>OU426980.1:108180921-108719081 GCA_911387785.2 Aelia acuminata
AATAAACGTTCGGCGACGTACGGCGAAAGGGAAATGTGATTTAATGGGTTTAGCTGGGATTGATTTGTATAATTTAGCCTTTTCAAAATTTCACCATGCTTTGTGATATGTGATTCAAGTAAATAAAATGCAAATATTCAGTAATAATATGCTTGTGTTCTGAATTCGTACATTGAATTAAAAAAAGGACTGATGAGTTTAACTGTTGGTATATGACGTAGAGGTAATTTTGTTTTACTTCAGGGAATTGAAACACGATAAAACAAAATAAAAACACAAAATAAAACAGAATCATTATACCAATAATAGCTTACTTATGAAAGATTTTATGAAAACTGAGGCGGTAATCCTTGCAAAAGTGCTTAATGAGTCTTCTCACAGGTCTTAAGAAAATAAAGATTAAAAAAAATAAACCATATATAAATCAATTTATTGTTTTAAAATTTAGTTTGAAAAAAAAAATATATATATATACACATACATATATGGATAACATTAAATCTGAATTAGCACAAGAAGGTAATAAAACTATATTTTTTTCTTTTCTGAAATTGAAACGAGCGAAGAATAGATAATGAAGAAGTATGTTTCCAATACACAACGTTTTTTAATTTTTGTTGAAGTTTTCTTCAACAACGAATGAGGTTTCATTAGCTCAAGGGTTTTCTGCGAGACATAGTTTTTCCCTTGAACTGTAAGTGTGATTAAATTCTTGTAACATAGGAAGAACAATAGGTAGAACTATTTCGAGATCTATACATCCAACAGCAGCGGATTATTTAAGGTGATTAAAGTAGTATACAAGGAGAATCTAATCAAGAATTTCATTTGTGCTGTGGCGATGTTGGAGTGATAAAGCTCTTGGCCGTACAGTTTCAAACAATGAACTGGAATTATTTCACGGTTTCGATATTGATACATAACTAAACATTATTAAGTGAAAAATAAATTTTAGCATCCTAAACTTTTATTCTCCAACACATGGTTTCATATACCATATAAAATAAAATAAAATTGTTAACCCTTCGAATATGATGTATGTTATTATGCATATGTATGTGATGTAGTTATTTTTTTACCTACTCCTTTTCCTTCACAAATTCTATCCCCTCTATATTCACCTTTTATTACCTCCAATTTTAATGGGGCCGCTATATGAAATTCTAGCTTTATTTATTTTTAAAAGCTTATTTAATAGTACATCTGACTGCCTTATTTTTTATTGTGCTCGGAAACAAAAATAAAGTAAGGAAATATAAGAGGAAAGATCACACCAAAACGTGTTTAGGAATAAAAATGAGAAAAAAAAATAAAAAAATATTTTCACGTTTGAATAAAATCTAATACAATTTACTAAGTCAAAGAAATAAGTGCATCATCAAGACAATAGGAAAGTTTTTGAAGTTTCAATTCGAAATTGGGACCGGTCTTTTTACATGCTTAAACACATTTATAAGAAATGAAATATTAAAAAAAAGGTTATGTTGTAGGAACGTAGTTAATACCAACTTTGTTTTACGCGAATGAGGTAAAGAAAAATAGTGTTTGTTCCATCGGCCATTATAATTTTTATATTAGGTTGTGCGATGGAATCTTTTAACTGACATATATTGATTGCTGGAGCATAACAGCCAAGAGGGATTTACCCAATCTTACGTTGCTAATGACAATGGTTTCCAGGCATAGCCTCATAACAGGGTACAAGGACTGTGACAAAGAGGCGCACGAGTACCTAGGTGTATTACCCTAAAACTTACAGAAGACTGAATCAAGAATTAAGATCATGTTACGCCGTGGTAAGATATTTACACCAATATCTACATCCTGTCTGAGTGAGATGACTCAAATAGGTTCTCCTGAAAAAGTGAATTTATTTACGTTAATAATTAAGGTTTTAAAATATTTGATTTTGTAATATAAAGTTTATGTTGTTTCCTAATTCTGAAACTATTTATGGATACGATTTAATATTACTTAAAATATTAAGCTCGAATGGCTCTAGCTGGAGGGCATAAATGAGGGATAGCGAATTTAAATTCATTAGAACATAGACAAACATTAAAACTCAAGTGACTGCAAAAGGCCTCAAACTATCTTTAAACTGGGTTTCCCAAAATCTGTGTTTTTGGGGATATATCAGAATTTTTCTATGTGCGAATGAAATCTTAGGTACATCACTATTCTTAAATCAGATAAACTTCGGTTGGAAAAACTGGTTGCAATCTACCCTTTCTTATTTAGCTACCTGATACATTTTCTGCGTTATCTTATGTTGTGTTGTCATTTCTATATATCATAATGTTTTCAGTTCTCATTTATATTAAATTTAATTTCCTTAATTAATTTGATCAATTTGTTTAGTTTTCACCGAAAAGGTCCCGTTTGGCTAATCAAGGAAAAGGATTCTAACTAAGGCGATGCTATAGGAAAAAATTTTCAATTAAAAAAGCTTTGCTAGATTTTAGCTTTAGACTTCCGCTCGCTCAAAAGGGATAACAAACCCCCAACGGGTCCTTTTCAGTGGAGATCGGGGCCACACTAACGGGTCCTGCATATTGAACGAAAATTTTAACCTATTGATAAAATAAAATAAATTAATTAACTGTTTACAATCGTTATGTTTTACTTCGATTTATATTTCTTTTTTTTTAGTTTAGTTTTTAAAGGTACCTATTGAAAATAAGTTATTTAATGGTATTAATATAGGTTATTTATATTTTGATAAATACAAACAACATCACAGGTCTTATCAGCTAGTTAGTTAAGGACCAGGTTGGGACTAGTTTATCTGGTTTGAAAATAGTGAAGTACCAAATATTATTAAAAATGAAAAACGTTTTTAAATACAAAAGGGTTTTTTTTTTGGGGGGGGGGGGTTATTTTACACTGCAGTGAATAAATTGATTAATTTATTTAAAAAATACATATTTATAAAACTTACTTTTTAGAATCGGTATCGCCCCCCCCCCGGTACAGCGGGCAGTTAAACTAAAATTTATCGAGAAGTATTTTTTTGTTATTCAGACGATTATTTTTCATTGGCAAAAGAGCCAAAAAATTAATGGGGAGATTACATATGTTCAAAGACAGCTAAGGTAAAATGGAAACGATTAGCCTTTGTAAGGTTAAACAGCAATAACAGTAAAAGGTGGAGCCTTCAGAATCCTAACAACTCATCTCCTTTTATACACATTTTATCTAAACTCTCAACTTGGGCATACTCTTATAATTATTCTAATAAACTCCATCCCTCGTAACTTTTTAATTGGAAGCTTTAATTGACTCAGCAGGGACAAATCTTTTACGATTATCATTAAGGAAAATGGCTCCCTTTCCGTTTTTCTTAGTTAGGGAAGAAGACTATTCCTTTTATCCTTTTTCTTTCTTTTTTTCTTTTCTTCATTCTTTTTTACAATGTAAATAAGAAATCTGCATTTAAATTGCGTGAATTTTAATGCGCAGGCGGAATCGAATTAAAAAAATGGAACGTAACCTATTCCAAGAGATATTATGGCTGGAACCGCAGATATTATTCAAATAGCAGAACAATTAAAAAAAAAATTAACATAATTTATTTATTTCAGTGTAACTAAAAGAAATAGACATTGCACAGTTAAAGAATAACTAGAACATTGCTGAGGGATGTAATCAGTTCTAAAACAACATAAAAAGTATGTAATATTTTCTTCCCCAAAAAAAAAAAAAAATATGTATATATATATCCTTCGTTATTGCAGGCATGGTTTATGCAGAATGTTTTCTTTTTCTTAGAAAAGTTCTGATTGTTCGAATCTACCGAACCTGCAATCTAATTCTTTGCAACAGCAAAACCTAAATTTTGAAGTTAAATCTCGAAATGAAAACTTATCTTTCTGGAAGTAAATTTATTCTTCATCCAAGGTCATTTATCGTAAAATCAATTATTATATTATAGCATTAAAATATGTTTATGTTTAGTATAAAAAATATTTATCACTATAATAATACCATAGTTATACAGTAATAATGGGTACAGAATACTTTTAAAATGCAAGGCAGGGAAATCACAGTCTGTCATGAGCAAATACAAATGCATTGTTCTGTCTTCTATTTATGTTGAGTTCTCTTATTAGCTGGTGGAAAGACTTGCAGACTTCCAGCTTGATTGCTAGCAGTTCAGGATATTTACACGAAATTCAAATTTCTAGTCCACAGATTTTAAATGAATCTGCATGAAGCTTAAAAAAAAATTGCTTTAGAGCATTTAGTAAGCATTTTATGAAATAAGTTGTGGAGGATGCAGGAAATAATTTTTGGGAGGGACAAAAATGTTGAAAACATCAATCCTATTTTGAATAAATAAATAGGTCTATCAATATTCGGAGGTCGGAGAGGCCGAGCGGGCTATTACATAATATACGCAATATTAGGAATTTAGATTTTAGTTTCGTTAAGAAGATTGCGTCACCTTCTATGTGAAGTGTACTAGTTGAGTGCTACCAATGAGTAGCTTCTCATCATGCTTGTCCATGACATTTTTTTTCTTACTATTAGCACATTTACTGGATGTATTTGTTGTAAATACAGTTGTAAATTTCAATTAAAAAAAATTGTTTTATTAACACTAGAAAATGTTGCATGACCATTTGAACATGCTTCCTACTAACTAAATCGCAAGGACATATCTATCCAGGTTGTCCCGGATTGCGACAGTATCATCTACAGGTGGAAATAAGAAAAAAATCGAATATGCAATTTTTTTTTAATGTTCTAGAATATGGAATAGAGGAACAGGAATAGCTGAACATAAATCAGCTATGTGGTATTAGTAGCTAGCGTACCATGTGGTTTAGCTTTAAACGTTTCAGTAATGCTTCAGAACAAGAAGCAATGGTCGTTTTACAAGACCATTTTCAAACGTTTTACGAGACCATTTTTCCAACGTAATATTTATTAAAACAACAACTTCCTATTCCATGCCGAAAAACGTTCTACCATTTTATCTGTTTATGTAATGTGTATTAATCATACCATGTGGTTTAGCTTCCAATTCAATAAACTAATAACTTTTCATTCGTCTAATAACTTTTTCATTTTAAAATATCACAAAAAGCTAATGAGAATAAAGAAGTAAATCCTAAAATGGTGTAATAAACCAAAAAAGCTACAACAATAAAATACTGGTATTCCTAGACGAAAAACATAATTTTTCAATGCAAGTTAAGGTGGCGTAAATCCTTTCGAAGTAATCAAATATTAGTATTAAATGGATTTAAACAAATAAAATGCAAATTTTAATAATATTGAATCATTGTTATTGTTTCTAGCAATATGTAGATAGATAACAATCGGGATCATAATGCTATGTGCTATCTAAGAGCAAAGAATAAATTATTACCAAATGTACGTATGTGAAGTGGTATAAAAAAAAAAAAAAATTGTGTTCCTTGAATTCTTTCGATTTCTTATGTAATTAGATATATATTAATAAATGGAATTATAATTTTAAAAAATCATACATTCCACATTGAAAGCCAAATCAACATCTCGTAAGATATATAGCTAAAGTTCAAATGGAATCAATTTAAGCTTTATGAGATGATTTGGCTTTAATTTTCATATTTAACAACTATTAAATATAGATAATTATTTACAATATGTAGGTACATCAGTAAAGTAACTGGATTTAAGTATAGAAAAAATCCGATAAATTTATTTAGTTTAGAAGTGTAAATTAATAAAAGCGGGACATCGGTAATTTCAAAACATAAATTTTATGTCACTCCCCCTGATGGTATTTACCAAAATTACGAAAATTATTTTTTTGGTTAAATATGTTATAATCATTTTTTGTGAAATAAAATTTACATTACAACTACTACTACTACTCATACACATAACGACATATACATATTAACGACATTTTTCCAAATATTCAGTGCATTTTACCATATTTCATTCGGTTACAGGAAAAAAGGAAGATAAACTGACAAGTCAGTGTAACAAGGAACGAAAAGAAAGAACGTAAGTCTTCATCAACAGACAAGTGAGAGACCTAACTGAAATATATCCGCCCCAAACTGTCAAAAACTTCCTCGTCCTCGAGTTGGAGTAGTTAGCGAGACTCCATCCGGTATCCTTACTCGATCGGAAAGCTTCTAGTGCTATTAAAACTATTAGATAATACGTTCATAGTTGCGTACCACAGGAGTATTATATTAAATAAGGTGCAGAATGTAAGTAAGTATTTGTTGAAGCTCTAAAGCAATTACAGAATAAAATAAATTCTAGACCAATAAATTTATTGTAATCATAGAATAATTATTATATAATTAAATTTATATATATTGAATGAATGAATATCTTTATTGCTTTTAAGAATTATTAAGAAGCAAGAAGTTGGCCAATATTTAAATGTCACACATTAGATATTTACAAAGTAATTATTTACAAATTTAGTAATGTAAAATGAACATAATCATTTACTAAAAAAAATAGTGATAAAAATAATAATAATTAAAGATTACTACATGGTTAAATAAGATAATATAACTATTACAAGAGTAATGAAGAATATACAAATAATATTTTTGTTCATTTTATAAATGTTAAAAACCATATTTTTTTTTTTAATATTTGTGACGAGATTGGGTCTATTAGTTTAGTAGAATTTTCCTCATCCTTAGGCTGTGTATAGTAAATAGAGATAATCTTTTTATTTTTTTCTTCTTTAATTCCGTCTGCTATTGTAAGGGAGTTCGCTAGGTTTTCAGAGATGGAGAAATTTTCTGTGATGATTTGGTTAAATTTATATATATTAACACTCAAGACCTGGCACACTCTTTTGTGACGCCGAATAGTTGTAAAATATCGCTATACTTACTGTAAAAACTAAAATATATTATTCTTAGAATGTAATGGAAAAATCATTTACAAATATTAATAAACCACCATTTATTTGACGGATAAAAAAAAACAAAAAACAATTGCTTAGAAAAATGCTATGGTTTTCTTTTAAATGGTATAAAGGAAACTAATACAAGTCATGATGATTCTAATTGTTGTATTAATATAGTTTAACCTTATAACATTGAAAATCGTTTAACAGCTGAATTACTAATTATTTTTAAAGAGTCTCATTAATGCCACTTTTCTTCCATCATGAAATTTTAACATTCATTAGGCTATGGAGATATATCCGTCGTCTGTAATAAATATTTAAATTCTATAATCTATTAAATAATTTTATTTGAACGTAACTAAACTAAGTAAGGATTAACTCAAGAGTAATGGTGTCTTTTACATGCTGAAAAGAAGGATAAAGAATTATGTAAACTAAAATTATATAAAAAAAAATATTTGTTGTAATTATTAATTAAATATGAGTTCAAAATTACTAATGTGAAAAAGTTTAAAAAATAAAATAAAAATGAAAATAAATTATTGAAGCTCCACCGAATACGCTGAAATTACCTAGTTATTTACGAAACCTAAACCTCCCCCTTCAAAAAAAAAAGTTTGATAACGACCGAGGTTAATTGGCAGAGGGCTGGGAGGCAATATTTCGGAGCTAATAAGACAGCTAACTCAATCTTCGCCGAAGGGAACATCATATATGCCACCATTTCCTCCAACATCGCGATAGTAGCAGCTTCAACGTTTCCAATTCGGTGAGAGGTGTATTGGAGAATCTAAAATTATAATATTCCTGTATAATAGCTTACCTTTCCACCAGGATTACTCCGCTTCCGAATCTAAAACAGAAAAAAAAATTATTGGCTAGTTATTAAAAAAAACAAAAACAAACAAGAATGCCTTTACACATACAATAATCATAATTTAAATTAGAAATTGGTAAGTAATATACTTTATAAGCACAAGATAAATAAATTCATTGAAAAGAGTAAAATCATTATGGAAGGATACAAAAAAATAAAATAACAAAAAAACAACAATTTATGACGTTATGTACAAAAGTAAATATAATCGTAAGAATGGTTAACAGTCCAATAATAGTGTGACGTGAAACCAAAACAGATGGTTATTTATGTTTCATTGTACACCTTCTAGAATTGCCTGATAATAAAGTCATGGATTAGTACGTGATCACGTATTTGGAATGGTCCTGGCCTTTCTCTGGTTGTGCCCATAGCGGGCTATATATAAGAAGCGATCGAATAACTAGTCTCTAACACTAGTATCTTAGTTTAACATTGTACAGCGAGGAATACAGTCACTTCTGAGTCAGTGTTCTGTCACTGCTAATTACTCTTTTGTAACGTAGTTACTAATTTGAGTTCTAATTGTTTGTCTGACGTTTTTTTGTAAAACCTTTACGTAAATAAACTTATGCAAACCCAAATTGGTGTTACAATAGCATCAAGTAAAAAATATCTGATAAATGAAAAAAAAAAAACATTTTGAATTTGAGCCATATACCATATAACATATTTCAATATTGTTAAGACACTTACAAAAAAAAAAAAAAAAAAAAAAAATGTAAACATCTTTTACACTTAGGTCGCTTACTTAATACGGAGATTTTGGAAACCATTAAATATAACGTTATTTTTTTTCTATAATTCAGTTATAATATTGCAACCAATATTATTTAAAAAAAAGAATAACACCATTATATTTTGAAATTTGATCAATTATTATTTATAGATAATTAATTTATAATTTTTTAACAATTTGGTAAGAAGATAATAGATTCAACCACGGCCGGGAATCGAACCCAGGACCTCTGCATTCTGGGATCTCAGTAGGGAAAGATTCGAACAGTCGGGAATGGCCCTACGGGTAGCTCAGTGATAAGAGCGCTGCAACGGAGATGCACCTGGGTTCGATTCCCGGCCGTGGTCGAATCTTTTGTCTTCTAATCAAATTGTTTTAAAAAAGTCAATTTATTATCAAATGTAATCTGATAGAATTCTTTCGAAAAACATTTCCGACTAGGTTTTGGATCAAATATGTGCTTCTGAATCGACAAAATTATTTCAAGAAATGTGTTATTTTTATAATTTAACCATTCTATAATGTATATGATTGAAGATAAGATGAAGGAAAATAGTTTGAAGCGAAATTTGGTACAGCACACCCTCGCCAATACAAAAAAAAAAGGTAATACTTTACAGGTCCTGTCCAGCTATGTTGATGATCGAGAAGTGTGTGTATTCGAGAATTAATAAATAAAATAAAGGAAATTGGGTTACTTATATAAATTATTTTTAAGCTAATCTCTGAAGGGCGACTAGAATATTTGTGATAAAGTATATATATGGTTGATATTTTATTTTTATTAGCTTCTCACTCATTAAACATATCAACACCCTTTGTTCCTTTTTTATCATTCTTTCGAACAATGAAAGTAAAAGTTTTTTTTTTTATCTAACGGTCAGCTAGCTACATTTTAATGCCTTAGAATATTTCAGTGTCTCAGTATATTAACTAAATATCTAGTCGTAAAGAGAATTGTAAAGAAGAATCGGAAAACGGAATACAGAATTGATACTATGAAACTTTGTCAATGCTACTGAGAGCACGGTAACTGGCTACCCTGAACCGAAACCACTCAGTATTCGAAGTTTTCTATCTCCTTTATAAGTTTACTAATCTTCAAAACGACCATGGCTATTTTGAAGTTAAATCCTCTCATATTCAAATAATTTTTCCAAATAAAAAAAAAACATTGAACATCTTATTTTACAGTGATAAAACTAAAACATTTATAAGTCAATACAATATTGTTCTCCACAGTAAAACGCATTCAATTTGTAAAAGACTAGATGATTTTAAAAAATGGCATGAATGTGAATTTGATTATTTTATTGAGATAAATACGATCCATTTCTATCAAGCCGGAAAATGTTTCCAAGAGTTTTGATTACAAAAAAAAATAACTTTTTGTCAAGTTCGATTATCTCGAAACGAATTTAATTTATTAAAAATATTAAATTATTAACTAAAATAATTACCTATTACACATTTATTTATGGCCAAATTTTATTAACTTTATTCTTATAAAAAAAATAATAAAAATATTTGGCTTAAACTTTTCACGCAATAGTTTTAAAAAATTTATTTTTTTAGTAAATACTAATTTTGCAATGTAATTTTTTTTTTTTTATTTCAAAAGAAAAATCAAATACCCATCTAATCCTTATTTTATTTTTTTAACTCGCCGTAGTTATCCACATATCATTAAATCATTTTGTTGAATAAGTGAATAAAAATTATATTAAACTCTACATTTTCAAATATAGAAGTTATAGAAAATAAATGACCCTCAATCCTGGATTCTGATCGTCCTTTTTCTTCACCTTTTATCTGTTTCTCTTTCAGATATTTTTCATATTTCTTCAACTTTATCATATTTGCGGAGGTAAAAGGATGGAGGTGTGAAGAACGGAGGGGAAAGACAAAAAATGGCTGTCCTAGAAAGCAGCAACCAGCCGTCACTCTCCCAATGTGATATGGATAAGTTTTTCTTCGGAAAATATAGACCACGCCTTCCCAACTACCCACTTCGAATTTTCATATTTTTCTCATATTTTCTTATGGATACGTGCCATACTTACTTGAGGAAATACACACGTACGGAATGGAGTAGATTAAAATCTTTGCAGTTCACACTATAATTTAATTTTTTTAAACATAATTAATTTTCAATTTTATTATTTTATGTCTTCTAATCAAATTCTTTTTAGGAAACCACAATTCACCTTACAAAAACCGGTAGCCGAAAACGTAGCAATATATATAATGAGATCTCTATTTTTTGCAATTTGACACTAAAAAAAAAAAAAATTATATTTTTTCACTAAAGTATTCTAGAGAATTATTCTAAGGTTTACATTGAAAATATATAAACAGCGTATATTTTTAAATCACGAATTATTATTCACTTTTTATTATTCACTTTTTAAGCATGAGTAAAACCCTTTATACACTGATGGACAAAATTAACGCACCAACCTTATTTTAAAGAAAAGGAAAAAAAAAGAACAATAAAAAAAAAAAACATTATATATGAAAACCATGATGATAAAAACAACTTTTCATAATGTGAAAACTTAAAAACCCCCTTTTAATTATATCATATATATATATATATATATATATATATATATATATATATATATATATATATATATATATTTATATATAAATTTATAAAATTTATAATTATATATATGGACCCAATCAAATATGCCTGCAATACCTAGGTTTCGGATGCCCTTTGGAAACATCCTATATGTTTCTATAGATACCACTTTTCAGACCGAATCTTTGGTTACCCACAAGCTTGATTCATCTCTGGCTATCTTAAGAGCAATTTATATAGTTATATTATAACTAGTTATATGCAGCATCTTTGTTGATTCTAATTATTTCAATGGTCTTTGGGACTCCACATGGTCTCTTGCCCTACTACCCCACCAAGGGAGCTACACTACATTTATTTAAACACTGTTGCAATTCGTAGTGAACTTATAATTGAGTAATAAACTATAAATTTATTTGATTTGTTTAGAGGTGTAAAACCTTAAGTCATCAACGCTTATGAATGGTTCAAATTCATCTTTGTCTAATTTATTTTTTTATTCTGTACGATATTGTTCTCCTTAACATTCTATATAATAAAAAAATTGTGTCTTTTATTTCGGGTTATTATTCATCCAACTTTATTATTATAATATTCTTTTTATTAATATTTTGTGCAACGTTTGGACGGTTTGTTGATTAAACATTTTTTTGAAAATGTTACGTCATTTTTTGTAAGTATTGTACTATTCACTGGTTTCCTTAAAACAAATTGTAAGGTACTCGATAATGGACAATCGTCTGAAACGTTGTTCAAAATAATGATCAGAGGAATATAATACTAATAAAATTGGATGTATAAATAACCCGAAATAAAAGACACACAATAAAATAAATAAGAATCATCCAAAGAAAAATTAGTAAGAAAAAGAAAAACAAGAAAGGAATAGTAAAAAAATTGAAAACCTCCAGGTACTTATGTATAAAAGTAACCATAAAGCGCAGTTATTTTATTTTTAATTTGTTGAGTAATGAACTAATTAATGGATCTTGCTTAGTATAGAATATAGCATAAATAACATATACAAATATGTATATGCAGATATCTTTGCTACAAAATATCCGTCTTATAGACGTATAGATTAGGCTAACATCTTAGTAAATTGGATAATGACCAATAAGCTGTCAGAATATTGAGCCACGTTTTGTAGGAAGGTACAATACCTGCTTAGGGTATTACTACTAGTTTAGGTTCTTACTGCCAACTGACCCTTGGATCTCGACATGACCGCTCTCTGCTTTTTGCCATAATCAATTATGAGTTTCAATGTTGATAAAGAAATATCAGTAGGCTCCCAGTTGCTCCAGGCGGCTATTAATCGAAGTTGGCTGTCCCCGTTTTTGCTACTCTTGGTCATTTTCTTAATTATTATCATTTTAATTATTATTATTATAAGCCTGGCCGATATACTCTCATCACCACGCATTCCGAGTACACATGGAACGTGAGATTTTGTGTAAGATGTTAATATTATCTATTATATAGCCTTCCAACAGTACACAATACATCTTACTATTAAAATTTATATAGCTATAATCTATGTCTAGAATTTTGTTCATAGCACGAAACAATATTCATCCATTTTTCTTCTATGATTAATCATCAAATTATTTTATGATTTAAATTGATGCCTTTGGTAGAATAGGTGTTAACTCACTCTAAAAAAAATCCACTTTATTATTGTTCCCATGATAACAGATTTACTTTAAAAATGTCTACATAGGATATTTAAGTGATATTTAAGTCGAAATGAACTGCTAAGAGCAAAGACTCTAGGTTTATGAGTTTGATAATTTTAAAATTCTGAATTGGTTAGAGGTGTGTTAACGCCTCATCCAACTAAGGCTTTAATGATTTTAAAGTTTTTGTCACCACAGACAATTATCATTCTCATTAAATTATTGCAAAAAAATAAATAAATAAATAAAAATACACATTCAACATAATCACAGTCTTTAGTGATGTTTATTAGTATACGAATTAAAAATTATGAATCGGATGATCTATCGGCATATCGGAGTATCGGTTGTATTGGCACATTATCATCTCAAAAGAAAACTAAAAAAATTACCACGTTAAACAAATATATATATTTATATATAGACGTTTGCAATATCAATTTTTGCTGATATATTTTATTTATTTATTTATTGCTTAAAAAGGAATTCTCCTTATAGCAGGAGCAATGGCCATGCACAATATTTGTTAGTAATTGTTATTAGGTACATAATCTAAGGTACATAATAAAAAAAAAAAAACATGTTTGTATAAAACTGTATAAATAATACAGACTAGACTAAAAATAAAATATAGGACTTTTATAAAGCACATTGGGTGAATTTTTTATGACGCGGGGATAAGATGCATGGTGTTTATAATCATTAAGCCTATCAGTTAGTTGTCTATTGGTGTAGGAGTGCGGAGCGGTATTTAAGTATGTTGTTCAGCAGTTGGTATAGTTGTATCAGGTCATATTTACTATTCGATGAAAGTCTATCGTGAAGGAATTCTATTTTACTATTGGATGTTGCTAGTTCTGGATAATATTGAGCTCTAATATGGATGTATATTGGGCAGTTGATTAGCAAGTGGTATATGTCTTTATTGTCGTATGTGTTACATAAGAAACATTGAGTGTTTGGGTCTATTTTATGGGTAATATTGTTTATAATGAACTTCATAGAACATTTACTGACAGTTCTAATCTGGGAGATGGTTTGTTGTAATGGGAAAGGTATGTAGGCGGTTACATGGTTCTGGGGGGGATCCGGATATATGAGTTAGGTTACTGTACATAGGGCAGCAAGTTGACAGCGATATATTTTCGAGGTCCATATTTTTTAATTGTGATTTGCGGTAGGAAATTATTTTGATTAGGTTTATTTTAATCAGATTGTGATCTTGGTTGAGCCATAAGTTTATATAGTCTGGAGAGAAAATACTTTTAACCTGGGTAACCCAATTATATTGTGGCTTGTTTGCCGGTGACTGCTCCAGTACTAATAACCTATTATAGCATAACCTGACTAGCCTGTTATTTTTCATTCTTAAGATTTTACACAGCCAGCGCATACTTGATTTTATTATTGAAATAAATATGTGGTCAATACCTGTTTCATTTCTTATAATGTAGTTCGAGGTACACCTCAAGAGCAGTAATAGTCTTTTGAAGAGATTTGCTTGTGCTTGTTCCAGGTTGTCTATATACCTCAGGCTCCAAATAGGGGCACAATACAAAAGCACGCTTTTACCTACAGCTTTATATAATTTGGTAATAGCATCCCAGCTCTGGCATTTTGATTTTGAAAGTATTTTTTGAAATGATGCATTGGCTACTTTAAACTTTGTCACAGCGTTATTTTTGGCTTCTAAGAACAAGGCCGAATTTGAAAATAGTACACCTAGATAAAAAAAAATGCTTAACCTGTTATATTTCGTTTTCTTTATAAAGGAATTGATGTAGGTTTGCGTCCCTTGTGAAAGTGCAAAATTTTAGATTTTGAGCTGTTGACTGTGAGAGAGTTTTCGTAACTGTATTCCTCCAGAAGTATTAATTTTTTTTTTTTAGATCTGCTGGGCTGTCGGCTAATATCGTGAGGTCATCAGCGTATGGTAGTGTCAGAACATCGTGGTAACCATCTATATTAAGGCCATGCGCACCTCTAGACCGGAAGTAATGTTCTGTGTCATTTATAAATAGTGCAAAAAGGTAGGGGCTTAAAATTTCGCCCTATAAAAGACCTTCGGTCATTTTGATCTTTGTTGAGGTGTTATTACGTAATTTGACGCGTAGACCGGTGTTGTCATATAAATTTTTTAACAGGCGGATTATTTTAGAGCTCACACCCAAATTATTTAATTTATACCATAGTTTTTCATGGCATATTGAATCAAACGCTCTTTTAAAGTCGATGAAGGCTACATAAACTGAGCGTTTGCTACGCGGCACAGTGGTTGAAGGGCGGAAAAAACCTATTTTTTGAAGTTCTTGAAATTTTGTTTTTGTTTTTATTATTAATAAATAGAATACTTACCTGACACATTCCATGAATTTTTTTGGAGATATTCCGATTTTGACACTTGTTATGATCCTTTGAAAGTCAATCATTGAAAAAGTTTATTTTTCAACGAAAAATTTATAACAATATAATTATTTTTGCAACTCGCATTTTTGTTTATTGGAGCGATTTCCCTTCATAATCATGAAAAGCGATCCTACATATTACACTACCATAAAATTACACTGTTCTTCCTATGTTTCAACCCAGAAATAAAATCCCGAATAAATGCAATAAAAATAAGACAAATTTTGTTTTGGTAATCCATATTTTTTAAGCGCAGCCGAGCGCAGTTTTAAAATCCATTTTTTAAAGAAGAAGATACCTCTAAGTAAATATTAAAACAGATTCTAGCTGCGTCCACCTGCGTCTGTACATGTGGAATTTTTTTTTATTGAGTTACCTTTTCTATTTTATGCAGTTTCTACCTACGGAGCTTGTGCTTCGAATTAGGTTATAACTATTCGTTAAGTAAAACATCCAGCCTTACTTACCAGGCCTGTAGCATCATTTATAAAGTCAGTCTGAATCGTTATTAGGCCGATGATATATCAACGTTTTCACCTATCGTGATTTTAGCATATTTTTGGAAAATATAATTAATAAGTTTATTAATATGACCTTGGATAACTTGGTGGAAAGAAACCGATTTCTCATAAAAACTTTATAGTCTCGTTTTATCAGAAAATGTCAGGAAGCTCAGAGAAATAAAAATGGATTTAAAAAAAAAAATGAACAATGGCTTCCACAGTGGAGTGATATTACCAAACTGATGATTGGGTGCCAGGTCACTAAGTAAAGGCTTGATTCGGTTCAAAAAAATTTTTCAAATACTTTTCCTATAATAGGTAGGAGTTTGATAGGACAGTAAGATGAAAAATTGAGGAAGGATAAAGAGAGTATTAAGATCATAACAATGTGTGCTTTTCTATTAGGAAGTCTCTTGATTGCTTTGTGGATATTTTTGGGGGTGAAACACATGAGGTGGATCATAAGATAGAGGTAGTGGAGTTGTCAAGTCGTCATATATTTCGGTGAGTGTGTCCATAGTACAGATTTCGTTCTATACACGAGGTCAAGATATTTTAGTGCATCCATTTGCTTATTAAAAAATTGATATATATATACATTTAGAATGAATTAGAGTTACTATTTAGTTATTCATTGTATTTGTTATTTATTGTTGCAGTTATAAAACCTACATTGCGTAGTCTATCCACCATCTCTCATCGAATTTATATTAAAGCCGGATAACCCCAATCGCAACAAAAAAATTATATTTTAGTCTGAAAATGCATATATTAGTTAAAAATTGAAATAATACGAAAAAATTAACTGATATCTCCTATACATGAAAATTTTCTTTAGTCGCTTTACCTAACTTGGGTGTATTCATGAACTAAAATTATATTGCTAGTATTGTCAAGGATATTAATAGTATAAAACATCAAAAGTGTTTAAACAAGCCGATCTCGATTCGAAAATCGATGTATACAATTTTTTTCTATTATCCTTACACTGCCGGTTAATCCGAAGAGCCGGTTAAGCGGGGCACCAACATATACATTTTATAGGAAATTCAATCGTGGTTATTTTAATATCAACTTTATTTTTTTGAGGCTTACAGAGCAGGTTTGACAAGGTTTTTTCCGAAAATAGTCGATTTTCAACCACTGTGCGCCGTAGTTGTAATTGGAACACGGTTGTGAGGACAAACATGTTATCCAATCACCCTCTTTCTTTTCGGAATCCTGCTTGGTTTTCTGGTAATATTATAACCTCTTCTTCCCATATTAGAAAACGGTTCATTAATATCTGGGTGAAGATCTTAAGTAGGCAATTTGCTAGAGCTATACAACGATAGTTATCAGGATCTGACTTGTCGCCTTTTTTGTAAAGCATAATCATATTTAATTCTGTCCATATGTGTGGGATTATTTCAGAAGAAATGATTTTATTGAAAAAAGTTTCTATATATTGTAACCAGTTGTAAGGAAGGTGCTTATAGAAATCAAATGATATCCCGTCTGGTCAAGGTCAAGGAGCCGAGCCAGATTTTGAGTTTTTAATGCTATTTAGCAGGGTTTGAAATTAACTCTTATTTTCTCGGAAAGAGAATAAAAGTCAAATCAGGACTTTTATATTTCTAATAAATAAATAAAAATCACATCATGACTTTTATATTTCGGGCCAGAAAATAAAAGTCCTGATATGATCTTTATCCCAATGATAGCTAATATAAAAGTCAAAGCTTGATTTTAAATATTTAAGGATGAATTTATTAGCTTTTTTTCGGATTTCTCCATATTGGTGTACATTATTGGGTTAACCGTTTTTATGGAAATCTAATAGGGTATAATTAATGACCTTATATCGATCTTAAAATCGATTATTAGATTATCAAGGCTAGTGATAATGAAAATAATATCGATATAAAACCTCAGGCTCGCTCAGGTATCGATTAACTTATCCGATATTTACAATATTGAGGTCGACTTGTAGGTTATTTAGGGCGCTGATTGTGAATATGATATCGATTTTTCGATGCGCTCAGGTATCGATTTATTACAACTTACACGAAAAATGAGATATTGGAGTTCGCTCTGAGGTTAATTAAGGTGCTGAATTCGGAAATGATATTGATTTTTCGATTACGCACTCAGGTATCGATTTGTTACAACTTACACGATAAATAAGATATTGTGGTCGGCTAATACGTTAATGAAGGTGCTGAATTTGAAAATGATATCGATATTTCGATTACGCGCTCAGGCATCGATTTATTATAACTTAGGCGATATAAACGATATTGGGGTCTGCTCTTAGGTTAATGAAGGTGCTGAATTTGGAAATGATATCAATTTTTTGATTACGCGCTCAGGGATCGATTTATTACCACTTACACGATAAATAAGATATTGTGGTCGGATAATACGTTAATGAAGGTGCTGAATTTGAAAATGATATCGATATTTCGATTACGCGCTCAGGCATCGATTTATTATAACTTACGCGATATAAACGATATTGGGGTCTGCTCTTAGGTTAATTGAGGCGCTTAATTCGAAAATGATATCAATTTTTCGATCTGGCACCCAGGTATCGATTTATTACAACTTACACGAAAAATGAGATATTGGAGTTCGCTCTGAGGTTAATTAAGGTGCTGAATTCGGAAATGATATTGATTTTTCGATTACGCACTCAGGTATCGATTTGTTACAACTTACACGATAAATAAGATATTGTGGTCGGCTAATACGTTAATGAAGGTGCTGAATTTGAAAATGATATCGATATTTCGATTACGCGCTCAGGCATCGATTTATTATAACTTAGGCGATATAAACGATATTGGGGTCTGCTCTTAGGTTAATGAAGGTGCTGAATTTGGAAATGATATCAATTTTTTGATTACGCGCTCAGGGATCGATTTATTACCACTTACACGATAAATAAGATATTGTGGTCGGATAATACGTTAATGAAGGTGCTGAATTTGAAAATGATATCGATATTTCGATTACGCGCTCAGGCATCGATTTATTATAACTTACGCGATATAAACGATATTGGGGTCTGCTCTTAGGTTAATTGAGGCGCTTAATTCGAAAATGATATCAATTTTTCGATCTGGCACCCAGGTATCGATTTATTACAACTTACATATATAATTATATAAATCGATACCTGGGCGCCAGATTGAAAAATTGATATCATTTCCAAATTCAGCACCTTCATTATCCTATTAGCCGATCACAATATCTTATTTATCGTGTAAGTTGTAATAAATCGATACCTGAGCGCGTAATCGAAAAATCAACATTATTTCCGAATTCAGCACCTTAATTAACCTTAAAGCGAACTCCAATATCTCATTTTTCGTGTAAGTTGTAATAAATCGATACCTGAGCGCGTAATCGAAAAATCGATATCATTTCCGAATTCAGCGCCTCAATTAACCTAGGAGCAGACCCCAATATCGTTTATATCGCTTAAGTTATAATAAATCGATACCTGTGCGCGTAATCGAAAAATCGATATCATATTCACAATCAGCGCCCTAAATAACCTACAAGTCGACCTCAATATTGTAAATATCGGATAAGTTCAGTGTCTTCAGATGTGTTTATATTTATGTTTTTAAATGTCTCGATTTTTTGGGTAAATTGTGGTGCCATGTTTGGGTCGCATTTAATGATTGTCTTAAATGTCGGTAACCCTTTTTTAAGAGCTGTAGTTAAATGTGAATTATCGTATTCTATGTATAGTGATAACAAGAGAGGGAAATGATCAAAGTTGATTACATTGGTTAAAGTAGTGAGGTCTTTTATTATGGATAAATTTTGTACTGAGCACCAGATTAAGTCGGGTATACTCTTACCAATTGAAGTTAGGTATGTATAAGACGCTGGGGAATCGCTTTTGGTTCTACCGTTAATAATGATAAATTCATTATTGTCCATAAATTCTTTAAGAATTTTGCCTTTTGAACTACTAATTTCATCAAGAGATCTGTGAATCGGACTTAGGTTAAAGAACTTAATGTCATTTAAAATTTGATTGTCAATTCCTATTCTAGAGTTTGCATCACCCACTATTATTATAGCATTATCTTTGGTGAAAGTAAATTTTTTCACACTATTTTCAAAATTATCTAGTGTAGAGTACAAATCTGTTGATGGATTAAAGTACAAAAATATTAAAGAAATAATTTCCTCTGAACAATTAATATTAATAATTATCCATTTAGAACATATCTCTAAAACTGTTATGTTAAATGGGTTAGTATTGTTGGTTAAAATTAAGAGCCCACCTGCAGCTCTCCCTCGAGAGGCAGTTCTTAAGGCTGGCGAGAAGGCAGCTGTGGGTGAAGTCATCTGAGGGTGGGTGAATGGGTTTCGAAGTCAGCCAGGTTTCTGAGAAGCATACTATGTGGTGTTTCTTGAAAGTATAGATTTCATCAACGAGGTTTTGTAACCATGGAAGTTCCAAAATATTATGTTTAGCGGTATTGTGGAAGTTTATTTTGCCTGATATATACGTATCGGTAAATATTGTTAATTTTAACAATGTTTAAAATTAAACAATATGTAATAATTTACAAGGAAATATTTTTTTTTAACATCTCATTATTTTATGGCGTCATATATTTTTAAAAAATGAAATTGCATTTCCTAACCATAGTTTTCGTGGTCTAGTCAACGAAAAAAAATTGAGTTACGTGTTTTTAGAAAGATAGTTTCATTTATATACTCACAAAATAGTATATAAATATAGATCTATATATAGATATAGATAATACATTTGATTGTACAAATTTGATGATATTTGTTCTGACATATTTACAATTTTTTGTTACAGAGATCTTTAAAAAAAAAAAAAAAAAACCTGAATACATAACCCCTTTCTCACATAAGTGAAAAATTATATACGAAAATTAGGAGGCTAATTCAGAAGAAACTTAAGCAATGAACTAAAAAAAAAGGAAAAAAATAGCATGGTTATAATACAGATATCCCGGGAAGAAGGGCCAGAAGCCAGAAACGTTGGATTAATAAAGTAATTAAAGAAAATATGGAAAAGATCTTCCTTAAAAAAAAACAAAAAAAAAAAAAACATGAAAATCTATTGCGATCTTATAAATTTATGACAAGCTCAACTTTTTTTTTTTTTGTAATCCCTTACTTTACTATCATTATGTACCATATTATATACGACAGTTTACCCTAAAGGGTTTCTCAAGTTAACACAATTTTCATCAATATTTTTTGTAATTAATTTCTGTATTTGACTCGAAGTGTACTAACAGAGCAGGTCAATGAGCCTGGAATTGGGCCGTTGCCTTTGAACACGTAGTTGAGATTTGCAGCAGTTACCTAAGGCGGACTAATTGCCTTCGCTGTTTAATCGGTCGAGGTCTTCGCACTTCCTGCAGAGGAGACCTTAATCACTCTAAGACATCAATGTGGTTGGATGACCTCTCCCTATTTCGGAACAATGATGGCCTTAATGAAAAGTAACAAGTTTAAGCTAAGATATGGTATGGTAAAAGCATATAAATAATCTGAAAAATGATACAACCACTTCATATATTTAGCATGAAGTAATAAAGCAACAAAAATTAAAAAAAAAAAAACAACAACAAAGGAACAGCTATACTCAAAGTTCTATACTTAATACTCTAAAATTAAGTATTGAAACTAAGTACGTATATTCTTCTCGTGATGGATTTTTAACTGTTTTGGAACTGTATAGATTTTAAAGTGTAGAAATCCACAAAAATTAACAGGAACCGCATTTGCCCCCTGACAATAGCTTCACTTAATAAGTTATATTTTTTGTTTTTCTATTTCAGATTTAGCACATAAGTCACAGGACCTTTTTTTTGGGGCCGGGAAAGCCGAGCGGGTTGGAACGCGACCTGCTTTATCATGCTCGAGCCGAACGGCGGCGGTTCGAATCCGCCCTGGGAGGGTTGACTTCTATTTCGAGAAGGCCCCAAGGAATAAATCTCTACCTTCTCACTACGGTTAGAATAGGTTGGTTACACCTATAGAGTAACCTTGTACCACACATGGCCAGGTAGGGGTAACGAACAAAAAAAAAAAAAAAGGACCACCCAGGATAAAACTAGAAATTCTGAACCGTAATTTTCTTTTTGGTTCAAGGATATTATGTTTGACATGAGTGAGCGGTAGGTATGAAAATCGGTTTTACAAATATATTTAAAAAAATGTTTAGCTGTATGGCTTCTTTTTTTTGTTTCTGTTTTTAAGAAGTCGTTTTTGTTTGATATGTAGTTATTTTATATATCTTCTGTGGGGTATTCACTCCTACAAAAAAGAATAATTTGCTCAAGAGAAAAACGGTATTACATACCTACCGTACATATTGTCTAAAGTTTTTTTTTTTTTTTTAATTCACAACTTTATTACAACAATACCATAAGCCAATGTAAGGGCATACAGAGGTAGCACTCAAATATTGTTTCTAAGTTACTACAGCCCGAGGTTTTTTTCAGGCGTCTCGGAAGATTGCCAGGAGTAGAGTTAGAAGCGAGGTTGGAAACAAGTGGGTTAGGATGGAGTCCTGTTTTTTTGTGAAAGGACTTGAATCTGGATCGAGCCAAATCGGTGACAAGAGAAACATTAAGATTTTTAAGGATAACTTTATTTAGGAAAATGTAAGGAACATTAAGGATTTTGGTTTGCAGGGATTGGATGCGAGAGGAACTTGATGGTTTTAGGACCCCTAAGCTCAACTCCTCAAGTCCAGATAGGTCTTATTACTGTCATGTAGACTGAATTTTTATTGTGAATTGGAAGTTTCGTGTGTTTTTTTTTTTCTAGTAAATGCTGTTTTTTTTTTTTTTTTTTCTTTCTGTAGTGTGATTTCACACGAGATCATTGTCAATAGGTAGATATCGGATCTGTTCAACGGTGATAGGTTGAATCTCATTGAAAGAGATTGTAGGATAGGATTGTGTGGGTTTATGAAGTGGGTATATGAATGAATCAATGAATGAAAAACAATATTTTTATCCTGGTACTGACGTCCCATTAGAATGAATTATCGAAGCATAATAAAGAAAACCATTCAGTGCCGCCGTATATTACATTAAATATTTACAAATAAACCATAAAATTGGTAAAAGATACGAGGAAAAAGAAAACAAATACTTGAAGACAACAACAAATAAAATAATCTGAATAAATAAATAAAATAATATATGGCAAAGACAAAATTAAACAAAATTACCTCGAAAGCTCTCTTATGTTATAAAGAAAGCTTTCTCGAATAGGAACTTGAAGAGAGGGATTTGAAAGAGGAGGTCGACTGAGCTTGTCGGATATTGGAAGGCATAGAATTCCAGAGGGAGATGGCTTACATTATAAAGGATTTTTCAAAATTATCAGTTCTATAACGTAGGGTGAATGTGATTTGATGGAATTTATCCTTATTCTTCAGGCAGCAATTCTTCAAGGGCTATGATGTGATTTTGAAGTTAATAGGAAATACAACTCGTAGCGCTCAGCCAAGAGTAAGTGAACTGTACACATATATTGATAAAAAATAAAATGAGACTTAAAAAAAGCTTACTTGCACTATTCCTTGTGAAACAACTAAAAAAACCGAGACAGCTGGTCTGGACGGGATTAAGGGTTTGGATTTCAGGAGAAAAAAAAAAGGGAATAGACAAAAAACCTCAGACAGTAAAAATGTTCTTAACACAATAAATTGAACCAAGCCGAAGAAAACGTTGCTAAATCCTTTCCTTGGATTCATAGACCTTTTAGTGGACAACAAACTTACATTAGCCATTAAGATGACGAATGACACAGCTATGAACCGGCATCCAGCTGGTTACATATCGATACCTCAATGCCAAGGCAAGGCCTACTTGATTATGAACAAACCCAAATTAAATTTAGTTCATTGTTATTAGTATTTTTATACATCGCAGCAGGTACCATTACAGTGGTGGTCCTGAGCAAATTATTTATGCCGCGCATAAGATATGGAGGAAAAGTGAAATTGACTAAGAAACTTTGGAAGCAATTTTGCAAGTATAATGCAATTTACCACTTCGATCTAAAGGATCTCATAATTTTAAGAAAATATTTTTTCTTTATTCAGGATTTCTGGAAGTATGAAGTTTCCTTCATCCGAATTCTTCTGAACGCAAGTACGGCAATTCTTTCCTCATTCCTTTTTTTCATTTAAACCTGAACCTGAAACCATGGTTTCCATCCATCTCTGAAATTGGAAGTCTGTGTTCGTTTACTCTATTAAAGGTCTAGAGCCATAAATTGTTGCAATCGTACTTTTTTAGTGCAGTCCATATTTATTAGATATGTATTTTTGCCGAGGATATAACTGATCGAGAAGAGGAAAATATAAAGTAATTTATAAAAATGAAATTCATTATCAAAATAAATTGGTCATTTACAATTTTTTTTATTAATTATGTTCACACTTACTTGCTGTGTTTATTTTAATACAGTTTAAATACCAATAACTGCTAAAAGGTATTTATATCTATTTTATGAATATTTTACAATAACAAATGTGACCACTATTTAAAGTACTCATTGTTTATATTATGTATATCGACGATTAACTTTAAATGTTTTGTAAGTCAAAATTTGTGAACGAGTTCCTTATCTGATCTAGGTCTCCACAAGCATTTTAAATTAAAATAAAAAACTCATACCAACATATAAACCAATAAATATGTGTTTGATAAATACGGAATCGTTTTTATGTATGTATAAATTTTGTCTTGGTCGTTGAATATTTTCTGAAACGAAGCAATAATACCAACAACAGTTTATTCTATTTCTATCTCTAGTTAAGCCGAGAGAATAATATGTGAATTTTAAATAAAAGTAAACCTTGAGCATTTGTTATTTAATTTCGTAATTTAGATTTTTTTTAAAAGAATCATATACTTCAAAAACCGTAGTGAAAAATAACCAAGTATAGAATGTTAAATTTAAAGCTAGTTTTATTTCTCAGTTTTTTATTTCGTTCTTTTTTTTTCCTGCATTATAAGAAACTATATTTCTTTGGCAATGTGTGATTGGGCTAAATATAAACAAAAAAGCATGGACTGTAACTATTTTCATGTCAGCCATGTTTGCTTGCGGAACAACACAATACTGTATAGAAAATACTATTTTTTCCAGACAGATTTTTTTTTTTGTTTTTTGTTTAAATTATTTTCATGCGCATTGGCACAACGCACGTGGGGGTATGGGAAAGCCTTCTTTGCCGGAATATCATGTACATCGTTCTCTGCTTCACAAATGAAATGACCGGGTATCCATACCTTTGAATGAAGTTATCATTTAAGTCAGAGGAACGTAAGTATAACTACTGATAAGGAATCTGTATTGCTGTTTGCGAATCTGCAATTACTACGACTTTTATAGCTTTTGTCCGTAATGCTTCCAAAGCTATCTTTCACATCCCCATCGAAATTTGGTCCACGCTTGCTTAGAACCTTACTTATTTAGCGTAAGCCTTTATATGTGAGTACTATAAAGTTTACAGGTTACAGAGCGGATACTGTTCCGGCATACAGGAATATCCCGGTGGTCCCTAAGGTCGTAACTGAGCAGATGGCCGTAAGCTTGGAATAAATAGCACAGTTTAGGTGGGTGGCCTAAAGCGGCCATTGTAAGAGTATGTTACGCAAACCTGGGGGGAAGTTAAGCATTCTCATTCATATAATAGTATTAATGGTCCGCATTGAGAACTATGCCACAGTTCCGATAATCCGCGTGGCAATTTAAGGTATTACGGATAATGCATGAACGTGAGTCATTTACAGCCTTATTTATAGCCCTCAGCGGGATGGGCAACAGCCAAGATTTTTCGGGTCCTATTCATATATCGTACTACAGTTACTTATTTGGCAATTAATGGTTATTTACATTTTTTTACAATTTTAACTATGTTATTTATTAAAACGCATGCTAGATAACAATAAACGATTTTTAACAAAAAAAAGTTTATAAGTTTTATCTAGGGGACATATGATTGTTGAAAGATAATTAACAGTATTCGAGCAATGTGTTTTCTTCTCAGGCATAAGCTTTGGCGAAAGTATCTCCTATAACATTATATGTCCGTAAAGTCTGTCATTACACAGGGAAGTTCCGTGTCCATCTCAGCAATTCCTTGTATTGTAGAGTATTATGCTCTGTTTACTGAATGCAACGAAGGTAATTTTATGGTGCATTTAATATTACAATTCTTATAAGTTACATCACTTTGGTAACATATGTTTATTTGAAACATTACATATTCTTGTTAAAAGTAACAGGCTTAAGGTTTCTAAAAAAAAGATCCGAATTGTTTTTGTTTTTTTATTACAATAATATTTATTAAAGGAGTAGTATTTTTATTTGAAAAAATATTGAATTAGTTGTCATAGCATTGTTTTCATATGTTTACTTTTTTTTTCTAGCTGCAAAAAAATTCTTTTAGCCAACTTCAGTGGGTATCAAATATATTTTACTTTCACTTAGCTGCATGGCATACATAGTAGGGGATTGTAATTTATAAAAATTTAGAGTTCGAGTAATCGATGGAAATGCACATTTTAAACGTTACACAACTACAACGTTACACCAGTGATATTATGCTATATAATTTAAAATATATTCGATTAGTTTATTTCGATTGTCTTATACACACACACACACACACACACACACATATATATATATATATATATATATATATATATATATACTTATATATACTTATATATATTTTATGGATGCAGTAATATTAATTATGTATGGCTAAGGTCAACGCTTTGCATGGGAAATATCCTGCAATCAAACTAGATTGAAAAAAACCAAAAACATTGAATTTACATTTCTTATTTAATATTATTCAAAATGGACCATAAGATAATAGTCAAACATTTTTTTATAAATGCACGATTCAGTGGTCTCTAATATCCGTGTTTTAGCATCCTTACTTAAATAATCTAACACAGGCTAAGTAAATGACATTGCTCCATCGGCAATTAATAAATATTTCCCAATTCTGTTTTATTTTATTCCTACAGCCTCTTTGAATACAGTCATTTTATAAACATTCATACCTAACGATATTAAATCACTAAGTGTCAATTTCTTCAAAATGTCATTCGAAATTTAATCACAATTTCAATTAAGATTCGTTTACGAAATAAAACGAAACGTCAAAGGCGTTAGTAAATGAACCTGCCAAATTGATTTACTATGAAATGAGAAATGATTAAAAGGGGAAAAAAAAAATTATGACAAACAAAAGTTAGTTTTTAATAATGGTTCCCTATTAAATTCAGAGAGATTCTTTTCGAACTAATAAATTCAGTGGATTAAAAAGACTAAGTTAAAACTTTTACCAACTACAATGCTTAATGATCCGGGGAGTCTTCGGAATAGTCCCAGGTCTTTAGAAGTAGTTTAAACGACTTTTAGAACTCAAATGGAACGGTGTTTGCCTACTGGAGCCCGATTTTTTTTTTTTTTTTGCACTTTTCCATTAACGCTCATCTTGATGAAAACGAATTAGGGGACTCAGATGTTGTCTGTTGACAAGAAAATACATATAATTATGTGTGTATACGAATAAGTTACTTTTTATAACGAGTTTCACAACTGTATGTTATATTTATGAGTTAGCAGATTTCTATATGATATAGGTGGTATAAACTTGCCTATTCAAACATAGGGTCGGAACAAAAAAACAATAATATATTTGATAATGGCATTTATTTAATCTATTGTATATATCATTGCCCATTATTATCAATGACTTTGTGTAATCTTTAATTATAGCAGCATCATGATTACAAGTCATCAAACGTTTGATGTTTAGCTTCGAAAAATTGATCCAAGTGTGGTTTAACCTAATTATCATTGTTAAATTTATTACCATTTAAAGCGTTTTGCGATGAACGAAAAAAAGGAAAGGTAATCCGACTGTGCTAGGTCCGGGCTGTACGGCGTATGTGGCAACACATCCCCAAACCAAGCTCCAATATTTTTTGTCGTGCAGAAAAATTTGTGCGCGGCCTTGCATTGCCGTTTTTGAAGACTGCACGTTTTCTTGCATTGAATGGTTCGATGCCGTAGATTGTAGAATGTATAGTTTGAATTTATCCTCAGGCTGCTAGGTAAAAGTTTTAAATAAAAAAATGCCCTTGTAATCCAACCGAAAATGATAGCAAAGCCTTTCGTTGGTGTACATCAGCTTTGTATAATATTTGTGTGTGTCACGTTTCCGAGCACAGCAAATTTTCAATAAGAAAACAAAAGTAAATATTGCTCTTAGAATCACCGATTGGTAAAGTCCGCAATTAACATATGCTGTCAAATTCGGGGCATTGACCGCCGAACGTGACTCTCTTTAGCATTTGACTCCGCGTAGGTCCGCCTCAAATTGATTTAGTGGGGGACCTTCTCACTTCGGTTAGAATAGGTTGGTTAAACATGTAGAGTAACACCCCATATGGCAAACATTGTCAGAGGAAGGGGTAGAGAAAATAAACAGCTGATTTCAGTTTTCATATTTAAACCCGCTTTTATACGCAGTAAATATTTCATTCGTATCTGGTCAAAAGAGCTTGCCACGATAGACAATGGTGTTTTATATAAATAGTGTTTGTATCCCTTATCACTATAAGAAATCAGGTGGAAAATAATTAAAAGGATAAAAATAGATAGGAAGGTTACAGAGTGTTTTGATTGGGTTTTTGGAAAAATGTGCTAACACTGCTGTAAGACTTTTGAATTCATTAATATTGTTGTATGCAAAGTTCTTGTTCATTTTAATAATATATTGTTGTTCATTCCAATATTCTTAAATTTATTTTTGATAATTAGTAGTGAGTTACGTGGTAGCTCGTTGAGAAAGAACTCACTCCCAAACCGACTGGGTAAGTTTTACCATCTTATTTACTAAATTAATTTAACGTTGAAAGAGACGTTACAGCTTTTGAATTCTTGTTTTTGTCTCGTCATCTTAACATTCATAATTTACTATGAAGACTAGTCTCTGTTGAAGTAATAAAGTTTCATTTATTATTCAGGAAGAAATACAATCATAAATAATTATAATGTTTTTTTTTAAGCTTGGTAAATCGTCGTTTGGGCTTCACATTCGATGACTTATGTCCTTGTGCCAAAACACCAGTGATATGAGGAAGCGTAATTGTAGCAAGCCCTTATTAGTGTAATATTTGGTTATAAGACACGTTAGAAAGATTTTTGATGTTTTATTTATTATGAAGTATACATTTACAATATTCGAATTGAAAAAATTAAGACGTACGCTTTTGATCGGGGATATAAGTCCCAAAATGACTTGTGTTGCGGTTAGGCTTGTTTTCCTTCAAAATATAGCCCTGGAACAGTACGCCCAAAGCTACTGAGGGATCTGCAACAGTGCCTCGGGGAACGCCTTAGTATTCCGGAGTTGTTGGGGAATTATGCATTTTGAGGTCAAACAGGAGGCAGCTTTGCCAAGTTTGTGGCTTTACATAGCCCGGTTAGCAACGGACCACCATCCTTGAGAACGTTTAAGGGGAGATCAACCGTTCACCCTATGTCTTTTTATATATATTTGGGGTATTGTTATCCCCATTTATATTTTTTATCAAAAAGAAGATGTTTACGTAGAACCTGAATCTACCAAACAGCATAAATCGCAATATCAGTATTGGTTATATAATAATTTTCTTCACTTAATTCATATTCTTCCTTCACTCAATATATACGGCATCTATAGAGAGAAATGAATTAGATTTAAAAGATTGATCGTTAATATTCTTGATCGTTCAAAGAATATTAACATAAATCAAACTTGATCACTTCCTGTTTGTCAGGTGGTAGCGCATAGAATGAAATGGGTGAAAAATCCTTAAAAATTCATTCATCCTTCGGTTTTATATGAGTACAATGTCAGTCATCTAATGTTTTCCATCACGTCATTAGTCCTGTTTTTCACCAAATATGTGAGATCAGGGCCCATCAGACGGTTTAAATATTGTATATGAACGATTTATCACTTTTTCCAATGGTCCCATATCGTTCAAATGAGCTAGTTAGGAATATGCGGTCGTTTTTCTAGCCGAAAAAACTATTAACGTTAGATCAGATTATGTTCGTATTTTAAAACTTTTTTTTTAATCGTTTTTACCTTGTTTTCGAAGTTTTGACCGTCTCCCAATATAGTTGAAATTTTTAATTATGGTTAGCACGGTAATTTTACCGTGGTGTTAGAGAAGTTCCTTTGAGGGATAATCACTTAAGATTTGAATTGCGGAACAAATTTTTTTCACTCTATAGAATGAATTCGATTGTTTATGATCTAAATCAGACTAAGCCTTGATTCCAAATACATGTTATGAAAAACAAAACGTTGACATTCCGGGAAAATGTTGTCATTTTATAACGTGTGTCTATCTTTTGTGCCCTGTTTTGTAGTTTGTAGTTTTGTACGCATCCGGAACCTTTCCCAATATAGTTGAAATTTTGAATTTAAATTTCCGTGGTGTTGGAGAAGTGCCTTTCAGGAAACTTGACATCAAACTCTCCCTCCCCCCCCCCCCCAAAAAAAATCAAGGAAAAAATTGGTGGAATAAATAAACTAATTCTTAATTCTTTATACTATAACACAATTTATGTATAATAATTTTATTAAATTCTTATTGGAAATTAATAAGTGTACTGCTTTTTCGCTTTATGTATTTTCTTTTATTCCGACACATAACTTCCCCCCTCCTGAATTTTTTTTCTTGGATCGTCATTGCTATTGTTGTACTGATGTGAGTCAAAGAACAGGCATAACTTTTTTTTTTTATTTGAAACCAAAACTTTTTTCTGGGTCATATGGGCTTGCAATTTGGATTTTGGTCAAAGGGAGGGGGTACTTTATTTAATACATTTTTACGTTTTTTCCGATTTCTCAAAAACGGCTCTAACGATTTTGATTAAACTTAGTATTAGATGAATTAATATGCCCGAGATATGACTGTAAAAATTTCATCAAAATTGATCAACTGGAGGGGGGACTTTACTTAATAAATTTTGTATCATTTTCACGTGTTTTTTTTATTTACTCAAAAACGGCTTTAACGATTTTGATCAAACAGGGTATTTGATGTAAGTATATGCCAAAGATGTGATAGCCAACATTTCAACAAAAGTGGTCAAACGGAGGGGGCACTTTCGATTATCTCAAAAACGGCTTTAACGATTTTCATCAAATTCGTCATGTTTAATGAAAATTAGGTGTTCTTTAATATCAGGTAAGCTTTATCATTATTAAAATGGTCTACGGGGGCTTAAATGGGTTAGGGGCCTTTTTTGTCAGTTTGTTTTTTTGTTTCCTATAAAGTACCATTGTTTTTGTTTATATGGAGAAATTAACTGTCTCTCGTTACGCATAAAAATAAGAAATGGCTAAATATGAGATATGATAAAAATCAAGTGAACATATAGAGGAGAAAAAAGGAAAAAAATTCAGTCAACTCATAAAACAGGTTGAGCCCACGCATGCGTAGTACGCCTTTAATGACAGACCATTGTTCATAATTAAAGCCGTTCTGTTCATTTAATGGAAAGTATTTGTTTCATGGTAACTAAATGAAATTTTCAACAAGTACATAGAGAATTATAAAATCAGACGACTTGGAGTAATATGCTTGCATTGCCGAATTATCACAAGTAAAAACTTTTATTTAAATAAAAGAAATTAGTGTTTTTTATAGAGCAAATGAAAACAAAAATATGAAATGAATTTGGAAAAATGTGTAACTTTTGAGAAGTGGCATTAACAAAACGCATTAATTATTAATGTAAGTAAGTTGGTAAGTGAAAGTTGTGTGTTGCGAGCACGCACCAGATTTTTTATAATTTTTAAAGAGGATAAAAAAAAAAATTCAAAAAAATAACGGATGGAACTATCTCTGTTAGTATTTGGGCAACTAAAACAGCGTGGAATATTTATCAAAATCACGGTTTTATTCATTATTTTTAACCACCACTACTGACTGTTTCATCTAAAATTTAATAATAATTCACTGCCTATTTATGAAATAATCTATCGAGATGCCGTTGGGTCCACTAGAACAGGAATAACGACTACGTACCTGTTGGACTAAGCGATATCAAATTCCATTGAAAGAGCCAAATATAACTTGGAAATGATAAAGCGGACATGGAGGTTTAGATCCTTGTTTGACCATTTGCACAAGTGTGTGAGTCCTCAGGGTCGTTAGTAGCCCTGCTCCAGTTGTTCTCGACCAGATGTTAAATCTAACCTCACAACGATAATTAAATATTTACCATTTAATTATAATATGCCTGGGATGTTAATTAGAAGAAATTTTTATGGTTTTAATGGGTTGAAAAAAAAACCAACAACACATAAACTCCTATTTTTTTCCATTTTTCTCATTACAGTATCCACGCATTATAAGAGTAACCAGTTAACCTCGTTTACCGTAACCCGTGAATTTATTTTTACATGTTTTACATCTTGGGACAAAAAGTGTTCTCAATCATCTAATTATATTATATATAATCATACTTACAATCATCTAATGTTGTAACGTGAAACAAAAACAGATAATTATTATAAGATTTTTTTTTTTTTTGTTCGGTACCCCTACCTGGTCATGTGTGGCATACGGGGGGTTACTCTACAGGTGTAACCAACCAATTCTAACCATGGTGGAAAGATTGAGATTTATTCCGTGGGGCCCCCACGAAATAAAAGTCAACCCTCCCAGGGCGGATTCGTTCGGCTCGAGCGTGCTAAAGCGGGTAACACTCAAACACGCTCGGCTATCCTGGTTCTACACTGGAAGAATTCCGAAGGGAGGAGGGCCACAACCAGACTAAGAATAGGGCACACTAACTTAACTCACATACATGTTATACTAAAACAGCCATCCCTAAAGTGCCAGTATTGCGATGACATTCTGACAATAAAACATATTTTCCAAGAGTGCTTTTTCTACACCACCAGGTTAGCCAAGTTCGGTCTGACAAACAATATTTCGGATACTCTTGGTGACTATGAAGATAGGATCGCAGCGCTAATGAAATTCTTAAAGGAAACGGGTCTATTAAGGAAAATTTAGCAATGTACTTATTGATTTTATTATTTATTTGTTTATTTTTATTTATTTTCAATTTTTATTACTCTCCCCTTAATATTAAAAATAACTAGCTCTCTATACCGCTTTCACCCGAAGACCTTAGGTTTTTATGCCTTTTAAACCCCAATAAACAAACAACTGGAAGAATTATGGAACCATCTGGAGCCGTTACATTCTTGTATCAGCACTTGACCACATGCTTAAGAATAATCTAGACCGTTCTGGGATGTTCCTTTCCGGACTAAATATAAGAAACGAAAGACTAGAACAACATGAACATCGAACGAAAAGGTTACTTTTGAATTACTTGTAGTTACTGTTTGACACGTCGTTACTAGTTTGAGTTTTAAATTTTTGTTCGCCAATTATAAATTAAACTTTAAAACTATTTAAATCTACATTGGTCTTACAATATTATATCACGTAAACCTAATATTCGGAGTTGAGGGAGAAGAAAACTAAGTACATAATCAAAGATAAAGAAATAAGGAGAGCGATTGTACAGAAACGTTCCGAACATTATTAAATTTCTTCAACGATAAAATAAAATAAAAGAAATTTCAATTCTGGTGAGCTCAAACTCAAGTAAGAAATGGAATTGAGAAAGAGGGAAAAATTCGAAGTAACTTAACTTTAAAAAAATATGTTATCTTAATTTCAGTCCAAAGGTGTTTTTTTTTTTCCTCAAAGATTTAGAAAAGAAGTCATGCTTTGTACATGTTTTCGGGTTGTTCATCCTTCCAGTCAACATAATTATATACATGAATTTTTCGAGTAGCAATAATAATGAATATATAACAATTTTTGTATGTGGAGAGTAGGATAAGTTTTATTTATATTTCAATTTATCAATTATATTCACAAAAGGCGAATTGAGGAATAAGATAAGGGAGGATGAAGATAGATGGAAAATGTAAATTTGGAATTTTCAGTTGTAGCATTATGACTGAAGTTAATCTCGGTACATAGTTTGTTCTCAGCCAAATAGATGTATTTGAAATAAAAAAATAAAATAAACATGAATGTGTTACCTCAAAAATACACTTGATTGACTTATCAAGAAAAAAAAAGTTTAAACCAAAAGTTTATATTAATGCACATTGACAAAATCACAGATACGCACGTCAGTGCTGTACGACTATCCAAAAGTAAGTTTTGTTAAAAAAAAATGGAGACGACTGCCCCTAAATATTGCCTGCTAAAAAAAAAATGAAATAAATAAAATTGGCCCGGAATACCGAAAAATAATATGAATACATAATATGAAAGTGTTAAATAAATGATTGAAATAAAGGGGGTAACAAGAAAACGTAAGACCAATTTAAATATAAATAAATTAATAAAATATTTAATAACAGAACAATTTAAAAAAAAAAAAATATGATGACTTAATTATCGTACAATGTGATGGTATAAAGAGAAAGGTTTTATCAGGAACAGGGTTTCAGAAATTATTTATTAACATATACATCCAAGTTAAGGTAATATTTATGAAATAAACAATTTTCAGAATGCGCATTTGGTGCAAGGTACAAGGTTATACAATGAGGAGTTCGACCAGACTCATGCAACTGTATTATTTTATAACCACTTAAAATTTTAATATCGTGCCCTCCTTCAACGGGGTATATCTACTCGTAGAATCTCCAGTGTCATATTATCTAATTATTATGACTGATTCAATGACTAGTTGTAGAACTTGACAGAGGAAATACTTTTCTGCATCGAAATAAGAGAGGTAAGAAATTTAATCCACTCACCAAAGCAAAAACAATCAGAGAATGATCAGGAAATATCAAAAAATGATATTGGTTTTGTAATTTAATGCTTGATTCGCATGAATGCACCAATCTATAATGACAATTCATGTTAATTAAAATTCAATTAATCTTAAATTGATGTGTCGAAGCCTAATCCCACTAGACCTTAATGTGGAATTCGACAAGATTATTCAATATCAACTGATTAAAACTGGAAAAAAATCTCAATGATTAAAACCCTTGTTGAAAAAAAGTTTTTTTTTAAAAAACAATTTAGTAGAGATTTCATTCCTAGGACGAGCTGGCCGAAAGGAAGAATGAAAGGATCCATCCTTTCCGCCCCCCCCCCAATTTCACTGCGATTTCAAAATTAGCAATTGATCAATGGGCTATTATTATTCGATGATGAATTGGACGAATTTGGCCAAGGGTCTCTAGGCAATTATTTAAAAGAATTCTTGTTAGGGTTCGAGAATTTCAAGGCCTCCGTTTAATTGAAACGATTTTATTTTATTTATAAAAATACCAACAGACTCGAATTGATTTTTTTTTTCATTTCGTATTTTGTTAATTGATGGAAATATTTGCGAAATAAGAGTGAATGTTTATGTTCATGAAATGTAAATATTGTTTGTTCGCGCCCCCTCCTCAGAAGTGAGGACAGATATTGTAGAAAAGCATGTTGATTTAGTAATATTTCATTCCATACAATGGAAAATGTATGTGAACATTAAATTGTGATTTGAACATACTTTGTATACTTCAACTTGTTATTAAGCATACATCTTATTACACCATACTACTATATACGTCAAAGGATTCAATAGTTAATTATTAATGCATTTTTATTTTAAATAGTCATTCTCCCTTTATATTTAGTTATTTTTATGGCTGGGATTAGAATCTGAGTCTCCGCATAACGGTACATAATCGTAATTACACTACTAGGCCTCGTATCCCCAGCCATGTCAACCTCTTCCTTTACTCCCAAGACCTTCCTACATTGAAGCGAGTTATCGGGGTCGACATTATCCAAGTGTAGGACCTAATAGACATTTATTAATTTATTAATTATTATTATTATTATTATATAATTATTAATATATGCTAAAGTATATATTAATTATAAAGGAAGATAATTATATGCTTCACATCTATATACTAAAGTAGATAGATGTGACAAGGATAAATAGGTCTATGAAAGTGATCCTATGTAAGTGGTAGTAATTTTAATGTTTTTTAAAAAAAATTAAAGTGAAAGAAGTATAGAATATAAGCTAATTGACCATGCCACCAAAAAAAAATTAGAATAATGTAAGAAATAAGAGAATATTGCCCTGAAGATGGACGAGAATTGTCTGCAACGTTGGCGTTAGACCATTTTTAAATATGTACTGTTTAAATAAGAGAAATTAATGGAAGATTGTCATTCACCAATTTATGTATAATATTCTGTATTATTTTTAGTAATATGGCAGAGTGGGAAGCGTGGAGATCTCCAGTGGTTCTGCACTTCTCTCCACACGGGGGGGGGGGGGGGGGGGGGGGAGGGGAGCCTGGCTAGGGGTTAACCAGCCCGATTGTAAGTAGGGTATGTCTGAGGTTACAATATTTGCTTAAATTCACATAAGTTCAAGTTTATTTCATTTTTTAATCAATTTATTTTTTATAATATTGATGATGATTTTCTAATTACTTAATTTTTTTGTGAATACTGCATGAATGTGATCAGTGAGAATTATTACAATTGTCCCTACTGAGACGGATTGTAATATTATTCAATAAGAATTTTGAACCCCAGAAAATAGGAGATAATCCGCCATGGACAATCCCATTAATCAAGACTGAGCTCGAGCTAACCAGGCTTACAAAGACTACCCCACACGAAACACTAAGATTCATATATCATGAAATTACCGAAAAGTTATACGCTAACCACGAATTGATTTTCACCGATGGGTCTAAGGATTAAAACGGTGTGGGATGTAGCATGGTGGCTAGAACAAGTAAAGACAAATGGAAGATAAGCAATATAAATTCGATTTTCACCAGCGAAGCAGTAGCAATACTAAAAGCATATGAATATATTATTAACAAACGTATTCCAAAATCAGTTATTGTGACTGACTCTCTTTCGGTAATTAAGGGACTACAAAATTTATGGAGCAACAATGATTTAGATAAAAAAATTCTGGAACTAAATTTCGAACAAGTAAAGAGCGGAGTTATTGTGACTGACTCTCTTTCGGTAATTAAGGGACTACAAAATTTATGGAGCATCAATGATTTACATATAAAAATTCTGGAACTAAATTTCGAACAAGTAAAGAGCGGGAGGGAAGTAACGATGCTGAGGGTTCCTACTCATGTCGGGATTAAAGGAAATGAACAAGCGGACCAAGTGGCAAAAGAAGCAGCCAAGAGCTCAGACCCTCCTGATCTAAAATTAATATTTCCTTCCGAGTGGGCAAGACAGGTGAAAACCAAAGTAAAGGAAAAATGGAACGAAGAGTTGCAAAATACACGTAATCACCTTCGCCTGATCAAAGACCAGCTTAACCATGCTTGGCTGCCTCCAAAGAACTTAACTCCAAAGGAAGCAGCCATAATAACCAGGCTGAGAATTGGTCATACGAAGCTTACTCATATCTACCTGCTTATTGGACTTCACCGGCCTACTTGTCAAATTTTCGATAATACCCCTCTTACAGTGGAACACCTTTTTCAGTGTCAAAAATACTGGAAGGAACGCCGCGACTTCAATATTACAACTCCATATCCATACAAAGCAAACAACGGAATTGAAAAAACACTGAAGTACCTCAGGAGCACAAAATTAATGTCCTACATTTAAGAAGAGCAGTCGTCGCTAATGGCCTCGGCAGTCGAAGCGACGTTAAGCAACATCAAATAAAAAAATTTCCATCAATAAATATACATATTCTGCAATTTTAAATAATTTCTGGAGAAAAAGGATTGGTCACGGCCGGGATCCGAACCCGGGTATCCGCATTTGTTAGCACACCACAACAGTTATGCGAAGACCCAAATCCAGGCCATGGCAGATCTTTTCTCTTCAGATAAACTTATTTAAAATAAAATACTTTGGGATTCTAATAATATAATATATTATATAAAATAGTTTCATCAGCAATATTTTATTTTACATTCTCGCATTTTGTAAAAAATGCTGGGACAAAGACGTCAAATTTATTTTAAAATTAAAAAAACAAATGTATACTTGTCAGATGGCTGTTGGTCCGCCATTATGTGGGGGCAAAATGACCGTTGCACAATCATCACTAACTTACCTTCAAATAACTATGATAGCATAAGGTAAACAAGTATTATTCAATATCGCTCGATTATTTCGTTAGCGATTATAGTCATATTATTTACTTTTTTCTGTGTTAGATGGACAAGAAAGTGAAAAAAAAACTTGCGGTTTTGGTCTGCCGTTATGCGGGCAGGGGTACTCCCGTAGAAAAGATATGTATGTTAAGGTATTGTGCAGTAGCGGATCCAGGGGAGGGGCGCGGGGGGGCCCTCCCCCACCTGAGAGGTGAGGACACTCATAAAGTATTACTATTTCTATATAAAATGAGCTATATTTAGTCATTTTTCAAGTCCATTAATTGAAAATGAATTGTATTTAAAATTTTACAGTAATTTACAACGTCATTATGTACTAATATGTATTTTAAATTGGGCCCTTCATTACTCATGAAATGTAAAAAAAAAAGTGAGCCCCCCCTCAGAAAATTTCTGGATCCGCCACTGGTATTGTGATATAAGTTTTTTTTTTGTCTGTATGTTCAGTCTGTTAGTTCCGCTATATTACGCAATTTTATCCTATTGTTACTGTTGTATCTTTACATGTTTTTGATTATCATACATGTCTCTAATTAATTAATTTATGATACATAGTGCGTCAATTAATGTTTGAATATGGACTGCTGTTGGACTTATTCTTGTTTTCTTAACCAAATTAACATAATTCCTATAGGTGACCTAATTTAACTCCGTTTGACCATTTATCCGTCTCATTTCGATGGCACAGTGAAACATTCCAAGAGTCAACGTGACTCAAATTCTTAGCATTCATTCCCTTTGACTGTTGGTAAAGTACGTTGAGTTCTGTTTAGCCTTAGACAACAGCGGTGAACTAGTGCTCTTGAGATGGGCCCTCAATCATGTTCCCCCCTATTTGGAAAGCTTTTGAGAAACTAATAAGTCCCCTGTCTCAATGCTGTTCTGGCAAACATAGCCTGGGGACTGAAACAAATATTCGGATGACATGATGATATCTTTTCTTCCTAAATGTTCATACGATAGGGAAATTTCATCTTGGAACTAAAAATATATAAGGGTTAAAAAAACAAAACAAAAAAACACACACACACACACACACACACACACATATATATATATATATATTTTATATATATGAATTATTTTCTGACAACAAAATTTCGATTGAAACGTTCATTCAATTTTTCAAATTAAAGTTGGATATCTCTCTGTTTCGTTTCATTTATCGTTATATTATTTTATTTATATATTTTAACCAATAATAATTTTAAAAATATTTAAATAATGACCAATAAATTTTACATGGCTAGGATAGGCCCCAAGGTTAGCACAATGGTTAAGAACGTTGCAACAGTGATGCGGAGACCTAGCCAATTTTTTCTGATCATATTAATATTTATTATTATAATAAAATTATTTGACCTATAAATTTGTATTTAACAATGACAGTCTGTCAATTAGGCCCCACCTCTGGACACTTTTCAGACCCCGATTACTTCTGTGCAATGTGGCGATAATGGCCGGTTCTTGGGATCATTGAAAAGAGAAGGTTGATTGGCTGGGATAGGTGTCTGGTAGGTCAGTAGTTTATAGCACGCAACGGATATGCGTTGGTCCGGGTTTCAATCCCGTCTCAGGCCAATATTCCAATAATCAATCAATTTATCTTCTATAATCTCAGATCACATTATTAAAATAATGAACATTAAATTTAATAAAAAAATAGTTATTTTCTTTATGTATTTTTTAATCAATGATTGATTTAAAAAAATAAATGGGAATATATTTAACTATTATTGTTATGCATATAAAATAAGGTCTCATTTGGATGTAGATTTTATTTAATTTAGTGCATCATTTATGCATTAAAAGGTGTAATATTTTTGTATATATGTTAGTGAGAAAAGGCCTGAGGCCCTAAGACAATAAGGGCCTATTCACACTATCGGCTCCGCTCCCGCTCTATCCCATTCACACTATCGCTACGCTCCACAGTGGGACGAATCGCCAATTTAGGGGGAAATAGTTAACATCAAGTAAATGAAAAAATCATGTCCGTCTCATGAAAACAACAATCTAGCTAGGTCATTTCCAAATTATTAATTGATTGAAGCAAATATTAACAGATTTATGGGGGGTTGAACACGGAAGTTCCCTCAAAAAGCCCAGTCAGTTTATTTTTAAATTATATTGCAAAATAAATAATACCGAAGAGGGGATTGTGTTTTTTTGAAAAAAATGGATATTAGGTAATAGAAGACGATTTCAGAAATTAAGTTTATATAAGTTCTTGGTTCTCTAAATGTGGATACAGTACAGAATACACTCTATTAATTTTCAATAGTCGGTAAGCTTTTTTTTTTCTTATAAAAAATGGAATTACTAAAAATCTACACCGATCTACACCCAGATATTTTAACAGGATATAGTCCACACTATATAGAAATAAATTATTCATTATGAATTGCTAATACCTGCTAATAAAGGTGTACGTTTTTTTTTAAAGGTGTAAATCTCTCATTGTCGAGAGCCTATAATTTTCTTATTCTTATTCTTATTCTTATATTATTTCAGAACAGGAGAAAGTTCTGAGGTACAAATGAAATTTATAATAATACATTGATCCAGTTACATTAAAATACATTACAGAAATCTCCAAAGGTATAGTAAAAAGAGATTCGTCGGCTATGAGTTCAAGAATTAAAAGCAAATGGCATTTTTTTTCCGAAAGAGATATCTTTTATTTTTAGGAACAAAGAATAGATTAAAATGAAAAAAAATCATGCCGGTTTCATGAAATCATTAGAATACCTGAGACAATAAAAAAACATAAATTCCTTGAAACCAATGCCAAAAAAATAAAAAAAAGGTTGAACATCGAAAATCGGTCACGATGTTGTCAGTGTGCCAAAATAGAAGTATATTTTGGAAACTACTTTATACCAGCCTATGAAAGGCGATTCGGCAAGGAAGTTAATATCTGTGTTTCGCTTTGAAAATGAGGAGTACACTCATACTTATTATATTATTTATAAAACGGGGCTACCTACCAAAAATCTACTCTGACCTATACCCAGATATTTTCATAGAGTACAATCAACACTAAATAAAAGTTTAATTTATATTTTATTTTAATTTATAATTTCAGAATAATACAACATTAAACAATAATTATTAATATAATTATTCCATTATATTCACTTTACGTAAATAGTTTAATATTTTTTTCTATTTTAATGATACATTTTATTTTATTTTTATAAATCCTCAGTCAGAAACATTGTGTTGACTATTATTTATTGATTCATACTTAAATTTAATCGTTTAGAAAAATTAAAATGAAATAAGTCGATCCGAGAATTATTTCCACCTAGATTAGCGATTCGTCCCACTGTGCGCTCCCGCTCCGCTCTTCTATTGTCTTATCATATTCACATTATATAATTTTACACCGTTCACTTTTGAACGGTTGAAGCCATTAATAATCGAAGTCGTCTGTATTCGGATTTTAATTAATGATTAACTTTCAGTTATAAAAGTATTTATTTATTCATAAATTTTACGGCCAAAAAGAAGTTCAACTTTTCGTTTGTAGAAATAGCTGTTAAGTGTGCTTTTCTTGTTGAAGAAGATGATATTATCAAAACAGATAATAAGAAGAATATATTGCAACACTATGATAATTATTATCAATAATTATAAATTAATTTAATTAATGGTGAAGAAATAATTTATACCTACTCTCTTTCTATTTCTCTTTAGAATATTTTGCCATACCGAGAGCGGACCAGGAGCGGAGCGATAGTGTGAATCCGCCCTAAAGAATCAGTCAATCTCTTCTCCTCTCTCTATATATGTATATGTATATACACACGCACGCACATAGGCGCGCGCGCACACACACATACTACCCTAGTAGATTGAAATATAAAATAATAGAAAAGTGCAAACAATAAGATTATTTCTCTCCTGAGTGCTTAACTTGATGTATATTAAATTGTTGACAAGTGGTTGATGATATTGATAAAATGAGGTAGCAATTAAATAAAAGGCATAAGATTAGAGTGATATGCAAAATAGAGAAAAATAATAGCGAACAGAATACTGTTGACCAGAATGGTTAGGAAAAAAAGGAAACGAAAAAAAATTATTTACGCTAATGACACCTTTGTTCACTCATGTTATTGGTGTTAAAAAATACATTAGTAGTTTCAAAAGTTTAAAACAAGACACTGCATTTGTTTGTAGGAAAGGTTAAGATCGACTAGACCAGGAAAACTACTTGAAATTAAACTAACAGTTTGAGCTCTAGACTGGATGTGAAGTTATGGTCTACTGTGACTGAATCAGTGAGACCAGAAAATATTGCTAACAATGGAGCCAGGTTTATTTGACTGGGTCGAGCGCCCTGCAAGGACTTACGAGTTTACAGTTTGAACACAAACTAAAAGTGAAGATATGGGCAAGTAATGAAATTGCCAGAAAACAGAACAAAATTCCAAATGTTTGCCTAAAAAAAATAGCAATTTATTGTAAACATTAAGTTGATGATTAAGTAGATTAAGAAGGCATGATCAAAAGGACGATCGAGATAGGGCAGTACTGCTATATCCAATGATGAGATTCAGAACTACTATCAATCTGAAGCGGATGTTAGGGCTGTAAACACACCTTTAACCAATCCGTATTTTACGGAACATAAAGTATCTTGATCAACCGCGTTTTTCATTTAACCCAGGGAACCTTCCACCATTACCCAGGATTACTGAAGTTCTACCGTAGTTGAAGACAAAAATTGAATTTTCTTTTATGACATAAAATCATCAAGAATTTACTACTTGATTGTATCTTCCACCTCAGTGAGGAAGAGTTTTGTTTGCATAAAGTTTTTCTTTAAATGAAGGAATCTCTTCCAATGGGTTTTCCCGTATTTTATTGTCCCAACGTTTCGGGCTTTTTGCCCATTTTCTGGGGTACCTATTGTAAATTTTTAAATTCCATCACTATTCGTCTATACATACAATTCTTATTTATAAAAAATATATATGTCATTTTGTTATAGTAGATTAGTGACAATTAGATGGTCCAGAGCCATGAAAAATTGTTATAAAAAGTGATCATGTGTAATAAAGAAATGACATAAATATTGTTTATATGTAACAATTGTATGTAAAGAAGAATGCTGGTGGAATTTTAAAATGCACAATAGATAACTACAGAAGATGGGCCCATTGGAAGAGATTCCTTCATTTAAAGAAAACCACATCAAGAATGTACTATTAAAGAAGAATATATTGACAAAGTATTTAACTGTCACAATTAATTTACTAATATAAGTTTATGAAACACTAAAAAAGATAGAAAATAGGCACAGATGAAAAAATTGTTTGGCCATTGCGCTGCAAGGGCTTGATTGTTTTCATTGCAAAAAAGGCAAAACGCCAGGTTACTTTGATTGCATAGGACGGGTGCTTTTTATTTGCATTTTTGTAATAAAGAAAAAAAATAAAGATCTCTAAATAGAGTGCTTCGATGAATGAGTTATAAAGTGATGATTGAAAAAAAAAAAGTCGTATTTGGCCTAGCCAGTAACAATGGAGTTTTCAGAAGTTTATAAAGTTTTCAGAATCCAATATTGGTAGAAATGAAAACTATTAAATAGTTGCATTCATTTTATCATTCTAACTGAAACCACAAGCAATTAGTCTATATTGGGACAGTCGGAATGTATTAATCGAATCCTAATTTTTTTTTTCCTATCCTTTTTTATGGTAGATTGTGTAGTAACTTTTTTAACCGTAATTTTTTTTCGTTTCGACCTCGAATGGCACCATTCAAATTACATCAGCTCGAGTGTAATTAAAACCACTTTTGTTTTTGATATTAAAGTACTTTTCAGTATTAGTATAGTATAACATTTAGGTTTGAACAGTTTAGTAACCGAATAAACGGGTCCACCTTAGACCACGCCATTAGGACCGAAATCTTATGAGGTTATGTATTTCATGATTTAATAAGAATATTGGGAACTAGTATCGCTATGTTACATCCAGGCGTGGCCAATATGGCACCATTTGGAGGTTTATTTATTGCCAAAGAGCAACCGTAAGCGAGCGGGAGTCGAAAGCTGGGACCTAATAAAGCTCATAAGGCCCTTAACAACTAAAAACGACCCGATCGGAGTAAGCGTATATTACGGTCACATCCAGAAGTAAAATAGCAATAGTTTTACCGAATATTGTGTTGAAATTAGATGATTTTTTCATCAAATAGTTATATATTATACACTCGAGAATAAAAAATATATATATATAAATCACTTAACGGATAATAGAAATCCATTCAGATAGAGAACAAGGAAGACGTAGATCCAGTCATTGGTACTTGAAGGTACTGGAGTCTGAAATGATCTACTTTGAGAAAAATTAGAGGAAATTTAGAAAAAAATTACTAAACATTTTTAAGACGCAAGTATATAAGTAATAACTAATGTTTCGACCTAAATTGGTATATCATCATCAGCGCTGAAATAAGTTGGAATTTCAGACCGAAAATTCGCAACATTAGATGTTGAAGGGCCTGAATCCCCTCGTGTTACTCCAACCTCCTTCAGTGATGATGGAGGCTTATCATGTTGGACGGAAAGGTGTCTGCTAACAAATCATTTATAAACTTCGATTTTTCTCCCTCTTGAATAATTAATATATGAGGCTTTGCTGGGACCTCGAGTGTTGGAGGAATGTTCGAAGGGTGGATTAACAAGAGCAATAGCTGAATATCATATTAATTCAAACTAAAAAGGCTTGTTACCTGTTGACAGAGAGAACATTATTTTTTAACAATATATAAAGCTCGATATTACGTTTCACGCAAAAATAAAAAAGATTCTAACAAAAAAAAAATCAAGATACTTACTTGACTGGCCTCCTTAGACTCAAGGCACAATCCGAATCGGCACTTATGGACTAAATTAAAAAATTGCTATTGGTAAGCATTACCCTACAAAAAAAAAAAAAAAAAAAAAACTTTCATTTTTAGAAGAGTGGAATAAAAACAGAAAGAGAAGATCAATAATAGACACATAAAAATCTTTATTTGTTAGAATTACATTCTGTCTTAGTCGAGACAATGGTAATATTGAAGACTGAATACATTCACACTCAATTTACAAACAAATTACAATACAATTTTAATTTTATTGTGTTGTATTTTAAAACAATTACAATTAGAAACACTCTATTTACGAAAATAAACATCTTTAGTACTATAGCCAAACGCACATCTAACTTTAGCAAAAAGCTGGCCATTGCAAGGATTCCAAGATATATATTTTAAAAAAGAAAGCGTAGCCCATGCCGCTTTAACCTTAGATTAGGTTTGTTGGGTAAAGTAAGGTAAAGTAAGTCAAATTTGGAGAATTTTTCTTGAATTGAACGAACGAGATATAGTTGCCACAGTATAGTATTTGGTACATAGAAAGCAGCATTAGGCCGAACGCACATTAAGGGCGGATTCACACCATCGCTCCGCTCCCGCTCCACTCCCGGTCCGCTCAAATATTCTAAAGAGAAATAGACAGAGAATTCCACTATCGGTACCGCTCCGGTCTCGCTCCACTCCCGGTCCACTCTCGCTCTACCCCATTCACACTAGCGCTCCGCTCCAGGTGCGGTCTCACTGGCAAAATATTCTAAAGAGGAATAGAGAGAGGTTAATCACAATATTGGCACAGGTCCGGCCTCGCTCCGCTCCCGCTCCACTCTCGCTCCACTCTCTTTTCATATTCACCTTATATAATTTTAAACCGTTCACGATTGAAGCCATTAATAATCGAAGCCGTCTGTATTTGGATTTTAATTAATAATTAACTTTCGGTTATTAAAGTATTTATTTATTCATCAATTTTACGGCCAAAAAAGTTCAACTTGAAAAAAAATAAATTTATATATATATATATATATATATATATATATATATATATAATTATATATTAATTTAATTAATGGTGAAGAAATAATTTAAATTTTTTTTCCGAATGTATTCGAATACGCTTGAAATGATAAAAAAAAAATCACCAACAATACGCGCGGTTTTTCGACGTGAAAAATTCATGTTATGTTTGAGATATATTTTGATATGAATTAATGTACTCGTAAAAAATGGTCACCGATTTATTTATTGAGTACATACTCATTGCTATTATAAAATAACGTTTAGTTTGAAACGAATAAAAATGCATTATATTATGAAAAATGTCAGATCATTAACAAAAAATATATTAAAGCAAAAAATAATTAAAATATTAATTAGGAAAAGAAGAGAACACAATCGGTAAATTTGTAGCATTTACCGATTTCAACTTGAAATTTTCAAGCGTATTCGAATACATTCCGAAAAAAATTTACATTATTTCTTCACCATTAATTAAATTAATTTATAATTATTATTAATAATTATCATTGTGTTGCAATATATTCTTCTTATTGTATTTTTTGATAATATTATCTTCTTCATCAAGAAAGTACACTTACCAGTTATTTCTGCAAACGAAAAATTGATTTTTTTTTTTTTGGCCGTAAAATAGAAGAATAAATGAATACTTAAATAACTGAAAGTTAATCATTAATCAAAATCCGAATACAGACAACTTCGATTATTAATGGCTTTAATAGCTTAAACCTTTCAAAAGTGAACGGTGTAAAATTATATAGTGTGAATATGGTAAGACATTAGGAGAGCGGACCGGGAGTGGAGCGGGAGCGGAGCGCTAGTGTGAATGGGGTAGAGCGAGAGTGGACCGGGAGCGGAGCGAGAGTGGAGCGGGCGCGAAACCGATAGTGTGAATAGGCCCTAAGGCTTGGCGCACATTGAGACACTCGCGACGCAGAGCAGAGCACTTTTTGTGAAACGTGAATTAGATAGGAACCGCTCACATTGGGACGCAGTGAAGGGCAGCGCAGTTTCCTACCTACCACACGTATTACCAAAACTGCTCTGCTCTGCGTCGGGTGTGTCTCAATGAGGGCTCGGCCTAAGACACTCGCGACGCAGAGCAGTTTTTGTAAAACGTTAATTAGAAAGGAAACGCACGGTCGAATGTCCGCGGAAAATTATGCGAAGCAGTTGTTTTATCGTGCAGCCCTGCCCTGATCTGTGTCGGTTTGCCCTTTTCTGCTCTGCGTCGCCTGCGTGGCCTTACCTTTCAATTTGCGCCTTACCTTAAGTACTGTTCGGAGGCTTAGGATTAAAGGATTGGAGCTTAAAACCTTTGGCCAAAGCTGTACGTATTTGGTGTGCAAATTCCATCTTCTTGCAGAATTATATGATCAAATCTGAAAATAGTACCCGTAAAAAAACATACGAAGAAGGGGGGTAAAATAGAAACATGTTCTCAGAATTAAAATAAATTTTTTCGAGGCGGTAGGAGATCGGAGGTTAATGATTGGATAATCAGTTCCCATTCCATATCGGGTAACCGAAGACGTTTTATTTTCAAAGATCAAGGGCAAGCCGTCGAAAACGTATTAAATAACTCCTTGTGACGTTACCAACGGCTACAAATATGGATTTGCTACGTGGGCCCCTTACTAACAAAAGCCTTTTACATCTGAGCAAGTTATAACAAGAGGGTGGGATGTAAATTCGGGGCACGTAGGGAGTGACAAGGAAAGGCGGCGGCGATATCAGAGATTTCTAGACTCATGACGGCTCCTTGAGCGACCCAACCGACTGCTCCCCTACTCAATGGCCCCCATTTTCCATCCTTAGGGCATGTAATTAGCAAAGCCAGCAGGCTAAACTAAGTATTTACATGCAGCTAATTAATTTATGTATAATAATAATTCATTTTTCGGTCCGAAATAAATAGTAATTATATATAAAAATATTGAATAATATTGATAAACTTAACAAACAGATAAAAAATATTACCAATTTTACATTAAATTTCCTATAGAAAACTTCATATAGTGATGTAGCCTGCCTCTATCTCATTGCGAATAGTAACAGTAATTTTATTTTTATTTAAAAACTCTTATAGATTTTAAAATAAACTAGCTTTTGTTCAAGTTTTTTTTTATCCTTTATTTAAGCCTCACTTTTATAATTTTTTGTTCTACGTTTCGGATATAACGCCATTATCAATAAAAATATCTATACCATAAAAAATATTTTCAATTAAATAGGCTGAATGCCCCTCCATGTCGGACAAAAATTAAAAATTTTTAGAAGTCAAAAATCATTCTTACTTTATTAAAGCATGTAAGTCAATTGCTAATTTAAAAATAGGATTTAGCAATATGGATACTTATGATACTAATTCATACTATTATCATATTAATAGTTTAAGAAGGAATATGATAAGAAATACAGGGAATTTCATTGATAAAAAGAATAATGAAAATAAAAATAATATTAATAATAAAATTCTTAACCTATGGATACGAGATTTATGTATTGAAGGATAAACAGTAAAAGTTAATAATTGAGTAACCAATTAACCTATTCATAATAACAGATTGATTGAATTGGCTTCTGATACTTATATTTAGCCTATGAAAAACCAATATGTCAAAATTCGTAAAAATTGGACGAACCAGTAAGAAGTTACGAGTTTACGCCCCCCCCCCCCCTTACCTAACTATTATAATATTTCTGAGAAATTAACATTATAATAGTTTTGTTTGTATAGTAAATAAACAATGGCATGTAATTCGTTGAAATCAGATTAACCTGTTGAACTTAATAATTAACCCTTCTGTACTCAATTACAAAAACATCAACTATCCGTATCAAATTTTATTAATGAATTAACCATCTTATACATACATTTTATCTCTGGACAGTCCGTCAAAGTTTGTTGTAATCTTATAAACTGATATAATAAAGTAGGGTAATAATTATCCCCCCCCCCCCCAAAAAAAAAAATAATACCTACCAAAACTAAAATTTATTTGGGATCAACGTTCTTATACTTCATATAACACTCGTTATATAAATTTACTATAACACTCAAGATGTAACGTGTTTTAGAATTCGTTAAAATCTTTAAAACGTTAATAATGATATGTATGTATGTATGTATGTATATATATATATATATATATATATATATATATATACATATATATATATATATATATATATATATATATATATATATATATATATACTAGCAGACCCGGCCACGCGTTGCTGTGGCTCGGTAGTTATATCCTAATATTTTTAAACAAATACAGTAATACCAATATTCATTGATAAAGATGAAAACCTTTCAGCTAATCAAAATCCAACGTGATTGAGAATAGAGCATTACACCATTTAAAAGTATTTGGTAAAGAATATAGGAAAGTTAAAGTTTTTATTTTTTACATCTCATACTTCAATGTAGTTTGATTAAAAAGGAGCTGGTTGTGTTTACGACTCACAGAGCTGCCAACACTATCGCCCTTTTTTTATGGATCGGTATAAACTAACTCGACATGGCTATATTTTTCCACTAATTTTAAAAAGGATGACTGAAGTAAGTTTTGATAACCTCAGCCATTGATCTATTGATTATTGGCCTAACACTACTTCAACTTGGTATTGTTAGTTTAACAACGGGTTTAATTTTGCTCAGGGTCATGCCAATCTTGGTAACGCGTCATATATGTCCTTTTGATAGGCGTTTTTCTCAATTTCTTTGAGACCTCGATTTCCCAACCCTTCGGCTAATAAGTGTTCGGTAGGAGGGTGGTGTGGTGAAGCTTTTAATTTAGCAATATATTTGAGTGATAATAAATCTCTTCTTAAAGAGGTTTTTACATAATACAATTAAGAATTATTATTTATTCAAGTACTAATTTGTTCAAAATGTTTTGGGTTAACCTGTTTTTGTTTTTTTTAACACAAACCAAAGATTTGATGGTTTCCACTCACGTGAGCAGGCGATACCCATTTCCCACGTGAGTTATGCCATTGCCCAAGGGAAAAACACGGATTTTCAAAGTCCAAGTGGACATTGTTTGCCCTTAGGATTTGTTTATGGTCATGGCAAAAGCCAAACGAATAGGATATTGAAGCCTTTTAAATTTTATTGAAAATTCTGTCGGTTCCAAGGGAATAGGTGGCAACAGGGCGATATCTCCTGTAAACCTTCCAGGTAACATTTTTTCTTCAATAACATGTCCTGTGATCCTTTTAATGACCAAACGTGTAACGTTGCACAATTGAGGTGGATTTAAGTTACGAAGAAGAATGATCGGTGAGCCAATATTCAACTGGAGATTGTTTGGGTGTATATCCAAGGAATTAAAAAATTCAGATGGGAAATTTACGGCTTCGTTTACATCTAGAACATTGTCAATTGATTTTGGAAGTTTATTTCATCGAAATCAACATTTTTTGCTGCCAAAATAGCACGACTACCCAGCCACTTATAGTCCAAATAATTGTTCAAAATATCAGGAAAGACACTTTATATTTCGTAGACAGTTCAGCCATTGAGCCAAATTTCATTAAAATCGGTTGAGTAGTTTCTGAGAAATAGAGAGACAAACATCGGGACACGAGATTTTTATATATATAAGGATATATATATATATATATATATATATATATATATATATATATATATATATATATATATATATATATACTAGCTGTATTTTCCCCCGGAGAATTTCATTTTTTAAATCTATAAACTGAGACTTTTATCGACTCAAACGGTCGATTTTGTAAAAACCAATGTAAAGCGAGATCAAAACGATTATTATAACAATAAAGAATATACCCTATAATATAAGAATATACCATATAACCATCCCTGACCTATTACCAACATCACTACACACAAAAATTCGAATCCATCGATAAACTAACATATAATATTATAAACACCTTTAAAAAACTATATGTGGATGACTTCAAATTCGCACTCAAACCCTCTCACCCAATACGTAAACTGCTCAGGAAAACAAAAGACCCCACACCAATAGAACAAGAAACCTAATATACAACATTCCCTGCAAAAACTGACAAATCTTACATAGGCACAACTTCAACCGACCTCAAAACTAGAATCTACAACCATAAGTGCATACTTAAACCAAATTCAAAAACAGCCACTTCATTGTCTAACCACGCTAAACAAACCAGACATGAAATAGATTTTGATAACGTCCAAATTCTACACAAATCCACCTCCCGGCCAAAACAAAAAATAATTGAATCCATGTACATTGCAAAAAACCAAGACAGAATATTAAATACTAAACAGGAAGCAGCCCACATCCCTAAGCACTATTCACACGTAATACAATACAATAGAACGCGCTCACGTCGCCTTAAGCCAGTAGGCCCGCAGTACCCTTCACAGATGATGGGCCAGACGACATGGTTTTCAAAATTTTGAATTCCTTAATGCACTAACGACCATATTTCAGGAGAATTAAAGGGTAAGCATACTATTGTTAATATAATGGAGAATGACCAAACGTATTATGTAAACGCGTTATTTTTATAAATTTTTAATACTGTCTATGAATTGTTGTCCATTATATTTTTAGATGAATATGGCGCGGGACGCCGAAAGCTCCTAGTAATTATACCAAATAAATTTATATATTATGAGATCGTCTTGGTGGATATACTTTGAACAATACTTTTAACGATCTACCTGCTACTTAACAAATAATACCTATCAAAACTAAAATTTATTTGGGATCAATTGCTGGATTTCTAAATTTCTAATAGATCAATTAGAAAAAATGAAGTCACTAGAAATACATATTCAAGTCCATTTGACTTTCAATTTGTTATTTGTTTATGATGGAAAATATTAGCGGGAAAGCAGCGTTATACGATCGTACAATGGATCGTTGTGCTGTGCAGTTTTTACAATATTTGGGTTATGGCACTTTAAGTGAGGTAACTAAATCATTCCTCTGCAGTCCCAGCTGCCAAATTCATAAATTCTTGGAAGAGGCACATACATACATTTCTTAGATTGTTCTCATATTTTATATTTTCTGCAAGTGTTGCTAAACATTTGGCAAGCGCCCAAACAATTCTACGAGGAAAAATTATCTAGAGCATAGCATGTAGAAATTGTTGGGAGTGAAGGAATGTTTGGAATGCTGGTTTTCACGGCCCCGTATAAGTGTATATATATATATATATATATATATATATATAAAATAATTATTAATTTATTTATTTAAAACTTGTTCACAATATTCAGCTTTCTAAAAAAAGCCTTTCCAAATCATTTAGGAAGTTGAGGATGTATATCAGGCTTCTCTTTGAATCTTTCTCCACTCTCTTCTGTCACAGGCAAGCATTTTCCATCTTCTTGTGCCCATTCTCCTTAAATTATTCCCCACCTGGTCCAGCAACTTTAAATTATTCCCCACCTGGTCCAGCCACTTATGTCGTGGTCTTCCTTTACCACGACTTCCACCAGGGTGATCCTCCAGCAGGCGTATGGGAATCGAATCTCGAGGCTTACGTGCAACATGCCCCAACCATCTGATTTGACTTCCTCTTATTATTGAGGCCAGATCCGGTTTATCATATAACTGGTAAAACTCCTTATTAGAGCGAATTCTCCATTCTCCATGCTCGCTTACCGGGCCATAAATCCTACGGAGAACCCTTCTCCGCAATAGATTATTGCGGATAGATTCAAAATAGATTATTGAACTTCTTTTTCTCTCAGCTCTACTTTTTTAGCTTCAGCATACCTTAACGGTAGTTTTATTCAAGAAAGTCACGCAAAAGAAGCTTCCGAAGAGTAAAATAGGGTCATTTTTAAACTGTAATTGGTTTCTCTTAAAAAAAAAAACTAACATTAACTTTAGTTGCAATGTGATTATGTAAATAATGTGTGTGTTTATATGATCTTAATTGATTTAAAATATTTTATGTAAAGAATTTTAAAATCTTTGTTATTTTCCACCTGCTATTAACCTGCATATTTATTCGAGTAAATATGTTTTAGTAGGTAAGTCAAGCCATTTATATGTATCCAAAACTAGAGCTGATAGAGGAAAACTAATGGCAAATTTGGGTTCAGCGCACCAATTATACTCAGACTCACCTATAAAACTCTGCACCAAGACCACAGTAGACCTCTTAGATCAATATTCTTTTCATCAACATATTTTTGTAGTTATTCGATAAAATAATTTATAGAAAATAGTGAAAGAAATGGAATGACAAAGGGATCTAGTTCATTTTCTGTGAATTGGCAAGCTATAACATAACGGCATGGACAATCCAGAACAGCATACTTGAAAACAAAACTTTTTGCACAGCCCAAATTCAGCCGATTCCACGAGTTTCTTTTCTTTCTTCCTCCATGTTACCCGATTAACGCAGGTTAAAAAAATTAAAAAGTAATGATTTAGACAACAGACCCACAAGTTTTGATATAGCGCAGATTCAAATTTAAAAATATAAATAAATTAATAAATGTTGCACTATCAGCGTTAGGATCAGTGTATATGTGGTGAAAAAGGATAACCGATAATCCCTAATTCAACTTTTCTGTAGTAGCTGTTCTTTACAACGATTTTTTTTGTAATATATAAGGTTTGCCCTTGATTGTGGCAGAATAAGTTATTTCGTTCAATAAAAAACTCATACAAAATAATAAAAATATTTTAGGAGGCTTCGTTACATGTGATATAAAGACCTTTAACTGAAAACGTTTGAATACATAAATAAATAAATGTTCATATACTTTATCTCTCTCACTTTTGATGTTTTCAACCTTATCATGGATTTTCGAACTTTCAACGAAGATCGTATTACTATTCATTCATTTTTAAAAATTCACAAAAATAAAAACTTGTGGAGCGTTCGAGGCAGTAAATTTCAATAAAACGTCAATAATTTTTCATTTCCTTAAGTCCGGGGTATTCGCTTCTTTTTATAACAGTCTCGGCGAATGACAAGGGGCCCTTGTTATATCAAAATTACAAGAAAAGTTGACTTTCGAGCAACAAATTTTAGAAGTTTTAATGCTCGGAATGATTCACGTTCCTTTAACTTTGAGAAAGTTCTTCGTAAAGTGAACTGTTGAGCTTTATCAACATCGCTACTCGATCCAGGTAAAAATAAATTATTTGTTTATTTTTTTAAATGTTGACGCGTCTATCGTTTTTTTAAAATCTATACACCCAGTTCATTTACCAATATTTAAAAGAATTTTTATACTGCGGAATCGAGATATTTTAAATTTTCTTGTTTTAATTATTTTCTGATTTACTATAATTTTTTTTTAATCGGACAAAATATACTTCATTTCCAATCGACAGTTTTATGAACCCACCATCTACGTAACGATTCAGCCACGTGTTATTGCATTCGGTGCATATTCCGAACTAAATCACACTTAATCACTTCGGGTACTTGGAAACCCTTAAATAGAATGGATTGGTCGCAAAACTCATCACATGGTTCAAAACAAACGTTTGCGTATTGAAGTTGGCAGTCTAATCGGCAATATTCAAAGTGCTTTATTCATTTTGAAGTCGTGTATACTCAGCAAAAATAATTAATTTTTTGAGGAAGGATTCAACGAACCTTTTTCGATGATAGTAACGTTATTTGTATTTCCACAAAACAATATGCTTTGGTAATAATACCTCTCTGAATAGACTAAAAGCTAATGAATCTAATCTTAGTTCGTGGCTGACCACCATTTTAAATTATTTTTAAATAATTTATTTTTTGAAGAGAAAAGATTTGGCTCCGCCGGGAATCGAACCCGGGTCTCCTGCGTTACATGCGAGGATGCTAACCACTACACCACAGAGCTCGGCTCAAGGCAGAGCAAATCCTTCCTCTTCACTGAAACCTACTCCCCCTATCTCACAAGTTTTGTGAGTAGTAGCGGGAGGTGGACAAAATTTGTCCGGAATTCAAAATCATCAAAAAATGTCCTCAATAGGAGTTAAAGATTCAATTATCACATAATGAAAAAATGGAATTGAAATTAGAATTTTTTTTATATGAATGTATTGATTGAGACCTAACGGAACGAAGGGTAATTATTTTTTATTCAATAGGCTATAACCGCTATTTCCAAACGCTTATTTTGAGACCTTGCTTTCAGTACTGAAAGGTTAACGTTGCTTCGTTTTTCGGTTTACCCTCTAACAGTGGTAATAATTTAAAATCTTGATTAATTCATGTTAAAAAAAATAATTCTTTTTTGATTTATTAATAATGGGTTTCTTTTCTTGGTAAATTAATTTTTATCTGAATCACTCCAGTTTTAACAAAATAAACAAAAACATACATTGGTATAACCAAACTACATACTTCGGTCCGAATGTATCAACATAAAAATGATGTAAAAATAATAGAGAAGAATGATAGGAGAACAGGTCTAGTGGAACATGTAAAAAAAATATATTAAATTGAGTGCATCCTGTTGTAGTCTCAGATTATATTTATTATAATCATTTTAGAGATTACAGATTATATATTAGTTATATCTTTACATTGCGGTGGACGTTTCGGACAAATATGTCCATATTCATCACCTAAATGTACAGTGCTTAATTAATTTGATCATAGTAATTTTAGACAAACAAATATAAATAATAAATATATAAGGTAAACCATACAGTTATTGACACCTCAACTTTAACTTAAAGAAATAGGTAAACAAGTCCTAATTTTATTACAAGATATACATGAGTCTAATTTTGGAAGGGTCCTCTAAGTCATCTATTTAACAAACTAACCATAGAGAAGATTTCACAATTAAATCCATAGGGTGCCAATAACTAGATTTGGCACTTTTAACAATAAATATTGCCATATTGTAAAACTATTGAACTTTTGACCCAAAAAAACCTCCTGAGTCTTTATGAGGATAGATAATGAGGAGCTATAGGAAGTTTCTATTTGATCCCTTCTATTTTTTTTTAATTTAACCACAGAAATGTAGTCTTAAGGGTGCCAATAACTGTACGGTTTACCCTATAACAAATATTAATCTCATTAATAATATTGTAAAAAAACAAAACAAAAAAAAACGTAGATTTGATTTTGATGGGGTTGAAAAATGCTGAAAGTTGTAAAGAAAAATGCTCGTACCAATGACGATTTCAGAAATAACAATTTCAAAAATGGCACTAAAGGTTTCAATAAATATTATGTACAAATTCTCAGTAAAATTAATATTTAATTTAAATATTATAGTTATTTCGCATATGCATTTATATTTTTTATAGTGTTTTGGGACTTTTGAAAAATTAATAAATAAACCCCTACACCATAATGTCGAAACCCAAAATACTTTCGAGTTTTCTTTGTTTTGGCAATGAAGCTGTAATTGAATTATTTTTAAATAATAATAATAAGGAACCTGCCGTAAAACCTTCGTGGATCATGGAATAAAACATTTAAAAAACCTTATAAATAAATAATAGATATAAATTTATTTAATCCGGAAAGAACCCGGTCTGAAGCCATTGAACAAAAAGGGCAATTGTTGTTATATAAAAATAAAAACTGGACTTAAAAGGGGAAATGTGTGCTTTGTTTATAGTATTTGCCCTTCTGTGGCAAACTTGATAAGATTAGTACCGTGGCCACTTTAAGTTACATCTTTCATCAAGCAAATATTTGCTCAGCGGATTAAATGGAACAAAAACGGTGAGCCACCAGAGGGACCTCTGAAGTCGTCCTGCGGATAAAAAAAAAGTTAAAATAAAGAAGATAAAAATTTCAGTTTATCTCTTTCATCTTTGAAGCTTTGTAAAAGAAGTTGAAAGAGGAATTTTAGGATTGCTCAAATAAGACATAGCAATATATATATATATATATATATATATATATATATATATATATATGTATATATATATATATATACATTTCATAGAACGCCGAGGCCTAATATTGGTTCAAATTTTATTTATTTTGTACCAGTGATACGTTGACGCATCATTAGTATTAATATCATATTGAGAATATTATAATGAGATATTTATTGATTTCTGTTTTTAATTAATATATAAAGTTCGAGATAATATTTTAAAAATTTAAAGATCGTTAAGTATCCTTTAAAGTATGTTTTTTGTGAACTCGAGGACTTAGAATATGGACACTTCTAAAATGTGAAATTAAATCAAATTAAGAAATTAACACTAAATTATTGCTGTCTCAAGAATATCAAAAAATAAATTTTTCAACATTTTTTATAATGTTTGTATGTATCATAATGCAAACATAAAAGAATGGAATAATAATATTTAAAATAACGGGACTGATTTATTTTATTTTTTATTTTGATACTTTAATATTTCAGAGATGCAGAGATTGTCCAAAAAATAGGGTTCCTAAATAATTCCTCCGAGCAGCGGCCCATAATTACATAATCTATTTTATAAATATAAAAATAAGTTTTCATTCGTTAGTTAATTATGGAACTCATCTTTAAAGGTTTTCCTTTTTATCCTTGAGTGATAATCTAGGAATTCCTTTATTATTTTTTTAATCATGTTCTTAGATTATAGCCGACGTTTCGGGATATCCTACCCCATCCTCAGAACTCATCAAATAACTTTCATACATAACTTAATTTTCATTTAAAAATCTTAATTAATTCATTATCAAATTAATTACTGCTATGAGCATTTACCTTAAATTTAATCAATACATCTCAGTACATTGTCATTAATTTAATTTTATCATAGCAAAACATCAAATATCATATAAATATATATCTTAAAGTTTTTAACATAACCCACATGTGTGTAAAATTTAATTTGCCACAACTGATGCTAAATTAAAGAATAATTGCCTTTCGGGATCCCTATTTTTTTGGAAACGCGTCTCTAAAACGTTAAGGGGTCGAAAAGAAAAAAAAAAAGTCCCAATTTAAAAAAAAAAAAAAATACTAGTACATACCTTTGATCAAGATTAGACATACAAAAGATTTTAAACGTTGTTCAAAAATCTATTTTTCATGATATTCTAGGACATAAAAATATCGTGGGAATATTCAAATTTCACATCTTTGAAGTGAGCATATTTTAAGTTATCAAGTTTACAAAAAAAAATATACTTTAAAGAAATTTAAACTGTTTTGACATTTTTAAAAATAATGCTGAACTTTAAACATTGATCAGGAATGAAAACAAAAATCTTTTAATAATATACTGAATAAAATATTAATAATCATGATGTATAAACGATTAAAATTGCGTTATTTATAGGATGGATAATAACATTTGTACCATCACAAAAAGATAAAAAAATACAATGTGTATTCACAAATAATTATGATATTTTGTGTATGGGGCGCGTGGGAGGCTTTCGCAAAAAGGTTTGGGACCCCACTTGTAAAAGTAATGTATCAGGTCAACATTAAACAGGAAAAGACGCAAAGGTTAAGAAAATAATCATAATACTAAATAATATTATAATAATTAATTATTATCTTATTAATCATGAATAAGGACACTACTGGGACTACAATGTTAAAGTTATAAAAAACCCTGATCACTCTGTCGCGGTGTATGGCTCTTGGACTGTCTCCGGATCAGACTATCCCTAGAGTTCTAGTGAAAAATCCTCGTTTAATCTATTAAGATCCACTAAAATTAAAATATGAGGTTATAAGTCTCCTGTAATTCAATGCGCTGCTCTAGGAACTGAACATATTCCCCGGCATGCGGCGTTTCGACGCAGGCGATGTTGAATCAATATTTGGATTGAGTAGCATCGAGGAAGAGTGAAACTGGAGTAGTAAGGTGGTGTCGGGATTCACGCTGAAAATCAACTTTGTGAGCAAAATTGAATTACAACCGCACATGAAACAAGAGATGGCGAAAGCTGCTAAAGGAGGCAGGGACTCGCTAATTGGATTGTTGCGCCGCTAATGATGATGATGATTATGAAAAGTAATTGATTAATTAGGGGGTGAAGCGACCTCGCGAGCATGCTCTTCGTAATTCCCTCTTGAGATTGGACCGCGTTAAAATCCTGTTCTGATGGCGTTCATTCGACAGGATTTTAACCTTGCTTGTTGTCAAGAGGAAATTACAAAGACCGTGCCTGCTAGAGTGGTATGAACGAAATAGCAAGTAGCTTGAGTATGAACGTAAATAAGGGTACTCGATATTTAAAATTTGCAACTGAATTGTGGATAAATGAGACGGTCGGAATGCTGACTACTCTCCGATGAATATCTCATTGAATCAAACAAGAAGAAAAAGTAGCTTGAAAATAAATTTAGTAGAGTTTTTTTAATGGTCCAAAACGATAGATAGAAGCTCAACTAAAACCCTAAACTTCCTAAAAAATTTTAGAAGAAAAGGGTCTTATGCAGAATCCCGGCACCAGTGATTTAACCTGGTTAAATAGTGATTTTTGAAATATCATCACATGTCATTTAATAACCTACTCTTTATTGTTAGGTAGATTATTTCTAATTTGTTGCGATACTACAGTTGATTTTTGTTTCCTCTATCGTAGATTACTTTATTATTAAAATAGATATTTCCAATAATTACAAAAAATTTCCCTCCATGGAATCGATGCAAAAAAAAAAAAAAAATCAAAAATCAAAGGGTTAAACATATAATGATTCTAATTACTTTAAGCTTAACTATAGTGGCTTAAGTTTCTCCCGCAATATTCTAACTTGAGTTGTTAGCCTTTGCATACATGTATTTTTAAGTATTAAGTAAGAAAATACAGGGAATCTAAAACATTAAAAAAGTATTGCAAATATCAGGTCTTATTCAGAATTATTATGTAGTGATGACCTGGGGGGGGGGGGGGGGGGGGGGAGGAAAGTTGATTTTTTCATTTGAAATGGTAGGAGCTATAATGCAAATTTTCATTTATCAAAGTCTAAACTTTTTTTTCTTCTATTAATTAGGGGATTCGATATAATATCTCTGTCGATAGAGAGATGTTATAGTTTACCCATAGTCAATAAGTTCTATAATAGCTTAAGGTAATACTTGCTAATTTCAAGCGTGGTCGTAACCTCAAAAAAAAAAAAAAAAAAAAAAAATCTTTATCAGTAAGTCAGGGAGACTGGATTTAATGAAAAGTCATACAAACCCTCTTTAGGTAACTATGCGCCCAGGACCTCAGTCCACGAAGTAGATTTGTACGATACCAGACGCGAAAACATTCAGAACCTGAATGTGGCAAAGGACTTTGTTTTGAATAAGCGGAATAATCTCCCTGAAGTGCATAAAACGTTGCCTGAACATGTGACATTTGCCTGGACATAGCATACCTTAAAACGTGCATATTTCAAAAAGAATGTTGAGGTGATTGAGTTGACAACTTTTATTTAGTTTCTACGTCATTAACCGAATAACATTCAAGTCTATAAATTGGCATAAAATCAGTTCTTTTTGTATTATTCCATCAAGTTGGAAGACATATATGAGCAAACTATTCAATTTTGTTAGTCAAATTCCTCTTGTTTTTATCCCAGACGAATTCATAAGTCTTTAGCCTACCAATTGCCTTTCTTTCATAGCTATTTAAATTTGTTTAAATGAAGTTAATATTTTTTTGTTGTAAAAATAAATAATATTACACTGTAACATTTAGTTTATTTTTCATTTAAATAAATTATATGGCACATGGATTCTTAAAGGCACAGGTTTATCACTTTTCACTTTTAAAAACAAAAGTTTTCGATAGTACTATCGGTAATTAAAAAACTATTAATAATTTTACAACACTAATGTGAGGTTAAGCTTAAAGAAACCATTACCCTTTTCTTACTAAACTTTTTGATTTATTTTATAACCATTTGATGGAATCATTTTTTTGATATACTTTGGTAACAAAATTTATTTGTAGGTGCAAACAATTATTAATGACTTTCTGATTTAAATATTATGTGAAATCTATATAAGTACGTATTTTAGAAATCAACTTGTAGTAAAAGGTCATTTATGGGTCCACCAATATCTTAAATGGTCCTGGATCGGATATTTATTCGTTTCTTCCCTTATTCACTTATAAACTAAGGAAAAGCATATTTGCGATAAATATTCAAATACTAACAAAATTGGTCTGCTTGGGCCCTAAATCAAAGAGATGCCGCAAGTAATAGATTATTCCTTAGATTAGTTAACTAATTAAGCAGTGCTTTGTAGTGAAGGTGCGGTGGCCTAGACGTTTGAAGGAAGCATAACAGATTATACCGGAAGGAACATCGCTACCAGATCAAAAGCCCCCTAGAAACGCTTTTATCCGCTGCTCCGACCAATTAAATTTTAATTTACCCATTCCCTAATCAGGTAGCCACTTCGATTAGTTCTGAAATATTTCAGCTGGAATTAATTTGAGTCTCGAATAAAGCTCCTATTATTATTTATAGAAAAAAAAAACCCACAAAAAAAAAAAAGAGAAAACAATATTAAAAGATTCAATATTAAAGGAGAAAAATATCAATCAGGCAAATTACAGGCAGGCAAAACAAAATAAATGTTAATTTCTGTGTCGCTGTACAAAGTTCTAAAATTGCCTGGAACGTTTTCTACAATTAGTACATGATCACATGTTTGGATCGTCCCAAGACCCTTGTGAATCGTACCTTAGCAAACACACACACACATACACATATATATATATATATATATATATGTATATATATATATATATATATATATATATATATATATATATATATATATATATATATAAAACTGCACGGTTGGATCTGTTTAACCTTATTTTATTAATCAATCTTAAGAGAAAACAACTATTCTAAATTCACTTACGATTTCATCGCATTTAAAATAATAGAATATAATTAAAATAATATGGGTCTCAAGTCACGTGGGAATCTCGGGAAACGAACTGAAAGGAGAAGCACTTAGAGTCCCTGGACGTGGTAAAGCTATTTCAACTTCGTCAGAACTGAACGAAACACTCGAAAAGAAATTATAGAAGCAATGCAATGTAAGTGGGGAAAAAATCCACCGAGCAAGATAAAAAGAAATAATTAAAAGGTTCCTACAGGTAAAACAAAGACCGTAGGGGAGGTCGTAGTACACGGCTAGGAATAGGACGCACGAATCTTTCTCCTATCTAATGACAAAGATTGTAGTGTAATTATTGAAATGACAATCCTTATAAATAACATTCACATAACTTATTGAATCAAGCCATTAATGCCCCGTTTTATACCTTAAATAGTTATGAAAATAAATAATAATAATGTTGTATCTGATAATATTACATATATACATATTTAGAATATCAATAGAAAAAAAAAAAAGGTTATGATGAAATATGAAGTTTTACACCAATAAACACGAACAAAGAAACGAATTGCCAGAATAAACCAGAACAAACCGCATAATTGCAGAAAAAATCTAACTCTTTTATTTAAATAATTGATTGGTGAGATATGAAAATCCTCTATTTTTCCCTATTTATATGTTTATTAAAAACAAGTCATATTTATTGAAAACATTACGTTTTTAACTAAGGTTTCGGAAATTGCTTCCATCTTCAGGGTTTATCTATGAACCATAATAAAAATTGCACTATGTAAGTAATCAATATTCTAAAAGTAATAAATTATTAAATATTAAAACAAAACAAAAATTATATGAATATCTATACATACATTTTATTTCTAATTTCTGCAAGCCATCTCTTAATCCTATCTTTTTTTGTAGTCAGTTTTTTTACTGTCCATTATTAGTTATAATAGGTCATTTTTAACTCTTCTAGAATTTTTGAATCCGCTCTATGCCAGCCAGTAGGTTTAAAAAAAAAAATCTTAATTTCCTTTAACAAAAAATGGAATTTTCTACACGTCATGTATGTAATATGTGATACAATCCTTATTGAAGAGGGTACGGTATTAATAACAGTTATTTATTAGGTATATTCTCAAAATATTTTTTCAAACTATTGAGGGTAGCGAAAAAAATGTTATGACGTTTGTATATTAAATTCAATTGATGAGGACACCTTGCGACTATAACCAATACCATTATTAAGTTGGCAGGTTTTAGAGGAGAGTTGCGCGATTTAGAAAATTGAAAAAACCTAACAGTAGGTATAAGACGATAGGAATAGCTTTATGTGTGTGGTCCTACTGTGCACTGGGTGTTCTATGGTTATCTGTATTAGAGTCTAGCTGTGGAAGGTATTTTTTCATTATGTTATATCAGCCGTGGATCCAAATAGACACCTTAGAGCACACCAAGTCTGAGCACATTTAAAATTACATGATTAATTATAATGCAAAACCTGGCGATTGAGGGTGATTATAGTCGGAGACCCTCCTCGAACATCCGCTGACCCACAATTGATATTAGGACTATGGATTGGCTTTAGTGGTATATTTATATAGATATATGAATGAATATATTTTATTTTGTTCTGAAGCTAGATAGAAGTGTTCACAGCACTTGACTTGAACTTAAACTTGATGACCGGCGTATACAACACTTTTAAAAAACAAATAAACCAATTTACCAAACAAATAAAATATTTTTATATATAAATATATTTTAAGGAGTTTATAGAAATAATAATCGAGTTTCAGGCTGAACGATCAAGTTTTTCGAGGATATATCGTAAATAAGAATCGATAGAAAGCGTTCATCACAACGGCCGATATTATATTTTCAATTTATAGCGCCTTAGTATTTTTCAGACAACGGCGGCGATATTTTATCATTCTAAGGTAGTAACACGTATTAATACTTTATTAAAGTCAATAGGTTACTTATGTGACAACAAGCTCTTAAACACGTTGACTCTTTTCGCATGCATAGTACGTCTTGTCTTGTTAACAATGAGCTGTTAGTAAAGGTGTACTGCGAATGCGAAATTTGTCATCGTGTTTAAAATGCTTGTTGGAACATACCTTTGATTCAATTAGAATCGCCATATGTTTTTTTCCGATCGATAACATTTTGAACAGCACGCTCTTCGCCTTCTCTCACAATGTCCTCTCTCGTCTTCTTTCTAGATAGTTATCTTTGTTTTTCATTGTAAAAAAAAAAAAAATTAAAAAGGTTGTTTGTAATTCTTTAAGTTTTGAGTTAGTTAATACAGTTGCGATTAGTACCATCGAAACCAATAGATTCTGTTAAAAAATCTGAAAGTAGAAATCATTAATTTCTTGATACTCTAATATTACGCTTCAGCGACCTTCCACCATATAATAAACTTAATACTATTATTTCTTAAATTACAAGCTTACGAACGATATATTATTCATATCTATTACTACTAATATTATCTGAAATTAAAATTTTTGTTTTGGTAAATCATATTTTATTTCTCTTTTGTTTATTAAATTATTTCGTTTTTTATATTTAGCCATTTCTTGTAAATAGGGATGACAAGGTACAATTATTTACTCGATATAAAAAGGCACCTACTTTAAAGGAAGATTTGTTCCTGAGCCATTTAAACCCTATCAGACCTAATCGATTTCGATAAAATCTACTTCATGTTAAAGATTGCTTCATTAAGATTAAACTTGAAAAGTTTAATGGAAATTGTTAAAGCTTTTTTTGAGAAATCGTAAATAGAAAAATAGACGTTTAAGTGTTCTCTAAGTTTACTCGATTTAGACAAAATCTTAGCTGTCACGCCGAAGGCACATACATGACTTAACTACCTAACTTCAGTTTCGTACGACAAATAGTTTTTGAGCTAGTCTGTTCACACACACACACACACACACGCGCACACACACACACACACACACATACACACACACACACACACACACACACACACACACACACACACACACACACACACACACAGACCCGTTCGCGGGACTTGGTTATTTGGAGACAGGGGACCCCAAAACGTGTATTTCCCTCACTAGGGTAAACCAGATCGTTATTGACACCCCAAACTTGAACTTAAAGAAATAAGTAAACAAATCCTAATTTTATTTCAAGATATACATGAATCTTATGTTTGAAGGGTCCTCTAAAACTAACCATAGAGAAAATTTCACAATTAAATCCATAGGGTGTCAATAACTAGTTTTACACTTTTGATCCAAAAAAAAACCTCTTGAATCTTTATAAGAATAGATAAAGAGGAGCTTTAGAAAGTCTCAATTTAATCCCTTCATAAAAAGTTTTTTTTTTTTTTTTTTTTTAATTTCACCACACAAAGGTGTTAATAACTGTACGGTTTACCCTATATATTTCATAAAAAGGTAAGTAAAAGTAAAAAAAAAGGTGGTGCTGATATAGATAAGTAAAAGATACTTGAATAAAAATTAATTATTTTTTAATTGCGAATAATTAATTTAATTAAGTATTATGGACCAAGAGGGGTTTTCGACCGTGAGAAGGCTTGGTTACTAATATAGGATATTATACCAGACCCCCAAGGGATATGCCAACCCCTTATCCCTCAGGTAACCCTCAGCCCTCCCACGCTTACCTGCTAGCCTAGTGCCCCCTCGGAATATTTGACTAGCTACTTCAGTGGTAAAGCCAGAAAAATAGGCAACATTTAATTATCTGTAGATCTAAATTTTGGGGAGATATAATAGAATTTTTTAATACGTTGTATAAAATATGAATTAGTAAAAATACATATGAGTTCTTAAACTCACTATATATATATATAAATATATATATATATATATATATATATATATATATATATATATATACTTCATTGAACCATACTATAGCTTGAACGTCAGTGGAAAAGGAATAGTAAAAATTGTTTATGACAAGGGCCTTCAGCCTATTTGATTGATACATACACATATTTATATGTATATATACACACATATATATAAAATATGTATATATAAAGATAGATAGATATATCTATTATTACTTTTAATAGGCTGATATTCGTACATGCGTTTGGTATATTGGTATTGGCAAGAATTTCTACTTTTAGGGTTAATCCCTAAGTAGATTTTAGAAAATGGAGGGGTATAAAAGTGATAGGCACCTTCATGGTTTTCATATATAGATAATCTTTATTAGTAAAGCGTTCTTCACTAAAAATAAAATAATTATTAAATAAATAAAGCTATCAAAACGAGTAGAAAAAAATGTTTATAATAATATTATTCACTACTCCCATAAAAGAATACCGGTATTGATTATCTTGGTGACACTCAGGCATCCACCCCGATCCGGGAAGGTAGGGGCAAATAGAGTTTGCCAAACATTTTAAAGCAGTTCACCCTCCGCCAACGTGGCCCCCTCAGTTTGGATTCAGTTAAAAAGTCATTCGTTTTAACAGAAATAAATTACGTGCCAACTGCTGATGAAACTGCACCGATAATCGCTTCCCTGAACAAAAACAATAAAAGCCATTAAATTAAAGATTAAACGGTGATAAACTGGGAGGCCTGAATGAGCTTAAAATAACAAATCATTCACCCGGAGCACTTAAATGGATAAACTGTTGGTTTTTCTCTCTCCTCTCATTGATACACGATAAATCAATATATTTTTCCACCACCCAGCTTTTTTTATACTTTTTACAAAAGTATAATCAAACAAGCAAACAATTAATTGCTCAAACAAGGATATAAAAAATGTTTCTTTGGTAATTAATACGCTTTTAGAAAGGATAAGTAATTAAGTAACTGTTTTGTTATCGAATCAATTTAGCTCCAGAATATGTCATTAGGGTGATGATAAGTACCGGCAATGATTTGAATCTGGGTAGAAGCATATCCGTACTCGTTATGCCGATGATTTGGTTTTGCTGGGTGATGGAAACAATAGAACAAAATACAATAACGTTGATGGAAGCCGGTAAAGATGTTCTATTTATGGTAAAGATGGGCTAGAAATGAATACGGGCAAGAAAAAATATATAGTTAGCAGTTGAAAAGTCGATTTTGGCTATATTTAATTAGAAGAAAAAATGTTTGAAGCCGTGGAAACATTGTAGCATCTACAATAAACGTAATTAAAGCTAGGCTAAAGGCGGGAAATTCTTTTTCCGAAATTTTTATTTTTCAGTTGCAAAATTACTTAGAAGGCGTGAGTTATATCCTAAAATTTAATTTACAATTAGAATTTACAAAACAATTGTTTCGACGGTCCTTTAAGGTTGTGAAACATGGACGCTTACAGTAATGGCTGAAAAACGCCTTAAGGCCCTTGAAAATAAAATACTGCGTAGAATATTTAGGCCGAAGAAGTATGAGTCAACAGGAGAATTTAGACAGAATTTAGAAGCGAGAGGCTAAACAATGCAATATTGCGTGAACTTTACCCGGTAAATGTAATCGATGTTATAGCTGCGCGTCCGTTAAGTGGACATGCAAAATTGCGAGTCTTAGTTGCGAACGAATACCTAAAAGATTAATAAACGCTTTGCCGACTGGAAAACGTTCGAGGGGTAGGCCTAGACGAAGGTGGGAGGATTCGGTGAAGGCTAATGTATGGAGAGTAGAGAACGATGGGTGTCGGCATCGGGCCTTTGGGTTCGTTAAGCCTTCTTCTTTTCTTTGATATCGAATTTAAATATTTTAAATCTGATCTACTGTTAGTATTCTTCTAGTAGTATTGTACATTCTTATTATAAATTATTTTTACTTGAAGCTCATAATATTTTTGGAAATTTTACTTAATTATAGTTATAAATATTTTAAAAACAGTATTTCGTCCGTTCCGAATTCCCATCGCGTCCTTTTTAACTTAAAGAGGCATTAATTAGTTTTATCTAATTTCACCTAAGTATAGTATTTAGTTAAAATCATATTCATTGAATTCATTGGGTATACAATGACTGACACAATAAACATTATAAAAAAAAAAAAAATATGTAAATAAAAGAAGCATGAGAAAAATACACTTTAAATACTGAACATAAGTAAATTCTTATTTAACCAACTTTATTTATTAGTTTATATTATTTATGTAGGTTCTTTTATCAATAATTTATATTAAAAAAACAATATGTTCTTTTTTTTTTTTAAATGGACCGTTAAAATATCATTTCCTTAAAAGGAAAATGTATAAGGAACATACAGACAGCGAATATTTGAACGAAGCCATTTTCCAAGCCGATCCACGTCTATAGGCCCACTGATACTCCTTATCTACGCCATAACTTTTATGACGCCCATATAACTTTTCCACGTCTGTTCTACTAGTAAAGATAAAAATTTACTTTCCAATCGCTTCATTGCAGTACTTGAGACAGAGGACGAAAGCTAACTATATAATAAAAGACGTCTCTCTCTCTCTCTCTCTCTCTCTCTCTCTCTCTCTCTCTATATATATATATATATATATATATATATATATATATATATATATATATATATATATATATATTTATATAAACACACAAAGTGTCTTCCGGATAAGTAAAGACAAAAAAAAAATATAAGTACCAGCAATTTTACATCGAGATTTCGACCATGAAGTCCTAAGAAGCAGCGGCTTATCAAACCTAGGGCGGGGTCCATGAAGGGGTTGGGGGAGCAAAAAGATTTGTAATTTTTGGGAAAAGTAAACACTGCCTAAACACGATATGCAAGGAAAACTTCTCTGGTCTTTAAAGCAATACTGTCTAAAAAACGAAAAGAAAAGAATGTGATTTAAGAATTACAAGAAAAAGTGTTATATACTTATGGGGTGGGGGGTCACAGTTAAAACATATTGGAGGGACCCGAAATAAAAGTTTGAGAACTACTGCTACAAAGGCCTAGTCTATTTATCACACTGTTTGGTTAATCCCACTGTTTAAAAAAAAAAAAAAAAACAGAGTAGGGTGGATTTCATTATTCCCGTTATTTGGTAAGCAAAAACGTGCCTATAGTATGCAAAATAAGTGCCTAATAATATTCGCTGTTACGCAATTTTTGTAGGTGAAGAAAATAACCTAAAATTTTTATAGGAAAATAACTTGTTAACTAGTTGAATAAACTTATATTAACTTTTTTTAAAATAATGTATTTATTGAAATTTACAACTGCATTTACAAATAATACTATAAGTAAATGTTATAAAAGAAAAACAATGACGCGATTAAGCATGTAGAGAAACTATACACTGGTAGCACTCAACCAATATTACCTAACTTAAAAGATCTCGAGACCATCATCTTTTCAGACGCCTAGTCTGGAATTGAGGAGGAAGCGAGGGGGGATGTAAGTAGGTTCGGATGGGTTAGTAATTTACTATGAAATGAATGGTATCTGCATCAGGCTAAACCGGCGACATAACGTCTTTGTGGATTATTTTATTTGTAACAAAATAAGAAGCATTAAGGATTTTATATGTAAGAGAATAGTGCGAGGTGGCGGTAAAAAAATAAGTTGATTTTTTGACTGCCACCCCGGACTATTCTCATACATATTCATTATCCGGTCAACCATTATTTATTCATTAAGGATTTTATATTGTAAGGATTGGATATTTGGGGGAACCCAAAAGCTCAATTCCTTAATTCCAAATAGGTCTTATTGCAGTCATACTCGTATACAATAGCCTTTTGTAATAGATTGGTAGTTTTGAGCGTTTGTCCACTGATATAATTTTGTCAAATGGATATAAACAAATGTACCCTGTTAATGGAGACATCATTAAATAAAATGATGCATGATTCATTCATAAATATTTATCTATAAGCACTATTTGCATTTTTGTTATCATAAATGTTTACAACGGAGAGGGCGAAGGTAGATAAGGGAAAGGGTTTATGTTAATCGGAGGAAGGCTAGAATAAATACAATGTTCGGCAGGCAGGCTCTGATAACCTCGTCGGCGAACAAGGCCGTTGGCCTTCGGCGAAAATTTAGCATAATCCCAAATAGTTTCTTTTCCAACTACCTACTTATTCTCATTTCCACCATCCAAGGTACTATAAGTAAATTAGTGAATATTAAGAAGAAACATTAGGTATAGTAAATGACCAGATAATATTTTATATATTTTACCTGATACCAGGCAATAGCGTTTTACTATTATTAAGTATTTTAAAAAATATATTAAAAATAATATATATATATACACCGTGACATTTACCTGTACATCTGTATATCCCAACACTGGTAACGCCTAGCTTCTTTTCGTATTTATGGAAATGTATGTAAAAAACTTAATTACAGTTCATCATTTAAATACAAAAAGAAATAGAATATCACATAATAGGATTTGCGATGGCGAATTATACTAATGGAAGACTGAGAGCTAACAACGTCCCGATGAACTTAGTGGAGTCCATTAGATCGATTTACCAATACCCGAATAGAATTGTACGGCTTAACGTGTTGAAATCTGGCCACTTTCTGCTCACTTTGACATAACGGGGAGGTCAAACAAGGAGATAGTTTAAGCCCACTGCTATTTCTCACATATATACCAGGTATATGCATAAGTTTTTGCCGGTTTTTGGAGTAATGAAAACACACAATTTTCAAGGGAAAATAATTTTTTATTTATTCAAAATATTGGCCATCGGATTCTACTCACTTCGACCATCTTTTAGGTAAATTATGAATTCCTTGCCAGAAAAACTGTTTGTCTTTTGCGGCAAACCATTCGTTGAGCCAATTTCCAACTTCTTCGAAATTGCTGAAGTGCTGCGCTGCGAGCGAGAGTCCCATTGCTGCGAAGAGGTGATAGTCAGATGGCGCCAGGTCGGGGGAGTACGGCGGGTGCGGAAGGACCTCCCATCCAAGCGATTTTAAGGTGTCTTTCACTGGTTTTGCTGTGTGGGACGGTGCATTGTCGTTTAACAAAATCACTTTGCCGTGTCTTGTGGCCCATTCCGGCCGCCTATGGATCAATGCGATCGTCTGCTAATTGTTTCTTGGGACACATTTAATGCAATTGCCAATTGCTGTTGAGTTTGAGTTGGGTCATCATCCAGTAACGCCTCCAATTCCTCGTCTTCACACTTTTGTGGCCTACCAGAGCGTGCACTGTCTTTCACATTAAAATCTCCTTGCTTAAATTGTCGAAACCATGTCTCACATGTTCTAATCGACGGAGCGTGTTCACCATATGTTTCCACCAGCAAGCGATGACATTCCACAGCCTTTTTCTTTTGATTAAATAAGAAAAGCAGGGCGTGCCGCAAAAGTTCTTTTCCAGGCACAAATGACGACATGATTACGGAACTATACAAAACAGACGCTATTGTTTGGCGAACTCAGCTCGGGTAGGATTATAGGATAAGGTCTGATAAACAAACTGGCGTAGTATTAAATTCATCCGCAGCGGACTGTTCGGGGGCGCCATCTTTTAGTGAAACCGGAAAGAACTTATGAATACACCTGGTAGATGGAATGGCGACCATCTGTAAAAGACAGTAATAATAGAAAGGACGTTGTTAGGAAGAATAAACCTGCGTCCATTGGTTTCAGCTTCTTATCTACGCTGATGACGTTGTTTAGTCAATGATTCGGTTGATAAGTTACGGCATGCAGCGACTGAATGGTATGAGGAACTTCACCGAATATGAATTGAGATCAATACCAGCAAAAGCAAGGTCTTAAAAATTGCTAGAAAAATCGAAGATGTACATGTACACTGCGTTGGAGAGGAGTTGGAAGTGGTCACAGAGTTTACCTACCTAGGAACAGTCATATACAGATCTGAAAAGGTAGACTTAGAAATATCTAATCGAATAAACGAAGAAAATGTAGTCTACTACCAAATTTGAATCACTGCTCTAGGAAAGCTTGAGGAAGTTAACGACGTCAAGCTCCATGTTTTTAAATCTGTGTACCTGCTTATACTTTTGTACGGAGCTAAAAGCTGGATATTGACAGATAATCAGGAGAGCGGAGTCACTGCTACCGAAATGAAATTTCTGCGAAGAATAGCCAGTAAAAACAGGAGGGGCAGGGTTCGCAACGAGAGAATACGTCAGGAACTTAGGGTCGCCTCACCAAAAGAGGTTCCACAAACCCGCCAATTGAAATGGTACGGCCATGGAGTTAAGATGGGGGAGCATAAGGACCCTTTGAAATCAACGGACTATGTTCCAGAAGGTAGAACACCTTGAGGATGCCGAAGAACTTCGTATCTAGAATATATTGAAAGACTTTGCAGAGGGAGAGCAAAGATTTCCGTCAGGAAGGAAGAGAGAGGAGTGGAATCCTGGCTACGCACTCCCCTAGTCTGAGAGGCTCTAAAGGGAGCAGCGAAAGAAGAAGAAGACTTATGAAATAATACTAATGGGCAATATTACTTTGAATCCTAATATTTATTTAAAAAATAAAAATGTATTTCAATATTTTGAAAATATTTCACAGCTTCATCTTCCGAAGAGGGTAAATCACAAATGTTTATCAAAGAAATTATATATACATTAGAAAGAAAAATTAAAAACAAAACACCTTGTACTACTACAACCCATGAAGGTTCTAAGGTTCAGTACGGTATAATGAAGTACTGTTTTTGTAATAACTAATGCGTTTAATATACAAACATAATAATGTTGTTTTCGCAACCATCAAGTTCATTACTAAACGCTCTTGGAGAATTGGATCTTTACTGAGGTACTCTACTTCATCTACTAGTGGAAAAATAATATAAACGATGGATTAAAGTTTGCATTGAGCACTCTGTTTATTTTCACCAATAAAACATCGCCGCCTTTCAAAATTAATTCCGTCTCAAAAATATTTTATTATAAATATGACATAAAGGGTCATAACATAATAAGCCAGAACTCTACTCCATCTTCCAGTGGACAAATCAACCTAAACGGTGTATTCACGGTAAAATAAAAGTGCATTATAATACCAGTAGATAGTTTTAGTAGTTTTACATAGAGTGGAAACAGTGGAGAGAATACAGGCTAAACTTAGAACTGGCTAAACTGAACCAATTATTGATTGATGATAGGTTTTTTTTTTAACTTTTTCGTTATAAAAATTAGTTCTTTTAATCTAGGGTAATCCTCAACCCGCAATGATAAAACTTTTTTATGTACTACTTTTTTATATATTTTAATATACTAATACCATATTGTAATAAAGTACATTTGTATATAGTCAATGTGCAAATGATTCATTACAGCTCTAATATTAATGCCCTTGAAAGTGGCGAATGTATTATTTCATTAAATAAATAAATAAAAATTAAACTTCAGCAAACCCAAAGGTTCAACGACGAAACCACCAATCGTTGCCTACACAACTTCATCCACGAACCGCCTTCCAAAATTATATTGACTGAAAAATATTATATTATAATGTTTGAAATAAATGGTCATTACATAATAAGACGGTTGAAACATAATTAACCGATGTGGGAAGAAGGTGAAGTAGAAGTATGGAGTCAAACGTAGATTAAATCCAATTAAGTCGACCTAACTTGTTATAACTGAATCAAGTTCGGTTCTCAATTGTTAAGTCTTCCCGAAAAAGCAGTTGCTTTGGACAAAACATTTAAAGAACTAATCCCATTCGAGTCCATTCTAAAGCACCTCCGACTCTACCGCTTTTACTAAATCTTTTTGGGAATAATTAACTCCTAGCTTAAATTAAGTCCTGAGACTTTCGCATGGTTATTCGTTCTTGCGGGTTCGGCTTTGTTCATTTGTCTTTTATTAGAATTTAAATAAAAGACTGATGCTAAAACTTCTTTTTGTCAAATCAGATTTATTAATTTTTTTTTAGTGATTAGTGGTATATACGAGTATGTTTTGATTGCCACTTATTATAGGGATTATATATATATATATATAAACTCCTGGACAAAATTAGTGCATCACTTTGTATTTCATATTTATTTGTTTACTTATTCATTGGATTTAAATGAAATCTCTCTAATCAACAATTATTTGTTGCTGTTGTTCTATCCCTATGTTATGTTAGTTTTTATCCCTACTTAATCCTTATTTTCATGTTTGTAAGGTAAAAGAAGAAATTACCTCAATGGTATTACTAAGTATTTATTCTGACCGAGTCTTTCGAGGTTGTAGCTTACTATCATCTATCATTTTCCATTGTCTTTTCAAGTTTTTATTACGTTTTTTTAAATTTTAATATGGACAGATCTGAAGAAATTGCAGTTAGAGCATTGACACTGTTGGATGAAGGCTTATCCCAAAGGCAAGTGGCATTTCGTTTGGGAATAAAACAATCGTCGGTTAGTCGCATATTCCATCGATTCAGGGAATCTGGGAGCAACAGTAGGAGACCTGGACAAGGTCGGCCAAGGGTTACTTCAGATAGAGATGACCATTTCATAACGCTCACGGCCTTAAGGCAGAGATTCCAAACAAGTCTTCAAATTCGTAATGACCTTCATTCTTCCAGAAACGTAATGATTTCAAGTCGAACAATAAGGAGACGCGTCAGTGAAGCGAATCTGACCTCCAGACGCCCTGCCACTGGCCCATTGCTCACCAGACAGCATCGAGTAGCCAGACTTCAGTTTTCACTACAGTATGTAAATTGGACAATCGATGATTGGGGAGCGGTTTTGTTCAGTGATGAGGCGAGGATTGCTTTACATTCTCCAGATGGTCGGATGAGAGTGCTAAGACGCCCAGGAGAACGCTTTGCTGCCTGTACCATTTCTCACAGAATTGCGTTTGGAGGAGGTTCTGTAATCGTATGGGCTGGCATCAGTTTGGAAGCCCGCACAGAGATACACATAATACGAAGGGGTTCACTGACTGCAGAAAGGTATGTGACAGATATCCTGGAGCAATTCGTAATGCCGTTCGCACCATTTGTTGGGGAAAATTTTCTTTATCTCCAAGATAATCCGAGACCGCATACTGCTGCTGTCGTAACTGATTACTTCCAGGAAGTAGGAATTAATGTTCTACCTATTCCTGCAAGAAGTCCGGATCTTAATCCTATAGAGCATGTGTGGGATATGCTGAAGAGACGTATTAGAGCTCGGTCTCATTCCCCAACAACAATTAATGAACTTGAAACCACAATATTGGAAGAGTGGGATAACATCCCTCAAGAGGACATTGCCCGAGTCATCCGGTCAATGCCAAGACGACTGGAAGCAATAATAAATGCAAGAGGAGGTGTTACAAGTTACTGACTCTATAGGGTAACATTTTTTAATATTGATTCTTTTTTGTGAATTTGATTCATTAAAATTGTTTTTAACGTTTTCTTGATTTTTTTTATTTCCTACCCTATCTTTCTTAATTTGCCATTCTAATTTCTTTCATATTACCATAAATGGTTTTTATGATAAATTTAAATAGGTTTTAAAGTCAAATATAGGAGTCAATACACTTAATTTAAAAAAAAATTGAAAAAAGGATATATATATATATATATATATATATATATATATTGTATATATATATACAGGATAACGAGACCCGAACACAACTTAAGTATTTAGGAAGCTGGATGAATGATTAAAAGAATCCTAAATTCAAACAAACGAGATCAAGTATCATTCACACAAATCTTTCCCAGAACGCGTCACCCTCAATCCTGCTGAATCGAATACAGTCAAACATGCACAGTCCATAAGAATTTTGGCCCTAGAAACGGACAAATTTAGGCAATGATGTAGCATAGTTTCTTCGAAATCCAAAAATCGACGTAAAGTAGAAGTTAAAACGGTTGAAAATATCCTTTTCACCTTTGAAGCAATAAGGCTGAAGTGGTTTGGATGCGTGATGATGGTTTATGAAAGGTGGCCTGAAAGAATATTGGAGTGGAGACCGGAGGAAAAAACGGAAAAAGGTCGTTTAGGGAGGGGTTGGTGTCAGGGTGTTAGGGAAGGCATGTTAAGGGGGATACAAGAGGATTTGGGAAGGAGACTGTAGAGATAGGAAAAGATGGTATAAACTTATATGAGGTGAAGATACGATACAAGCTTGTAAAAAGTAAAATGTTTAAAATAAATACATTTTCAGGATAATAAAACAAAAACAAGATCAGCGTTGGGGAATTCATGGGGTACAGCTAGTAGCAAATAAGTTTATGAAGAAATAATAAAAATATAAAATTGAATAGTTGAATTTCTCCGAACGTTTACGATTTTTTTTTTAATCCTGCCACGTAATTTTATCTCTTTTAGCCTTCCCAACCTCCAAGATCTTTCATAAAGGGTCTGAAAACTGAAAACTACAATATGAAGACGGAGAGTGTATGAAGGTAAGGGCAATGACCCGAAACGATCCACTGATAAAAGTTAGGTCCCTCCCTGGGACATTTACATACAGAGGGTATTACGTCCTCTCGACCAGGTATGGGAAAACCATCCCCGAGTCTCCGTCAGCAACGAGTATTGGATTCACATTACTTCTTAACAATTGTTTTGTCTTCTTATCGGTAGGGTGCTAGGTAGCTCGTTCTGTAGGCACCCGATGTCGATGAATCTAGGCCTAGGTTGTAACCATCATGATGAGAAAGTCAAGGAAGCCGATAAGAAAGAAAATGATAGATATGTACTCTAAACAAAATGCATTTAGCGTTCCAATAAATAAATGAACGAATGAAAAAGAATTTTATTATTCTGACTGACGCCCCTTTCGAACAAATTATAAAAAAAAAAAAAAAAAAAAAAAAAAAAAAAAAAAAAAAAAACATAGCAGTGTGGCCATAGATTAATTTGAAAATTTACGACAAAGAAAAAAAATGGAAAAAAGTAGTTGTACTACAAGTGAATAAAATAAAAACAAATAATAGTGCCTCTGGTGATCAATCGAATAGGAACTTGAAGACGAGGGATTTGGAAGAGGAAATTGGATCAAGTGTATCGTATATTGGAAGGTATGGAATTCCAGAAGGAGGCTTACAAACATATATTTTTTATAAATGAATGATTGGTGCAAATTATTTTCAGCGCATAGCAAAACAAGCTTGTCTCTCAGAATATATAAAATTTCAGTATATCGTGATCCACTAAATATACAAAATGAAATATATATGGGCTGATTAGATAGTTTTTTTTTTTTGTTTTTTTTCTATTTCATTCTTCTAAGTAGATAATAAATATAATTAAGATAAAGAGAAGAAGAAGAAAATATAATTAAGGCGATGAATATGGACAAAATGTTCGAAACGTCCACCAGTTTGTAAACAATAAAAGAAATTTAAGACTGAAGTTGGTTTCCTTAACATTCAGATAATATTTTATTTTTTGAAGAGAAAAGATTTGGCTCCGCCGAGAGTCGAACCCGGGTCTCCCGCTACTACTCACAAAACTTGTGAGATAGGGGGAGTAGGTATCAGTGAAGAGGAAGGATTTGCTCTGCCTTGAGCCGAGCTTTGTGGTGTAGTGGTTGGCATCCTCGCATGTAACGCGGGAGACCCGGGTTCGACTCCCGGCGGAGCCAAATCTTTTCTCTTCAAAAAATAAATTATTTAAAGGTAATTTAAAATGGTGGTAGCCACGAACTAAGATTAGACTAATTAAAATAATTTAAAAAATTGACTTATGTCAATAAATATCATAAATTGGACAAAATTTGTCCACCTCCCGCTACTACTCACAAAACTTGTGAGATAGGGGGAGTAGGTAACAGTGAAGAGGAAGGATTTGCTCTGCCTTGAGCCGAGCTCTGTGGTGTAGTGGTTGGCATCCTCGCATGTAACGCGGGAGACCCGGGTTCGACTCCCGGCGGCGCCAAATCTTTTCTCTTCAAAAAATAAATTATTTAAATGTAATTTAAAATGGTAGTCAGCCACGAACTAAGATTAGATTAATTCAGATAATATAGTTTCTAAAAATGACATATTGATGGATTTGGATTTATTTTATATTTCCATAGTCAATATTATGAAAATATTAATAATAATGGTTTCCTAATTCATAAATAATAAAACACTTGTTAAAAACCAACAAGGATTAAAAAAAAAAAACATATTTTCAAATATCAAGTATGATTCACAAATATATAAATACCCGTTTATGTATATCGAATAATGCTGCAAGGAATACAAAACCATATCAAGCAAGAAATCCCCTCAAATTCATAACACCCTAAATATATATAGTACCACAAGCTCCGATTCGATACAATTTATAACAACAGACTTCCTCAAGGAGGAGGGTATGAATTATTCATTCGCGTTATGGTAGGCCTACGATTTCAGCTTATCTTATCCGGTTGAGTTAATCTTGATATTAAGGAAACATAGAATTTAGGAAGATAGTATTGTAAAATTAATACTTTTTCAAAATAAATAAATAAATAAATAATTTGTTTATATATTTTTAAAAGAAATAATACAATCTGCCACACTCAAGGGCAATCTTTTATAATATATTTTTTTCTTTCTCATTTCTTGGTTTTATAAGAAATATCAAGAGCTAGGACTTACCAAAAAAACTAAAGCATTACATGAATTTGTCGAGATAAGAGCAATTTAGTGGTAACATCAAAATGTAAAAAGATACCAGGGTCATTGTATTTAAACATTATTTTCCAGTAATATTGCTTTTTATATAATAGGTAGCTTAAAGATTTTACACATATTTGAAATTTTAATCATTTCAAATTAAATTATAGTTTGACGGATTACAACGATCCTTAACCGAATACAGTAAATCATGTAATAGAAAGATAATTTAATAAAAACTTTATGATCTAATCGGTCTGGCAGGTATTGATAAAATTTTATAATTTTCCAAAACCAGAGTTGGGCATTGTTGAGACTTTTTTTGTTCGAATAACGGATGAATTTTTTTAATTATTAATGCAAACAAACGAATGATCAATGTGGGGGTTGTAGTTATTCGCTAGTTTTTATTATTAACAAATAGTTTGGAATAAATGATGAAATCGTATAAAATTATAAGAAAGAATGTACTTAAATTTATTTGAAACAAATTAAGAGATACATAATATTGATGATGGAATATAAACCTGATTATAAATAATTCAATAATATTTAAATTATTTAAAGCAAAACATATATTTTTTCAAACATTTTATTCAAATCATTGACTCGAAATTAATTGTATTCTTCACTGTCCTGGCTAAAACTAAGCCACTTGTCGATCGCTTACTTATCGTATATGAAGAGTCCAGGGAAGAAACGGGGGATGTCATTTGGAGTGCTTTCCGAGAAAATCGAGTTTTTAGGTTTAGATCTTTTATCATTTTTCTTCAATTTTTTTATATGTCCTTTTCCTTTTTGTTTTGCGTGTCAAAATAATAAATTTGCCCGAAACAGACATATCAGGCTCTAAAAAAAAAATGTTTTAGTAAAAAAAAAAACAATTTAACCATAACAGAAAGGGGGATAGTCATGGACGCTCCCCCTTTCTTTCCTGTTTTATTGATGAAATGGTGATATTAATACACAATCCATATAACTTCTAACATGACTCTCCCCCATTCTAGGTTTTTCCGCGTGGACATTCCCCCTTTCTTCCGAGTACGTGGTTCTTTCCATCCCTTGTAACCAACCTACTGTCATTTTTTCTGACTATTTCTTTTCACCAACATATTCTACTCATCTAGACGAACAATTATATGTATATAACTAAAATTCGGAAAAAATTGACTCTCCCCCTTTCTTCCGTGGACTCTTCATATATGGTCTGCTATGGAACTACTCACAAACATGTGATAATGTACTAATGACTGCAACAGTCCCAGGCAACTCTAGAACTTCGTTCAACGTAACAGAAATAAACATCTGTTTTCATTTTTTTCGTCACATTATTATAAATAGAAATGCACCAAGTAAATGTGAGTGATGAACAAAAATAATGACATAAAAAGGCTTATAGAGAAGCCTACCATTCGTAGCAGTTAAATATGAATTCCAACTTAAGAATGAGGTCTTCATTCAGAGGTCTTGGTGGATTATAGGAACGGGGGAGGAAGCAAGGATGAAAACACGAGGGTTTGTGATAGTTTTGGAGTTTATTATAAGATAGGTATCTGCTAGGGGGGTAGGGAGCGTAGATGAATCAAACTCTTAATGGATGATTTTATTTGTGACGAAACATGGAGCAATAAAAATTTGGTTTAGGATTTTGGATGCTAAGAAATGGATGCGAGGAAAATTTATGGTAGGTCCTGCTATATTTTACTTTTTTAAGAAATGCAGATAAAAAACCTAAAGTTGACAACCACCAAACCTATGTACATATGAAGGATATATCATCCTTATAATAAACATTTATACAAACTACATACGTCATAATCATCCTTATAATAAATATTTATACAAACTACATACGTCATAATTCAGTTCTTTCGACTAAAAACTTTTGTAAGAGAAAAAAATCAAATAAATAAATTCTTTATTTATTTGTTCGGGGAGGTGTCACTTAAGAAAAATATTATATAATATACAAAGAGGGCTTTAGAGCCTTAGAGTTTAAATAAACAAATTTAGATGATAAAAAAATAATAACAAATAATTAGGGAACCTCCAGTTTAAAAAGAGAAAAAAAAATTAACATTAAATATTCAATCAAGTGAAAAGACCTAGTTTTCACATCTAATAATATATACATATTTACATCCTTGTTTCCAGATAGGTTAAGTAATATTTTAAGGTTATGCTTTCTAAAAAAAAAAAAAAAAAATAATGATGATAAAAAATTAAATAAGAGCTTTCATATATCAAAAAATTCAAAAAAAATCTACATATCACGAACTCCATTTTTCCAATTTTCCCCTCAATCAAGATAGTAATAAAGAGCAACTGAAGAGTTTTTTTTTTTTTCAAAAAATAAATTATTTAAAAATAATTTAAAAAAGTTGGTCACCCACAAATTAAGATTAGATTAATATATATATATATATATATATATATATATATATATTTTTTTTTTTTTTTTTATTAGAATTCACATACTCTAATACAGAGTCATGTAACTAAGAGCTACCTAGCTGTGAAATACATAGAAAGGAGGCGCCAACAGGCATCGTTATGTATGAAAAGTTGCCCGGAAAACGGACCGTTCATCCATGATACAAGCCGGAAAAGTTTATAGTCCAGTTATCATGGAAATAAGAACCCTCGGGAAATCATCCGCCAAGATATCATCTGTATTCTTTAAACTTTAAGAAAGAGCCGCCAACACCCTCCTCCCACCCCCCCCCACTGCTTTTCCCCAGCTCTAATATTGGCCCCGCGATGAATCTCACTTTACCCAGTTTTCTTTAATTAAAAGGATATCCCGCCTTGGAAAGGATGCAACATTTATCATGCAACGTTTTACCTTATATTAATAACTGACAACACATCAGCTTTTAAACTATAGTTCATAAATCTTGGTAGATAAAATTATTTTCGACCGTGAATTTATGAGTTTAGAAAATATCTTATGATAAAAATAATACAGATAAAAGCTACACTAATTTTAAGTGCTAATACCTCTCTAAATTCTGTACAACAAACTGTATAATAAATATGAGGCTTACAGTTCCAAAACCGGCCAAAATGTAAATCATTTATATTTTCCTTTTATTTTGCAATAAGGCCAGATAGCTATGATTTCACAGTACTCAATCCCTAAAAACTCAAAATTCCACCCTTGGTTCTTCCATTGCTGCTTATCGTTCGAGGCGTCTGAAAAAAAGATGGCCTCGTGACCTCATAATTTAGAAATATTATTGGAGTGCCATTAATGGATAATTTTTCTACAAGCCTGTCCAAACCTCTATTATTAATATTATTTGAAGGTTACGTGTTCAAATCAAGTCGGGGTCACCACTACGGTTTGATTTAGTTCCAACCACAATATCGTTAAAATAATTCACGATGAAAACTTCTAAACCCGCAAATTAACGAAAGTCAAAACTGATTGTAGGAAATGGACAAAAAGCTATAGAATACCAAGAAGAGTTCACACATAGCTACCTACTTAGGAGGCTAGAAGTCCTGAAAAATGAATATCCCACAATCAGTTCAACCACGTTTAAGCCACAGGGCCACCTGCACCCCCATATATATGTATGTATGTATATATATATATATATATATATATATATATGATTAATAAGAAGAGAAAATCACTGCCACGTATTTTTGTTGAAAATTAGAAATTTAAATGCTGGTTTCTTTGTTGGGATAGTCAACGCAATAGACAAATGACTGGACTTATCTGCCTATGTAACGACCTCCTAGAAGAAGCAAACAAAGAAAGCCATCATTTACTTCGGCCTGTGTGATTATTTCCATATAGCCCCTCCCACTGCCCCCCACTCGCAAACATCCATTTCAACTGTCCGATTCTTTTGATAAATATACCGTGGATGTTTCCCCTCCCCTGTCACGCTTAACAATCGATTATATAGAAAGCCTTCACCAAAATATTTTTAACAACTACTTCACAAAGGGTTCATTGGAATCTCGATAAAAAAAAAGTAAGTTAAGAAACCGTATAAAATGACATTTATCTTCTTATAATTCTCTTGTGAGCTGTTGAACTTATCTGGATCAGTGATTGATAGATACCCACCGCATTGAGAAATACATTTACGGTAATAAATTTAAAGTGTCTGATGATCTTGATATTTTTAAAAATTCGTATATTTACATTTAAATACATCGTAACGCCAATATGGGTTTAAATAATTTTTATTGACGCAAAATTTTAGTGACCACTTTACAAAAAGTTTTTTTTTTATATTTTAAGCCAAAGTTTCTAATTTGTTTCTGAAATTAAGATGATCTGTTGCCAAAATTTGATAACAATGTCCTTTACGCACTAGTGCAGACTCAGGAAATAGCCTAAAATATTAAGAGAGAATATTAAAATGATTTATATTTCTGAAGTAATAAAGTATTAACCGAAAATCATTAGTATTTTTAATTTAAAAATAATTATCAGGATGAGTTTTGTTCACATATGATAAAAAATAAATAAAAATTATCAAATGATTTTTAAAAAAATGGGATAAAAACTTCGTTCATGACACAAAATTAATCAATTATGATGTTTTTTTAATACTTCTATTATAATTTTTACAAAACTGTGGACTCAGTTTAATTATATAGCCAGAACATTCCCCTGGTTCGGAAGTGTTCCGAAAGAGATGAAACGTGAATACAACTTTCCGACGAAAATATATATAAATGATATTGAGTTGGGATATATCAGTTTTTTTTTTTTTTTCAGAAATACCAATGAGCCTATAGGTAGGATCATTTTTTTAAATTGAATTGTTGTGGAAACAATATATTTTCTATGCTTATCCGAAATATTTCACTAAGTTATAAAGATTAAAATTAATGTTATGTTCTTTTCGTTAGTGGGCTGGATTTAGAAATATAACGTTTGCCAACGAAACTATATTTTCATGCCTCGATGCTCATAGGGTTTTATGTATTAATGGTCAATATAAGGGAGGGTTTTGATTTGTTTGGGCGATAGATATTTTGTCAGTTTTTTGTTTTGTTTTTCTTATTTTTTATATATTCATAAAGCCTCTGATTGGAAGAGCCTATATCCGCCTAAACTACTTCTACTTAATTGAAAAAATATCCGAAATATCAATTCTCCATTCGACTAAAAATAATCCACGGAGCGATGGGAAAATGCTATTAATGCACATCGGCACCCTCAAATATTAGGAGCTTCCCAACGATCGTATTTCTATTGATAGATTTTTTTTCCTGAGATATATATATATATATATATATATATATATATATATATATATATATATATATACATTTTTTTTTTTAAATTACATTATACCTCTCTCTTGGCACAGCATGAGATAAAGTAGGTGCTAATGTAAATTAAAATATCCTTCTAACCCGAGGACAAAAGGAAATCTACAGAGGGACATTTAGCACTCCCTTGCCACTTATCATGGAGAACATGGACTCTCTTCATTATGTAATAAGACCTTTATCAAAGTCCGAGTTTTCCGCCTCTTTCACATACAAACGACTCCATTATCCTCTTCCCATCTCCACCCTGTCTTTCATTGGATTGTTCTAAGGATGTAAATATAAAGAAAGAAATAATAATTATATATATATATATATATATATATATATATATATATATATATATATATATATATATATATATATCGAAACAGAAATTTGATAAAACCAGGATAATAAGCGATATTTCTTCAATTTATCAGCTCTGTTCATCAGTCTAATCACTGAAAAGAAAAGGTATTTATTGGGGGAATAAATTAAAAACTAGAATAGAATTAATAGTTTTTAAATATATATCAATATTGTGACGGAAGAAACCAAAACAGATGTTTTTTTCGGTTACTTTGTACAAAGTTCAAGAATTTCCTGGAACGGTAAGTCATTAGTAGGTACGTGATCTCATGTTTGGATCATCCTAGGCTTTTCTGGGTGGTCAGATAGTAGACCACATACAAGTAAGCAATTGACTAGTGACTTGGTCTTAGCCAGGACGGCAAAAAATACAGTTACTTTTGAGTCACTGCTAGTTGCTATATTGTAACGTTGTTACCAATTGGATTTCTCATTCTTTTTTTTTTTTGACGTTTTATGTTGTAATTTTACGTCAATAAAGTTATTTTAACCCGTGTCATTGCTACAATTTTATTTAATTTTAGTGTTTTTATAAAAGAAAACTAATTTCACATTCAATCTCAAAAAAAAAAACAAAAAAAAAACATGAAAAGAATATTTAAAAAAAGTTTTTATTTTTTATAATGTGTTGGGGCCGTTTTTTTTGGAGTATTTATATATTTATTTTTAATTTTTCATTTGGATATTCCAATCTATCTGATTCATGTAACTCTGAGAAGGTGTAGGTAAAGCGAACTTATTACTGTATATTACTTATTAATGTTAATAACTTTCACATCATAAACATGGGCGTTATCAGCAGCCCCTTTCCCCATAGAAGCAAAAAAATATATTTAACTAGAATAAAAATAAATATTATTCAAGCATAAAATTATAATAACTGACAGAGCACTGCTATAATTATATATACATATATATTTTTTTATTTTTTTTAACTATGGTTTCATTCCCCTTTTCCATCCGAAAATTTTACAGCTTGAACAACCGTGGGTTTCCCGCCTAGGACCATGACTATCCCCCCCTCAGATCCATCGATCTCCCCCAATGTTCGATTCGGGGTACATCCCTGAAAATAAATAAAATAAATAACACAAAAATTTATTAAAATGAAAAATAAATATAATAAACTAAAACCATGTAATGTAAAATATATACCTTATGGGCAGGCATACTTAGCTATATACCTTCTATGCAATTGCCATTTGAATAATTTTAATATCAAGATGCGTAAACAGATCCCTGGATTCTAGTTAATTAATATAACTGTATCATTAGAACATACAAAATAGTGGAGAACTTTTTCAATTGCAGATTTTGTTTTCAGAAATAAATATTTGGTTTTTAGAAAAAAATGTTTGGTAAGGCGGTATTAAATATATCTTAGCATTATGTAATAGCTTAGATTAGTCTCATTCATAAAAAACTTTATGCTGTCAATTCATCATATTGTTTGAGGTTTCGTTTATATTTAAGCATTCTCAAAAATTACAAGAAGAAACTATAATTCAGTTATCCGAAATGTATATTATATAAAAAAAAAAAACACTTTTTAACCATGGCCTAGGTAAAGCTTACCTTCAGCGCATAGGTGTCGAAAAGTCATCGGAATGTGATAGGTGAAAACAAAAAGAAACGCTGAAACATATAACAATGGAATGTCCTGCTTATAGTAATACAAGGAACCAATTCCTAAATTTTCTAAACCAATATGATGACAATATTAAATATAAAAAGCTACTAACTACGACCAAACAAGAAGAAATTATGAGTTTAAAAAAGTATTTAAGGTCAATTAATAAATATATTTAGAATATGGATTACCCACCATTGTAATCCTCCAGATTTATTTTATGAATGGCTGTATGGATAATTCCAATGCCAAAAAACAAAAACAAAAAAAAAACATTTTTTTTAGTAAAGTAAAAACTTTTACACTAAGAAGTTAACAAAATCTACTGAATTATACCTATATCTCATAGCATTGTTTGGAAATATCCTTTGTCATATTTAAAAAAAACCAAAAAAAAAACCATGTATTATTTAAATATACCATAATATCACCAATTTGACATAATAACTTAATACCGTTTTCTTATCAAAATATAAAATTAAAAAATCTTAAGATAAAAAAGGCAATATCTAAAAAAGGCAATGTACATGGATGCAATATCCTTTAACATTGTTGGACATTTACTCCACAAATGTGTAAAAAAAAAAAAAAAGGATTCATCCTGAGAACTCTACAGAAAGAATGGTCTACTACTTACTATCCACCACCCTCTCACTCTTTTTCTCTCTCTCACTCTCTCTCTTTCTATATATATATATATATATATATATATATATATATATATATATTTATTTCCACCCCTTGTTAACCTTCAACAGTTTACATAATTACTTTCTTACTTTTTTTTTAATGTTAAATTTTAATTAAATCCTAAATTCGATGTTAATATATCATAAAAAATAAACTTAAGTTACAAATAATTCAATAAATAGATGTAAGACGAATATAATTTCAACGGTTTACACTGAAAAAGAAAAAAAAACCAATAAAGGATCACGCTCATTAAATAAAATAGGACCTAGAAAAGGGTAAAGGGTGTTCTGGAGGACAATAAATGACTGATGAGGAGGCTAGGGAAATTTAAGAGCGAATTGAAATGTATGACCGCGAACAAAATAAAACTCCCTCCCCGCCAGAATAAGGCAAACCGGTTCTTTGTAAAAGAACGCTGGGAGCTTTTCTCAACTTGGGTCTTTATTTACCCAACAGTCGGCAATTAAAATAAATTCCTTTAATTTTGTACTTTATAGAATGAGGGGGTGGGAGGGCTGTTCACACAGACTAATTGTTCGGGGGTCGTACGCAATTAAAGAAAGGATCATAGAAAAATATCACGAAATCCGGCACGGAATTTATGATTAGTCATAATTAAATTTATTTCCTGTAGACTATATTTATTTTTCACTAAGAGTAATTCTTGCCCTTTCATTGCTAAAGACTAAACACACACACACACATACTCATATATTCTTAAAGACTAAGGAAGAGCTCATCTTCATTTCATATGAAAGGATATTTTAATGAAATATCAATTCATATTTACGTCAAATCATTATATAAAAAATAAATAAATATAAATAATCGAAATCCACGACGCAATAAGGCCTTCAGAAGAAGAATCAGATTATAGGGAATAAAATTAATTATAACTTATGATGTACATAAACATCGCATTGATCGTAATTCTACAGGCTGTTTCGCATAACGACAGACAGAAAAATACCAGCAATCCTAAAAAAAAAAAAAATCTACCAAAATGTTTCTAAATAAAATTGTCTACCAAAAGTTCCTCTAATGGAAAGGTAGCGGGACCTCATGAGCCTGCGCGATGTCAGGTACTCGTTAAAGATCCCTATCCTAATTATACCTGGATAGGCAAAATTTAGGACCCCCACTGTAGCATCATCCAATTAGCCATAGTAGCATAAATTGACGTTAAATAAACAAACAATCCTATAAAAGGAAAGTCTATTTTCCACTCTGTTTGATTAATCAGAGTTTTTGTAATTTTTAACTATTACTTAGTTACAAAATGACGATTTCTAATAAAATTTAGAGATATTGTGTTTTAGAAATGCAAATGCAAGTCTCTGCATGAAACGTTCCGAACTTGAAAAAAACATTTTTTGTCGATTTAAAGCATATTGATGTCTCCACTATTTCTATTAATAAGCACTACATATATGTTGATTCAACTTGTAATGACCCGAATAAATTTGCAAAAAATTGCATAACGCACACTATTATTATTAAGCCCTTGGTACAACTTTTATAAACTAGATACCAAGTTCTAACGCGCAATTTTTTATTAACGCAAATGGCAAAAACCAAAAATTCCCATCTCTTTTTATTTAATCTCTGTAAGAGATTAAAACAATTAAAGCATCTTAGAATAAACTTTAAGAACTCTTCAACACGGAGATAAAAGTTTTAAGGAAGATAAAAAAAAAATAAATAAATAAAAGAACTCGAGGGATCCATCAAGGTTCGCGAAGAAAAAATCTTTTGAAAAAAAATATAAAAAAGATAAATTCTTGATCGAAAGTAAACTTTCAGTAGAGGGCAGTCATTCATTATTGCTCAATGGTCATGACTGACTTCACACTATCGATTATAATATAGATTGCCAGCCATATGGTGAAATAAGTGAATAATGCTCTTTTAGTAGCGTTTTAATATTTATTAGCACTATCAACTTCGATGAAAATAGAGGAAGGGGAATTTACAAATTAGAACAAGAAAGGAAGACCATAATTGACCTAATATAAAATAAAAAAACAAAAACAAATATTAACTTCATAAATAAATGTTCATATTAGCAATATATTTTTCATAAAATGAAAAACTTATAGTTTAATATGATAATCATACACAAAAGTGTTATTAGGCAATAAATGCAGTGAGTAGTTTGAATATAAATAGTAAGATATAAAATTTATATATGTAAGGCTTATCTCAGTTCTTAATATTTGAGTAATTATAAATGTAGAAAAAAAAGTATGTGTATATATATATATATATATATATATATATATATATATATATAAATATAACAACTTTGTAAAATATTATGTAATGGTGATATTGATATATTTTTATAAAATCTTGAAGACGGCCAAATTGGGTTCGAAATATTGACCAAGATGAGATATGGTGAATCAAAAAAAAGGGTTAATAATTATCTTCAATAAAAAAAGTAACATTACATTCTACTTTAAACCTAAAACACAGATTTTTTTTTTTTTTTTTTGATTCAATGATATTATATATATTAAATATACCTACCTACCTATATTACTAGAAGAATCGATAGGTATTTGATAAGTTTAAGATAATTATATTACAATATATCAAATATATTCAACAACCAAAATCTACTCCACGAGTTCCAAATAATTAATTTACTGTTCAGTTGATTAGGGCATTAAGTCAATTGATATTTGGTGGAAGTTTCTAAAACAAGCAGATCATTCCAGGTCAAGCACGAATTGAGTTCCTATTATCCTGTCATAACTATCAAATATTAAAATATTATCATGTCATATTTATTTACTGACATGGATGATTTTAAAGTCCCTTATACGGATGCATTTTTAATCGAAAACCGTTTTGTTTATATATATGAGGTGTGGCTATTAAATAACGACACTGACGCTGTAAAACGTTTTATTTTTATTTCATACATTTTTACTTATTATCACCTTCAATATACACCCCTCCTCTATCCCTACAACGCTCCATGCGAATCTTCCATTGTTCGAAACAGTGCTGGAAGTCTTTTTCTGTCAGCTCCTTCAGGACGCGTGCCGCTTTCTCTTTCACAGCTTCAACAGACTCAAATCTTGTTCCTTTTAATGCAGATTTCACCTAAGGAAACAGATAGAAGTCGCATGGCGCAAGATCCGGCAAATAAGGTGGATGGTCTAACACTGGGATGCTGAATTTGGCTAGAAACCTCTTAACAGACAATGCGGAATGAGCCGGCGCATTGTCTTGGTGGAGAACCCATGACTTGTCCTTCCACAATTCAGGTCGTTTTTTCCTTATTCTTTCTCGGAGTTCAGCAAGAACGTGAAGGTAGTAATGTTGATTAATCGTTTGACCTTCAGGAACCCAGTGAAGGTACACAATCCCATGAATATCGAAAAAAACGACGTGGAAGGGCGACCCGGGCGTGAATCATCTTGAACGTCTTCTCGGCCATCTTGAAAACGCTTAAACCACTCAAAAACACGTGCACGCGATAAACATTCATTGCCATACACTTCTTTCAATAAATTATAAGTTTCAGTAGCGGTTTTTCCAAGTTTCACATGAAATTTCACAACAATTCGTTGCTCTACTGTTACACTTAACATTTTTCCGGCGAAACAAAAAAACAACTCTAATGCGAACGAAGGCTACGGCTGTACTGATTTGTTTACAGAAGCGAGAGGCACTACATTCGAAAGAGAAGGCTTCACGATAACAGCTGTTGGTTGCTGGCGTTTGGCACATGCGCACTTCTGCTGTAGCAGCGTCAGTCTCGTTATTTAATAGCCACACCTTATTAATAAACAATTAATAATTCGTATATAAACAAAATTAAAGACAAAAGTAAGACCGGTAGTTTTGTAAATGTGCGAGACAAGGCCCCTGACCAAAAAATCAGAAATTATGGCCAATGCATGGGAAAGAAAAATATTAAGAAGAATCTGGGGCGGAGTGTCCGAAAATGGTACATGGAGAAGAAAGAATGAGGAGCTGATGGTGCTATATGGAGAACCGGACATGGTGGCGTTAATAAAGAAAACCAGACTGAGATGGCTGGGACATGTGGAAAGAATGCCGGAGCACAGGATAGTAAGAAGAATACTCTATGAGAAACCGGACGGTAAACGAAGCAGAGGGCGCCCTCGAATCAGATGGCTGGATGATGTCGAGGAGGACCTGAAACTGCTGGGTGTACCAAACTGGAGAAGAGTATTTTTACCACATTCAATTTTGTTTCTCCTCTTCAGCCTGGCCCTCAGCGACTCTATCCTTTGGTTATGAAGGATAAACTCCTGTTTTTGAGTCTATGAAGTTTGCACTATGGTTAACTGTAATGTTTATTCAAGAAAGGAATATGCTGCAACGAAATTTAAGAACTCCTTTCTTGTGGAAATATATTAGCAAGTCCTTTCCTACACATTCTTGATTTATGTAGAATTCCGTACTTCACTTTGAGATTTATAGAATATCAAATTAACCTCTTCAAATAGCAAATTGTATGAGGTTCTATAACCATCAACAAAGATAATATGACTTGGTATCTGAAATCACTAATAACATGAAAAAGTAACTGGTGTACCTAAAGTAAAAAAGACCCCAAATATTTACTAATAATGAGTGCTCTCATCTTCAATGCAGCAATAACATATTGAAATAAATCATTGATTTCTGTTGGAATTATTAGGGATATAAGCTTATCAAAACTTGTAAATAGATGTTAAATATTTATTTATATATTATTTTCTATTATTATTGGGCATTCCAATATATGTTCCAGGGTTTACAGCTTTTTTAAGTTAAAAATTGTACAGTCACCGATATCATCTAATGTTTTTAAAAAAAGGTCGCAGCAAATTTACAAAATTGAAAAAGGATATGTGTTCCGTTCAATTTCCTAGCATTGTTCTCTTGTGTCCACTAATCACAATTAAAAAATTAAAAAAATTATTTGTTGTTCAATAATTTGCCTAAAATACCATATTATCACGCGGGTTCATTCATTTTCATTTTTTTTTAAATTGAGTGTGAGACATAATTTAACGCAATCAATTGTACTTAGGTTAGTTACGGGGTGAGTTATGGGAAGCATGCTTGTCCTGATGACGAGGTACTCAGCATAAACAGAAGGTAGTACACTGATCTGGACAATTATGACCGCGATGGTCGTTATGGATGTTTGCTGGCACAAGGGATGATTTAGGGGGGGTTGTGCTAACAATCTCCAAGGGTCAGCCCGCGATCCCTCATCCCTTAACCACCCTTCCATCGCTACATTTCCTCCCTTCAACGCTTTACTTTAGTTTATAAAATCATGATGTAGTTAAATGTATTTTCGAGAAAAAATGTATGGTTCAAGGACATAATGTACCATGAAAATATAGGACGCAAATTCTTTAAACGGCCTCATCTATTTTCCTTGGGCCACTTTACTGCTTTGTGGAAGGTGTGTTAATTTTCTGTCGGCAGAATGCAGACAATATAACAAAAACTGAATCAGAACACAATCGGTCATCATATACATATTTATGAATAAAATATAAAATAGGCAATACGCAGGGCTTGGATTTTTAATGCAATTGCATTTTGTTTGCATGCTTCTTTAAATGGCGGGCAAGATATGATTACGAAGTACGCAGATCTAATTAACCAAGTTTTATGTTGCATATTTTGATGATCTAATGAAGTAAACATTACATTTGGAAGTATAAAAATAAAATCCAACTAGGGAGCTAATTTTCTCAATTTCAATCGTTATTATTCGCCGTAAATAAGCTCTTCTTCTTCAAATTAATAATTACTGAGATTCCCGACTTTCACCTGCCTTTTTAGAAAAATAGAGATATAACCCAGGCCATGTTGATGAAGCTTTAAAAGAAAAAAAATAAGACGTTTTTATGAGAAATTCATGGCCTATTATCCAGGAAAATATAGATAAAATTTTAAAATGGGATAGCTCAATTGTTCTCAGCAACATTGACAACGATCCAATAATTTTAGGCGCTTATAAATTTGCTCCAATCTCATCAGTTGATGTCCAAAGATCATTTTCGAATTATAAAAATATTTTAAACGATAGAAGGATAGATCTACATAAATAAATTTAGATATGCATTTAGTAATTAATTTTAATTCAGATAATTTTATTGATTAATTAACTTGTTTTATATATTTTTAATTAATTGTAAATTTAGTTATCTTTATTGCAGTTATTCTTGTTAACTAGCAAGTTTGAATTATTTTTATATTTTATATCCAAATGTGTTTAATGTTATTATCGGAGATACATGTTTGTTTAAGATTCAACATAATTTAAAATCAGTCTGGTTTCATTTCTAAATTGCCTCCTCCAATTTCGTTCCTATGAAATATTTTATACACATTAGTATCATTGAATATTATAATTGTTTAACAGCATATTTTTAGAATTTATGCTGCAAATTTTGCTACACATTTTATAGTTTTTTACTGCATATTGTATGGCATATTTTGACACTTTTTCTGCATGAAAATCCACGCTCTGGTCATAAGTTAGAGAAGAAGAATGTTCAGAAGCAGTTTCAGAAACACACACACACACACACATATATAAGGATAATGTGAGTGTCCGGTTTTTTTTGCAGTTGAGTTTATATATATATATATTTTATTTGTAAGTCAAATTTTCGCCTACTCTCGAATCATTATTATCACGTCATTAACAGATCGCTTGAATAACCATGGCAGAGCACCTGAAAGATTTGCAGAAGATTTACCTAAATACGTGTTAAAATAATCGTAATTAAAAGACAAGGAAAAGAACCATAAAACAAGATTGAAAGTTTATTTACCAAAAAAAAAAAAAAATAATCCATCACTCTCAAAGCCCCGAGCATAAACAATTTTAGGCCTTCTCTTAAGACAGGGAGTTGTTAGAAGCCTTCATGATAAGCAAACTTTTTTTTTTAATAAATCTAATCCGATTTGAGTTATCGTGAATTAAAAAAAAAACTGGTTACCCATGCTTTGAGCGTGACGGAACCCCCGTTATTTCTTTTTTTTTTTTTTTTTTTTTTTTTTTTTGGTGCGGGGGGGGGGAAGATGACTTTTTATTCCGGTTGAGGGTTTTGCTGGGGCTCTTGCTAGTTTTTTTAATTTTTATTTTTTGAATAAATCTTTTGATCATTTCATCTCTACAGTAACTCTTTCAGATGCCCAACCATGCTTATTTTAAGTTGATATGTAAATTGTGAAATCCTAATCATTCGACTGAATAGCCTTGGATTTGGCCTTTCTTCTCCTATACATGTATTTTCAATCTCCATCTTAATTATTTCGAAAATCATAAGTTATGTGAATTTCAGTTCGAATAGTGGCTAGAACGTGGATATGGTAAGTTCAAATTAAAATAGTTTTTTCCCAGGACTTTTCAGATCTTTAGCACATTTAGAGCTAAATAAACTAACATAGCATTTTACACAGTTAGCAACATCCTACATATTCAAATTTATTCATCAAGATGTTGCCTCAAAAGTGTTACAATTTTGCAGTCATGTGCAAACAATTGAATTTTTTTTTTTTTTAGTTTCGACTTTACCATCTTTATACTGTACCATATATATATATATATATATATATATATATATATATATATACACAATATAAGAATGTAATTTGTTTTTCACGTTATGGCATGTAGTTTCTGTACGGATGCTGATTAGTATGACTTTATTAATGGTTATTAGAAAATGAAATGTACTCCACCTAAAACTATAAACAAAGTCATAACCTGATAATTATTTTTAAAAATAATTTTGGAAGGGAGATAAGTGTATTTGCAAAAAAAAAACTTAGAATGCTAATATTTTTAAGTACTAATAACCTCCCCTATCATATCTTAAAATGGCCATACGAAAATTATACAGTAAAACAAAAGATACAGAGAAGTTAGAATTACAATATTATATAGTTTATGAAATACCATGGAAAGATAACTTTATAAAACCATATTTTAGTACATCGAAAAAATTTCTTAAGCGACGTACAATATTTATCAACATAAATATAGCTCCACCACTATAACTAAAAACCCTGACGAACCAAACCAAACAGCTCAAAGCAAACAATACAGGCAAACAAATCACTGATTGAAAATAGATTTTCCTCAAATAATAATCGTGAAATAAATATTTGTCAACGAGCTATTAAAGAAATGATCAAAAATAAAACGTGCGATAATCAAAGAAACAGGCGTCCGTAACTTTAACACATGTTATTAAATTTTAATACACACAGAATATTACTAATTATACATACAAATAATATTATCAATAATATAATAATAGAATCACAGTAATAAAATAGTTCTCCATTTTAATAATCTAAGCATCAAAAGGAATTCCCGCCTACATTTAAAAAATCCAGTAATATCCCATGGTCTGGAAAAACCCATGAACCCTTTACTGCACTACCTTCCTACCCCTTTTCAGTCCTGAACCGTTGTACATCAGATATTATAGTTTGTTAGTCTGTACACATATGAGGATTATGTTGCATTATCCATCAGCAACATTATTAAAGTATATTCATACACATCTATATTTTTAATAATATACTCAATTATATATAATCTAATAACCTATGTAATGTATATATTTATATTTTTGTTAAATTTAATCTTAAAAAAATGTACCTATTTAACTCTTATAATTTTACCTGGACGTGATCATTTTATGGAATGATTATGAGAACAATATAGACAAGAAAAGTAACCATAATATAACTGTTTAAACTGGTTATTCATTGTCCTTAAAGAGTAATATATCCCCTTTTTTTTTCTTTTATTTAATAGGGGTTCAAAACATTTATTCTTTTTTCAGGATTTAACATTACATTTTTACAATATAGTCTCGAAACGTCACGACAATATAGTTTTTTTATTATTTACTGTACCTTAAGAACTCTATAATAAAAATTAATATCAACAGTCAAGAAAACATATCATTATATATATATATATATATATATATATATATATATATATATATACATATATATTAGTTAATTCATAAGAATTAACTTGAATTCCAAAACCTGTTGGAGGATTTTTCAGTTTAAAATGTAAGGAGTTGCTGTTTTAAGGGTATCTAAAGAGGAAAAACAATTAGTTGCCTTAGCTTCGATTACATCTCTCCTCGAGCAATTTCTATTGAAGTGGGCTTGTATCTGCAACTGTCTCCTTTTTAATAATAACCTCACTCAGGAGCCTTTTGTTCTATCTCAACCAACTTCTAAAGAAGAATTCTACAATCGGATCCCGAAGAAAATTCACCTTTCCCATCGGTAATACTTACAGACAATTTTCGTCTGGTTCTAACCATTTAAAGTTACAATAACGAAAATGAATTGTTTTATATATATATATATATATATATATATAAAACAATATATAAAATATATATATATATTTTTTTTTTTTTTCCTTCTATGGTAGCTCCAAAGAAGGAGAGTTTATTGAACTATTTACATGCTCCATGCCTATTTAATTAGGCACATTACATGTATTACATGTAACATTATATAGTGAACAAATTATAATTCTTTTTACCTAAATTGTGTTATATACGAAAAAAAAATAAAATAAAAAATAAATAAGAAAAGTTACAAAAGTAGCAATATAAATACAAACTAGAAAAACAATATAAATATAAACTAAGTAGCAATATAAACAGTAACTAAAAAAGAAAAGTTACCAAATGTAGCAATATAAGTAACGTTAAATTATTAGGATTTATGATATACCATTATTATTAATAATTATGTCAAAAAGAAGTTACAAATAATATATATATATATATATATATATATATATATATATATAAAAGGCTTTGTCCTGACTAACAGAATCAACGGAGAGCAAAAACTACTAATGATAGAAACTTGAAGTTCGGAATTTAGATTTTAAACGCGATGTAGGTAACCAATAAGAAAGGAATTTCAAAAATGTAACCCCTAAGGGGCTTAAATGGCAAAATTGTTCTTTGCGCGTCTCCCTCTCTTCTACCGAGCCGGCAGCTTCCCCCTCCAACATTCCACCTACCGTAAGCTCCGACCCCTGTTATGTTGTTAATATATAACATATTATATTAAATCAATACCAAGATAATGATCACAGAATTGATTTTAAATGCTCGCGGGCAAAGCCGCGACAGGGAATGCTAGTGTGTATGTATATATATATATATATATATATATATATATATATATATATATATATATATATATATATATATATAAATAAATATATATATACATATATATGTATATACGCATATAAATTTTCTCTCATAAAATAACCCTGTACGAAAGCTGTGTATTTGATGATTAGTACATGCTCATTGCACTAGGCATAAAACATGTATCCATACATTAAAGTTCTACAATTTTATTTATTTACAATTATATACATTTGTGATATAAGTTGTTATACCATTAATTAGTTAATAACTATGTATTCATCCCTATTTTAGGAAAAAAACTTCAGTCAATAAATATAGTTCGTAAAATGAAGCTAAATGTGTTTGTATCTATTATTTTCTTTATAGAAAAAAAAATTTATAATATCTGACTCAAATCAGAAGTATGGATCATTGTACATTTTCTCCCGAGTATGAAGGAAGCTGATAACCCTCAAGATATAAACGAACCCAGTTCTATCAACCGTTATATAAAGTATCACATTTAGCCCCTTAGATTTTTCGCTTTCATCAAGTTGTTGCAGTACACCTCTATTTTCCGAGGGATAAGGAAACCTCTTTCGTTTTTATTGCATAGATCTGATATAGAAGGTTGGAGAAACATAATACATATATCCGCAAAAACAAAGTTTCCAATGATATGATTCACATTTCCAAACAGAGAAATACAAAGGCTAGCATTTTTTCTGAACATTATACTCGAATAAAATTTAGGTAAATCAAAACCAGTTAAAAAAAAAAAAAAAAAAAAAAAAAAAAAAAAAAAAAAAAAAAAAAAAAAAAAAAAAAAAATTGTCCCTCAAGAACTCTAGGTAAAAGAAATTAACATTCTCAGATCTGTAAGTAAATTGAAAATTTATTCAAATGGTATTACAGGTATATACGCGAATAATCTCTGTTAATGAATGTGTAAATATAAAGTTTTCTCTTTTAACTGTTAGCGTCAACAATCAAAATTTGTTATAGTAATTTCAAGTTTTCGGACCATTAGATTAGCATAATCACAAACTGAAATCAGATCAATCCACGTTAATTATTAATTAATTAATTATTGATATTAAACACCTTTAGCGTTAAAAATGGGGACAATTGAAACCTGTTAAGATTGTGTTAGTTTTCAAAGGTTTTAGGGAGTAGATCAGTTCGATCAGTAACACCTGTTGTTTTTATACTTAAATTTTATTTATAATTCATTTTATATTCAAATTTAAACAATATACATGGTAACTATATGTTTATTATATTTGTATATTTATTATATATTACAAATTTAAATACTGAATTAATAGTGTCTTATCTTAACGCTGTTTATGTTTATGCATTTCCCTTCAACGCCAACATTTCTCTATATCTTTTACAAGTTAAATTCCTTAAAGAGGCTTTTTTTTTCTTTTTCTTTCTTTTAACCGAAAACTGACAACTTTTCAATTGTTCTCATCACATGATAAAATTAATATAAGGTTATAAATCAATGTGGACCTGCCAAGTAAAATAACATGCTCTATAAAAAAGATAAACAAAGAAAATTCATGTCAAAAGGGGGATTTCAAATGCCCATAAAAAATTTTCATTCGTTTTTCGTCAAGACCGAGCCCCTACACAATTAATATGGCATTCTGCAAATACAAGTATGTCAGAACTGCACATTCTATATAAAGTTCTTTTTCCTGCTATGTTTCTCCCATATCATACAAGATATTAAACTCGTCAGCCAAACTAGTTCATGATAAAAGGATCTCTTGTTCAAAATTGAAAGGAGACAATGAATATTTAAAAAGTTTAATTATATTGAACTACGAGAGAAGAAAAGCGTAAAAAGAAAAAAATATTTAAAAAAAATTACAATAAACCCTTTCTGAAAAAATATGCTTTAACGAGTCATGCGATATTAATGCTGACATTTTCGGTATCAACTAAAAAATATAGTCCCTTTCATTTTGAACTCGCTCTCTCAAAAATTTGAAGACTTGTTGTAAAATGAAAAACGGAGTTTTTAGGTTCTTAAAACTTTATTCACTTGCCAACTTTAGTTTAATGTTGTTTCCTTCTATTCCGTATATCGGTAAAACTACCAAAACCTACCAAATACAAAATTTTAAAGAAAATTAATAATTCTACCAATTATATGTATGGAAAAAACCCTGAGCTTTTGTTGATATGTATTACTAAAAAGCGGTCCTATTAGAAATATAATGAAAATTCAACGTTAGTTAATATGTTCAGCTAAACATAGGATAATAGGGAAAACAAAATAAATATCTTTTGCATAAATTGGATGACAAATTTTTGATGAAAAAAACAAAAGTTACATTCAAGAAACGTTTTTCACTTCCAAATTTTTGTTGAATGCGTAAATAACGCAGATAAATAATCTGGTTTCGTTATGTTATATAACGTATATCTATGTTAATGACATTTTATATGAATGTAGCTTTAACTATTTAGGAATAATGCTAAAATTTTTTACTATAAAAACAATAACAAGCACAACAATAAAAAAAGAAACGAATACGCTTCTGACTTTCCGTTTTTCTAATACGGATGGAATGATTTCCGGATACATGCAATAGTGTGCTAAATATATTTATTATATAATAAATTTCTATTGGTTCCGAATATGAACAGACCTACTCAGAAAATCTTATATATTTGTCACCATACAGTGATAAATGGGCAGACGCAATTTATTCCCATGTTACAGTATAGCAAATTGAAATATAATATTCAATTAATTTTTCCATTTGATCCAATTCCCTTACGTATTGTATTACCCATTTACTTACATAAATGATTTCATGCAGGTTAATCAATATATGCACAGGCTTATTGCAGTGAAATAGTTTCGTTAGATATTGAATCGATAAGAATTGAAAAAAAAATATCCTTTTTAAAAAATATATATAAATACAACTTAAATACCATTAAATAGTAAATGCACATTTGTATCAGATATAGAATGCTGGCAAGGAAAATACTGAACAATTTACTGTTTTAATTTATTGCCAACACTTTATTATTATTATTATTACGTATTTTTTTTTTTTTTTAATTGAAGATATTTCCACTTCAATAATTTATATGAAAGATATGTACAGTTTTTGTTTTTTTTGCTCAACCTCTTGGATCTATTTGTTATGGCTTTGATAATTCAATAAATAAATATAATTGCTTGAACTACTGATAATTGTTGAACTATTGAAATTTTGTTTATTATTGTTGCATGGTGATTGATATACTTTATTATGAATTTAATGCTATTCTTGATATTTTTCTATATGATTCTTTGAACTCGTATTAATTAATTGCCGTATGAATGTATTAGTAGTCTATTTTTAAAGGAATAATTGATATTTATAAATATCATGAATTTCTTTACTACACTCGCAGTGCCCAACAATACTGCCCCTGTCAGCTTTTCTATCATTATTAACGATAGGTCTAGTTCCTACAGAGATTTTAGAGTTTAATCTGGTATTAAACCTAATGAACCTATTAATGAACTAATCATTGCTCGAATGCGATTTTCTGTAAGACCATAGAATTTCTTAATTGCTTCCGCTAAACCTCCGTATGCAGAATACGTTCTATTTTTTTCTTTACAACCTAGTGTAGGTTATCATCAGAAGGAACACCAATCTCTAGAATAGACGCAATTCTTTTTTTAGCTTTTTCTAATACTACAAAGTCAGGTAAATTATTATTATTAACAGAATTATTTAATATATCAGATTTTCTCGCTGAATAAATGAGGAGTCTAAACACCTTCAGGTATTGATATTTAAAATTTTCTAACAACCCTTGACGTATCCAAGTTAACTGCATGTTGAGCATCTCTCAGTGCATAAAGAGACAAGGCAAGACTATCAGTACTTGCTAAGGCTAGAATGAAGTTCGTTCTTGGTTTTACCATAGTGCTATCCAAGCACTCGTGTTCATTGTGTTTATTAAATCCTAGATATTGTCAACTCCTAATACTTTCTAACTTTTTGCCCATTGTCGAACTTGTATTGTCATTGGGGATCGCGACGTCCATCTCTTTTGGAGGATGACTGGTCAGTTATGTCTCGCAATATAGTCCGTCATAATATCTTTGTCCTAATAGAGTGTCAGGAGACCTCTTTAAAGTAACCTAATGGGATTATACTTAAAACATGGATCCCTTTGAAGTATCCTATTGGGATTATACTTATAATGTGGTATAAGTATCAATAGTATTAAAGAGCAGCGAGCACTCCACAGCCAGCTGTTATATGAGTGGCGGATAGCCGAGTGGGCAAACGCGTTAGAAAAACCGCGTTTCCCATGGCAACGTATGATTGGGAAACCTAAGATAGCAAGTTCAAAACCCGGAACCAGGGGATATTTAATAATACTCGGCATCAATCCCCTATCCTCTCACCTAGCCCGGAAAACCTCCTATAGCCTAGGAACAAAGAAAAGCTTGATCGACTTAATCGTCACTGAGCATAGTCGAAAATTACCTGTGACTGTTGCGTATTTTAGAAAGTATCTTCAATATGATATAGTGGCATTTACTTGAAGCGAATAGGAAGCATTTTATTTCAGATAATATTTGTCTAGCTGTTTACCATTATATCGAATTTTCTTCGTCTAATGATGCTTCATTTAATTTGTTTATAGAATCTCCCATCTAAATATTTTTCCAAAACATCAGCCGCGGTATTCTCGACGCAACTGTAATGTCTTCGACTTTGCTCAAGTTAAGTGCAGTTAGACCTGAATCAAATTTTGAGGTCGAGGGTACAATCCCGTTGTTTCCGTGGGAAAATATCGATGTAGGGCCAATCCCTACTTGCGGTAGGCTTCTTCTATATTCATGAACCCATGACCTCCTTCTTTTCTCGGTGAATATAGTCAGGAATAGAAGGGTACTGGGTGATTTACCCGTTCTTGCATAAGTATTATTCGTACCAAACGATCGATCACTTTTAACCTGAAATTTGACCACGGAAGTGCGCCAAAGCTATAGCTAAAGATTGGCACCACCTAAGTGTTGATGGCTTGACTTTAGCTAAGCAGATAACACTTTTCGAAAATCATTTCGTGCAATTTCGAAGTGCTGCGGCATGCCCAAGAATTTTATATACCTGGTCCAGTTTTAGCTATTCGATGCTGTTTTTCATTGATCATAAGGTATATTGACCATTTTTCCATTTTATACATGTACTACTGAGCATTTTTCTAGACCAAATGACATAAGCATGTTGCTAGTAAAGAATAATAAGATTGCGATCATGTCAAGCTGCTATTCAATTTTTTGCGTATAGTTTATAGATTCTTCGATAAATAGGTTTGTAATAATTATGAGTTTGTGAATTGTGAGTACGGTATAATCCCAGAAAGACCTAATTTATATATTATTAATATAAATTATAATAATTAAATTATTTGAACCTGCTTAGAATACTGAATATATGCATTATTCTTTTTATTGGACTAAGTTTATATCAACATGGTTTATAAAATATTACAATTTTTATAAATTTAAAGAATAGGAGAACTGTACTGGAGCGGGATGAGCGAAATTGAATAAAATAATCCTTTTACACTGCAGTTGACCTTCTCTGAGTGACTCTGAACATGACATGAATATAAGAAACGGTGAAGGCAATTCTTACTAAAAAGAAATACTGTCCTCAAGGTCTTAAGATATTTGTATGCAACTCGGAAAAAATCCCTAATCCTCTTTGTGGGTGTAGGTCAGTAAGAAACATGGGGTTGTATATGAATGTCTTAAGACTTAAGCAGAGCCTTCGGTTTTTTTTTTTCTTTTTTTTTTTCCTCCTACAACTATTTTTTAAGTTCCTACATTTTTAAAAATTGTAATTATTATTAAGATTCAATATTTTTTTTATCTATAGAGTAGTCGAAAAAAAAAACAATATATAAGATGATTTATACATATCCTGCAACATTTATGTATTTATATGTAACTATCCAGAAGTAGTTTTTAAATGAGTAGTAAAGTGGTTATAGAAACTATATTTATATAAAGTGGTTTATGTATAAATAGAATTTAGTTTATAAATAATGATATTTAGATAATGTAAAATGGACTCTTGAAATAAATTTTCGATTATGATGGCTAATAAGTAGAGATATTTGCCTATATATTAACAATTTTCAATTCAAATGTATTATTAAAAGAAAGAAAAATGGTTTTGGGCCATGAAATGCCATTTTTTTTATAGTTACTGATACGTATATCTTGTAATGAAATTTTAGTAGAATATATTAGAATGAACACTATTCTCTGCCATTTTATGAGATCAGGAAGAACCAAAATAGAAGGAAATATGCTCACAATGTGCGAAAACGGCGTACCATTAAAACTCCTACACCAGGAAATAAACGGAATGATACGACGGGGACAGCCCAGGTGGGTGTGGGAATGTAGCTTCAACAGAGAACCCTCATAACGAGGTTCAAATATCTCGAACATTTAAAAAAACAAAAAAAGTAATTTCGTTTTTGGCAATTTTGTATATATTTTTTTCTATAAATTATATTTTTTATTTGTACAATTCTTATACATGGGTGTTATCCCGAGAAAATGAAAAGATGCTTGCCATATGGGAAAGGAAAATCCTCCGGAAGATCTACGGCCCAGTATAACAGAATGGACAATGGAGGATAAGGACGAATGCAGAACTTAAACAGCTCTATAATTCTCCAGACCTGGTAGCTGTAATCAAAAGTGGGGCATCAGATGGTTAGGACACGTCGAAGGAATGCCTCAAGAGTTTTTGCCTCGGAACCTAATGTACAGTCGACCAGGTGGAGCTAGAAGAAGAGGCAGACCACGACTGAGATGGCTGGACGACGACCTGCGGCGGCTTGGGGTGAGGCGATGGAGGAATATCGCCCAGGACCGACACGAATGGAAAAGAATTGTTGAAGAGGCCAAGGTCCTTTCAGGACCGTAGCGCCGAGAAAGTAAGTAAGTAATAATTCTTAAATCTTTGATTATCTGGACGTCATTTTCAACCGTCAATCATCGGAATAATTTTTAATTTAATGTAAATAAATTAATATAATAATAGTGTAATAAGATTCCGATTGATTCGATATATTTTTAGATAATATTAATCCAGAAACTAAGACATTCAGGTTTTTATATTAGAATTAAAGTTATATTAAGTTTATATGAAATATTATATAATACACTGCTGCTTACATTTAATTATCTAAATGAATTGATCTATCTATCTAAATGAAGAGTTTTTCCCTTTATCCTATAAAGGTTTTGTCTAATTCAAATATTTAATGAATTTGTATAGGATAATAGGGAAAACAAAATAAATAGCTTTTGCATACATTGGATGACAAATTTTTGATGAAAAAAACAAAAGTTACATTCAAGAAACGTTTTTCACTTCCAAATTTTTGTTGAATGCGTAAATAACGCAGATAAATAATCTGGTTTCGTTATGTTATATAACGTATATCTATGTTAATGACATTTTATATGAAAGTAGCTTTAACTATTTAGGAATAATGCTAAAATTTTTTACTATAAAAACAATAACAAGCACAACAATAAAAAAAGAAACGAATACGCTTCTGACTTTCCGTTTTTCTAATACGGATGGAATGATTTCCGGATACATGCAATAGTGTGCTAAATATATTTATTATATAATAAATTTCTATTGGTTCCGAATATGAACAGACCTACTCAGAAAATCTTATATATTTGTCACCATACAGTGATAAATGGGCAGACGCAATTTATTCCCATGTTACAGTATAGCAAATTGAAATATGATATTCAATTAATTTTTCCATTTGATCCAATTCCCTTACGTATTGTATTACTCATTTACTTACATAAATGATTTCATGCAGGTTAATCAATATATGCACAGGCTTATTGCAGCGAAATAGTTTCGTTTTATTTTTATGAATTGAGAAAAAAATATCCTTTTTAAAAAATATATATAGATACAACTTAAATACCATTAAATAGTAAATGCACATTTGTATCAGATATAGAATGCTGGCAAGGGAAATACTGAACAATTTACTGTTTTAATTTATTGCCAACACTTTATTATTATTATTATGTATTTTTTTTTTAATTGAAGATATTTCCACTTCAATAATTTATATGAAAGATATGTACAGTTTTATTTTTTTTTTTTTGCTCAACCTCTTGGATCTATTTGTTATGGCTTTGATAATTCAATAAATAAATATAATTGCTTAAACTATTGATAATTGTTGAACTATTGAAATTTTGTTTATTATTGTTGCATGGTGATTGATATACTTTATTATGAATTTAATGCTATTCTTGATATTTTCTATATGATTCTTTGAACTCGTATTAATTAATTGCCGTATGAATGTATTAGTAGTCTATTTTTAAAGAAATAATTGATATTTATAAATATCATGAATTTCTTTACTACACTCACAGTGCCCAACAATACTGCCCCTGTCAGTTTTTCAATCATTATTAATTTTCCTGCATAGATTTTAGCGTTTAATCTGGTATTAAACCTAATGAACCTATTAATGAACTAATCATTGCTCGAATGCGATTTTCTGTAAGACCATAGAATTTCTTAATTGCTTCCGCTAAACCTCCGTATGCAGAATACGTTCTATTTTTTTCTTTACAACCTAGTGTAGGTTATCATCAGAAGGAACACCAATCTCTAGAATAGACGCAATTCTTTTTTTAGCTTTTTCTAATACTACAAAGTCAGGTAAATTATTATTATTAACAGAATTATTTAATATATCAGATTTTCTCGCTGAATAAATGAGGAGTCTAAACACCTTCAGGTATTGATATTTAAAATTTTCTAACAACCCTTGACGTATCCAAGGTAACTGCATGTTGAGCATCTCTCAGTGCATAAAGAGACAAGGCAAGACTATCAGTACTTGCTAAGGCTCGAATGAAGTTCGTTCTTGGTTTTACCATAGTGCTATCCAAGCACTAGTGTTCATTATGTTTATTAAATCCTAGATATTGTCAACTCCTAATACTTTCTAACTTTTTGCCCATTGTCGAACTTGTTCTGTCATTGGGGATCGCGACGTCCATCTCTTTTGCAGGATGACTGGTCAGTTATGTCTCGCAATATAGTCCGTCATAATATCTTTGTCCTAATAGAGTGTCAGGAGACCTCTTTAAAGTAACCTAATGGGATTATACTTAAAACATGGATCCCTTTGAAGTATCCTATTGGGATTATACTTATAATGTGGTATAAGTATCAATAGTATTAAAGAGCAGCGAGCACTCCACAGCCAGCTGTTATATGAGTGGCGGATAGCCGAGTGGGCAAACGCGTTAGAAAAACCGCGTTTCCCATGGCAACGTATGATTGGGAAACCTAAGATAGCAAGTTCAAAACCCGGAACCTGGGGATATTTAATAATACTCGGCATCAATCCCCCACCCTCTCCCCTAGCCCGGAAAACCTCCTATTGCCTAGGAACAAAGAAGAGCTTGATCGACTTAATCGTCACTGAGCATAGTCGAAAATTACCTGTGACTGTTGCGTATTTTAGAAAGTATCTTCAATATGATATAGTGGCATTTACTTGAAGCGAATAGGAAGCATTTTGTTTCAGATAATATTTGTCTAGCTGTTTACCATTATATCGAATTTTCTTCGTCTAATAATGCTTCATTTAATTTGTTTATAGAATCTCCCATCTAAAGATTTTTCCAAAACATCAGCCGCGGTATTCTCGACGCAACTGTAATGTCTTCGACTTTGCTCAAGTTAGGTGCAGTTAGACCTGAATCAAATTTTGAGGTCGAGGGTCCGTTGTTTCCGTGGGAAAATATCGATGTAGGGCCAATCCCTACTTATGGTAGGCTTCTTCTATATTCATGAATCCATGACCTCCTTCTTTTCTCGGTGAATATAGTCAGGAATAGAAGGGTATTGGGTGATTTACCCGTTCTTGCATAAGTATCATTCGTCTTAAACGATCGATCACTTGTAACCTGAAATTTGACCACGGAAGTGCGCCAAAGCTATAGCTAAAGATTGGCACCACGTAAGTGTTGATAGCATGACTTTAGCTAAGCAGATAACACTTTTCGAAAATCATTTCGTACAGTTTCGAAGTGCTGCGGCATGCCCAAGAATTTTATATACCTGGTCCAGTTTTAGCTATTCGATGCTGTTTTTCATTGATCATAAGGTATATTGACCATTTTTCCATTTTATACATGTACTACTGAGCATTTTTCTAGACCAAATGACATAAGCATGTTGCTAGTAAAGAATAATAAGATTGCGATCATGTCAAGCTGCTATTCAATTTTTTGCGTATAGTTTATAGATTCTTCGATAAATAGGTTTGTAATAATTATGAGTTTGTGAATTGTGAGTACGGTATAATCCCAGAAAGACCGAATTTATATATTATTAATATAAATTATAATAATTAAATTATTTGAACCTGCTTAGAATACTGAATATATGCATTATTCTTTTTTATTGGACTAAGTTTATATCAACATGGTTTATAAAATATTACATTTTTTTTAAATTTAAAGAATAGGAGAACTGTACTGGAGCGCGATGAGCGAAATTGAATAAAATAATCCTTTTACACTGCAGTTGACCTTCTCTGAGTGACTCTGAACATGACATGAATACAAGAAACGGTGAAGGCAATTCTTACTAAAAAGAAATACTCTCCTCAAGGTCTTAAGATATTTGTATGCAACTCGGAAAAAATCCCTAATCCTCTTTGTGGGTGTAAGTCAGTAAGAAACATGGGGTTGTATATGAATGTCATAAGACTTAAGCAGAGCCTTCGGTTTTTTTTTTTTGGCCATGAAATGCCATTTTTTTTATAGTTACTGATACGTATATCTTCTAATGAAATTTTAGTAGAATATATTTGTATGAACACTATTCTCTGCCATTTTATGAGATCAGGAAGAACCAAAATGGAAGGAAATATGCTCACAATGTGCGAAAACGGCGTACCATTAAAACTCCTACACCAGGAAATAAACGGAATGATACGACGGGGACAGCCCAGGTGGATGTGGGAATGTAGCTTCAACAGAGAACCCTCATAACGAGGTTCAAATATCTCGTACATGTAAAAAAACAAAAAAATTAATTTCGTTTTTGGCAATTTTGTATATATTTTTTTTATAAATTATATTTTTTATTTGTACAATTCTTATACATGGGTGTTATCCCGAGAAAATGAAAAGATGCTTGCCATATGGGAAAGGAAAATCCTCCGGAAGATATACGGCCCAGTATAACAGAATGGACAATGGAGGATAAGGACGAATGCAGAACTTAAACAGCTCTATAATTCTCCAGACCTGGTAGCTGTAATCAAAAGTGGGGCATCAGATGGTTAGGACACGTCGAAGGAATGCCTCAAGAGTTTTTGCCTCGGAACCTAATGTACAGTCGACCAGGTGGAGCTAGAAGAAGAGGCAGACCACGACTGAGATGGCTGGACGACGACCTGCTGCGGCTTGGGGTGAGGCGATGGAGGAATATCGCCCAGGACCGACACGAATGGAAAAGAATTGTTGAAGAGGCCAAGGTCCTTTCAGGACCGTAGCGCCGAGGAAGTAAGTAAGTAATAATTCTTAAATCTTTGATTATCTGGACGTCATTTTCAACCGTCATTAATCGGAATAATTTTTGATTTAATATAAATAAATTAATATAATAATAGTGTAATAAGATTCCGATTGATCCGATATATTTTTAGATAATATTAATCCAGAAACTAAGACATTCAGGTTTTTATATTAGAATTAAAGTTATATTAAGTTAATATGAAATATTATATAATACACTGCTGCTTACATTTAATTATCTAAATGAATTGATCTATCTATCTAAATGAAGAGTTTTTCCCTTTGTCCTATAAAGGTTTTGTCTAATTCAAATATTTAATGAATTCGTATCGTCGTTGCCGTGGTGAAACCTATTAAGTGACAAAAGCATGATTTAAAAGAAGCAAATAACTGATTTGTAAATAATTTAATAGTAACTTTTTCCCAGAAAAAAATTGGGCAATTCAATGTATACCAACACAAAAAATCTTGTAATTCTCACCACGAAATTGTATAATTAATGCAATAAAAAAAAAAAAAAAATGTGTGATTTCTAATGGCTTTTGCGATGAGGTAAACTCTTACGCATAGGATTTTTTTTTTGTATCAATTTAATCGTGTTGCGATTTTTTAAAAATGAGTGCTTTCCACTAGCACATGGGTTTTAAAATCTTCTTTCCAGTGATATTAGAATCACGTTTTGGACTTTTTGGCTTCACCGTGGCAACGACGGTACATATGTGTGTCGTATTTGATGAAGAAGATAAATTTCTTAACTTTTTTTTTTTACTCTCATTTACCTATATATGAAAGATGAGGTAAAGGAAATTATTGCGATCCTGAAAATTTTTGACTTCCGATTTTCAACGAAAATACACGTTTTGAGGTCCGTTGAAACCAAATAACCAAAGTTGCAAAGTGTTCTGTATGAACAGACTAGCTCAGAAACGATTTGTCGTACGAAACCGAAATTAAGTATATGAGGTAGGTATATACCTATAATGCGATAGCAAAGATTTCGTCAAAATTGTTAAAACCTCAAAAACGATCCTAACGATCTAGGATTCCTCAAAAACGATCCTAACGATTTCGATCAAACTTTTCAAGTATAATCCTTATGAAGTATTCTTTTATATGAGGTATGTTTTATCCATCATAGAAACGATCTGCTAGGCCTTAAACAATCATTATTTAGAGTACCTTTAACTTTGTTTATTTTTAGTAAATAACAATCCCTTATTATCCCTATTAGCAAGACATTTGCTAAATTTAAAATATTAAAGCATTAACTAATAGATTAAAAGAGAAAAAAGATTTTCCAAAACAACAAATACAGTTTTCCGTAATATGGGTAGTAATATATATATATATATATATATATATATATATATATATATATATGTATAACATATCGATGGAGAGCTTATAATTTAAGCAATAATAATATATAGTTTATGAAGTGGTAACGAAATATTGACGTAGCAAGAAAACTATAGTTTCAACTTTCAAATTATCGGTTTTTATGGCAATAAAATGATGGCTTTTGTGATGGTTGTCTTAAAACTGAATAAAGCAAAAACAATTTAGTGAGAAGCCAAAAATTGCTGCCAAACAAGACTTAGTACGCGCTACTCTAAATGTTTATCAATCTGATAAAAAAAAATGGCAATCGTATTACAAATAAATTAATAAAATAAAATTTATCTCAACTATTCAATTAAATAAAGAAATATTCACTATTCTGACCCGAGGATAAAACAAATTTTAAAATTTAGTTCCAATTTATCATCGACCGTTACTATGAACCCCTTCTATCGTTTCATATATACGATGTATTGTCGAAAATTCTCGATCGTTCAGACTAAAGCTCTATTTTAATTATACCCAATTCCCAATAGAATAAAAAAAAAAAAAGATTTTTATTAAGAAAAAAAAATGTTGTGTTCCCTTTCCGGTAGCAGCTAAGTACGTTATTTATAAAAATAATGTATATTTTTAGACAAAGAAAGAAGGGTGGTAAATGAAAGAGGTGAAATGCCCGCATTTCTTCACCTCAATATGATCCTTTATTAATTTTTTTCTTCTTTATTATTCGTAAGCTGGGAACGACTGATTCCTCACGCCTTAGGACCGGGAAGGGGACCAGATATGACGGAATAAAAAAGGGTATTCCTGTATTGAAGGAACATTGTGGAAGTATAAAAGTATACTGCCTATTCCGATAGGGAACAGCATTGTTCCCTTTTATGAGACGTAAAAATCGCCTGTGAAATGTTTTATTTTATGGACACTAACTCCTGTATGTATCTTATTTAGTTTGGAGCCGTGGTGAAGCTCCGTACCATAGACTTACCGAGTGCTAGATCAGAGATCTATCTTTTCAACTGATGCCACCGATTATGTCGAATATTTCTTAAGAAGAGAGTAAAATTAATTCTATAATATTCCACGCCCTGTATTTCAAAATGTGAGAAAACGTACTTTTTCCAGAAAAAGTTTTTATGCAAACAAAAAGTACAAGGTAGCATTTATGCTAATATTAACAACTTAGGCCTACTACCTAACGTGTTTTTTTCTTTTTCTTTCTTTCCCTCATACAGTAACCATGTATAAGAGCTGTATATTTGTTAATGTGAACATGCTCCACGCTCAAGGCATAATACATGTATCAATACATTAGATTTTACAATTATACAATATATTTATCAATAAATTAGATTTTACAATTATACATATAAATTATACAGGTACAGAATTAATTGGGAATTTGAGGAAAAACAAAAGATGAAAATATAAAATATAGAGTATAAAAAATGTTATTTCTAACATGAGATATAACACAAAACTATATACTAAACTATATTATGACACAACTATATTATAACCCAAAACTTTAAATAAAGTAAATCAGAAAAAAAAAGTAAACTAATTGAAAATAAAAATAAAATGTCCGATTTTTCAATTATCTTGGTCTTCTTGAAGAAGTTAAAAATCGATTCAATTCTTTATTATAATTCTTATAAATGTCCATTTCATTTAACGGCCAGCTGTCTCCTTTTAAAACGATGCTTCTTATTAGATTGTATCTTTTATTGTCAAAAATTTGGCAGTCGTACAGAAAATGATGAAATGTTGGTGTAGTTTATCAGTCACAGTTGCAGATGTCAGAGTTCGTCAGGTGAAATCGTATTAGGTAAGATTTGCTTTGTCCATGTTCAGTTAAAAATTGTGTCAGCTTGTAGTGCCTAACGTGTTAATAAACGTTTTTCTATTATGTACCTTTTCAGAACATTTTCGCTGGTAATATGGACAACAAAAAAAAAAAAAAAAAAAATTTGTATGGTATAAGGAAAGGTATTTGTGATGACAGGAGAAAACTTATAATAGATTACATATAATTCTTATTACAATAAGCGTGAACTTTATGTTTACAAAACAAAAAATAATGAAAAATAAATATCGGTGGCACAAACGTTCCCCTTGCGTTCATCTCTACAACAAGCTATAGTTATGAGGTACATATAGTAGTTTTCGTGGTAATCTTAAAAAACGGAAAAATTAAATTTTAAGAGTTGTAATAAAGGCATTCTAAAAAAGGGGGTCCGTAATACCAGCACAAAGAACACCCAAGTCACCAACCTCGTCATATTTTAAGGAAAGAGGCCAATGACTGGTAAATTTTACTGGTTATAGCGTTAATACTCTGCAATGTTTGTATAATTAAAATGAATACTTACGTTTCAAAATTTTTGTACTGGCATAAACATAAAACAACGAAACTCACTAACTACAACCGAGGTCAACACCGAAGCTCCCCCACGCCTTCTTATAACCTTTTACTTAACGTTGAGGTTGTTTCTACGATTATTTTTCTGCGTATTTTTTAAATATTAAGGGTGCCCATAATACTAAATTCGCCTCTATTAATAAATCGGTAATTAAAGTATTGCTTTAAGGAAAAATTTCTGCAATCGATAGACAGAAGTGCTTTCCAGCACCAGTGCCAGGTTATATTGACAAAAAAAAAAAAAAAAAAAAAGAAAGAACGTATATCTTAGTAGAAATGATTAATCAGTAAAAATATTAATTAATAATAATAATGATTGTATCGCCAAACAAAGTTGTAGAAAACACTGATAATGGGGTAAATTCTGTCATATAACCATTTATTTTTGGTCACCCCGCGCCTTCATTGTTTTCAAACACAGTGCCGCATTACCCAACTTCATTGCGGGTTGGTTGTCATTTAAATGAAGGGAACTAAGTTATAACAACAGCACAGATACTGATTACCTATTTATAATTTGATGTTTAATTACAGAAGGAAGGTAAATTTATTATTTAATATTTTTCACTTCATTGAAAAATCTATTAAATCAGAGTGAACATCTCGTGTCTACTTCAGTATTTTTTAAAAGTAATTTTTCGATTTATGAAACATGTAGGTTATTTGTTTTGTTTTTTAATAATTTTTAATAAATTTTAATAATTTTTTTAATAACGTCAATTGATGGTACCATGGGAAATTAGACTATCCTAAATCTAATTTAAAGTTACAAATTTTGCCTATTCAGACATAATTAGGATAGGAATCATTAACGAGTAGTTGCCATCAAATAATTGTGTGTGAATTATCTATTTATTTATTTAGGAACTTTAATTATTTACTTAAAAAAATGAATTAAATAATGTATAATTGGGTTATGTAACAAATTTTGGATTATTATGAAAAGTCGAGAAATTATTACTCACTTATGCATAATATTAGATGTTATTAAACACTAACTATATTAATTCCAGACTTCCCACAGAATTCAGTTGAGTAAAAGGAAAAAAAAATGAAATTTCATTTCATCTATAGTTAACGTTTTGTTTTTTAAAACACCTGTTCTACTGATGTAGGTCCTTTGCGAATTAATACAATATGACAGCAATACAATTAATTTAGACATTCCCAGCTGTTAAAAACTAAACAATTAGGAGGTAAACTATATGCTATTTAAAACCTTGATTTGAAGGTTTTTTCAATTAGAGCAAAAGAGTTAGAGAAGATTTGTTTAACTTATTTAATTTCATGTAAAGTACATTCATCGAAGAAATAATAAAATTGCAAATATGGCAGTACTTCTACTAGGTGCAGAAGCAGCAAAATAAAAAGAACTATATTAGTGAAAAAACCACTGCAAGATTTTCAAAGTTGGGAACAATAAACTTTTTTTATATCAATTAGTAACATCAATTAACAATATGTGAAATAGGAAAATTAGTGGTATAGTATTCGGTATTATTGTATATAAGTCTCCTTATAACAAGTAATGAATATAATTAACTACATCTACTATAATTATTATAAATAATTTAAATGCAAGCTGCGCAAGAAAATTTAAAAATCTTTCTCATTTATCATTTTTTTTATTATTTTGACATAAAAGCGTCATATATATTATTATTAACCCTCTGCCTAAGGACCGTTGATTGATGGCTAGAAACGGACGGTGTCCGATAGACTCAAAATCATTATTTCAGCAATACGAGTATTAAAAGGAAAAATTTTCGTTTCATAAATTTTTATTTACTTTCCTCTGTCACAAAAATTACTTATATGATAACATTCTAGCCTTTTTATTACAAATTCATCACAAAGAATATGTGAATATGTTATTATGAAGACAAAGAACTTTATCTAATCATAATAAATCAAACGTAAATTTTACAGTAGCTAATTACTAAAATATTACAAAATGAAAGATAGATTTTGACGACATTAATTTTAAACAATATTGGAACATGCGAAAATTTTACCAACAATATTATATATTTATCTACAATATATAGAATATTGTAATCAACTTTTAGATACAAAACAACTTTATTTAAAACTTTTTGCTTAGAAAGAATATATATAAAAAAAATACTTCCTTGGTGGAAACACACCAGGCCCTATTATGTAAAACAACAGAGATAGTACAGAATAGAAAAATAATTGAATGAACCGCTTAAATATAACATTTAAATTGTACCAGATAAGTTGAAAATTGCGATTTCGAGACCTCTATATAAAAATGGATCTTTTACTGACTTGAAAAACTATAGACTTATTTCTATATTGTTTTCAGTAAATAAAATCATGGAAAAAGTATTGTGTGATAGGCTGATGAAATATTTTAAAGTTTTCAACATAATAGTTGAAGAACAATATGCTTACAAAATTGGGAAAGGTACTGAGCAGGCCTTGGTAAATTTTTCAGATTTCGTAAACCAAAAACTTGGTGAAAGAGAGCAAATCCTTGTTTCATTTATAGATTTCACGAAGGCATTCGATACTGTAAGAATAGATAAATCAATATTAATTCTGCAAAACATTTGTATCTGAGGGAATTTGTTAAATTCAGTTAGGTACACTAGTTATTTGACTAATAGGAAAGTTGTTGTGAAATTGCACAATGGAATAACTGAAACTGGTTGAGACCAATATGGGAGGAATGCCACAGGGAAGTGTCTTGGGTCCCATGCTTTTCATTTTGTATATTAATGAAATCAAATTGCATATAAGTCATGCCAAACTATTTATATATGCCGATGATATTGCGATGGTTGTATCTAATAAGAACATAAACGTTGCTAATTTTCAAATGCAAAAAGATTTTAATGGAGCTCGGCTTCAAAAACAAAGTTAAATGAAGTTAAAAAAATACAAGAAAGAATAATAAGCAGTATTGTACCATATAAACTTAGATCGATTGTAGCTGAACCGGAAAATATGTTTTTACGTCACCAAGTTATTGCCGGTAAAGGGAATTTTCATGTATAATCTTATTTTAAAAAACTATTTTTCAAATGACTGTGAAAAAATAAAATATCAGCATAATTCGACTAGAAAAACATTTTTTGAAGTACCGAAATTCGTTAATGATTATGGTAGACGAACAAAGAGAGTATTGATACCTATTACTTTTAATGCGATTCCCCGAAGTTTGTTATCGCATGCATCCTATAGTGAACTTAAACCAGACTTAGTAATTTATGTGATAGAACATTTTTCCTAAGTTGAGTTCTTTTATTTCAAACTCTGAATTATTATTTTATATATCTTTTTTAAAATAATTTAATTATTAATATAATATTTACAATGTTTATAGTGCTTTTTTTCTAATTTGGATAAATTTATGTTGAATGTTTTTATGGTAATTACTTTGTATAAATTCGAGATGCAATATTTGTAGTTGAGTTGTCTTGAGACCAATTGTATACTTATTTCTAAATTCATAAATTTTATAATATTGTATACTACAGCCTCAGTCAAGCCATTATATGCCTTTGAGGTTTTCGTTTTGTAAACATTGTTTGTACAAATAAAGGCAAATTTTCATTTCATTTCAAATGTACCTACCTATCTTCTAATTGGTGAATTTTATTTTCTATTAATTTTTTTTTTTCAAAATTAATCATCATAATTTACGTAATACTCAGGGAGTGATCATTATCTTTACATAAAGATGGATTTAATTTTTTATGTATAAAGCAAACATGATCATAGAATTAAAATTGTTATATGATTTTCGGAAAACGTAATCATCGATTTAAAACCCTGATAAACATCAAAACAAGAAATAAGTCATTCTTTTGAGAAACAACTTTTTCAATTTTTTTTTTCTTGCAAATATTTTGTTTTAGCTATTTTTTATTTCAAGAAAGTCATTAGGAATATAACTATATTGGTAAGCCAACAATTTTATAAAAATTAAAAAAATAACCTTGGGGATAGTGTAAGGGACATTCCTTCTTCGATTCCTTGTTAGGGGGCGGGGTCCCGTGGACTCCAATGAGGTATTAAAAACTGTGGGGAAGAAACTGAAGTGCTGAGTACAGAATACACTTACCTAGGCTTCTTCTGCGTTAATAAGGAGGCTACTAAATATTTGACCGCAATCTTCATTGAGATGACGTTTCTATATTTCTATATTATACGTGTTTTTTTCGATTGGTGCAGTAGGCCTAAGGTAACAGTGGCAGCTGAATGAGCTTAAATAGGGTACCCCAAACCTTAAATAGCTGGAAACCATGGTCTCCATGTTGCAGCGGCAGACAGCCCATGGCTCCATAACCAGTCCCATAGGGGCGAATTAGGTATCGGTATCAAACTAGTCAGGATCCTTGGATCAAAGCTGTTTAGAGTCACTAGACCCTGAGAACCTATATTTCTTTTCACGAAGCAAACCGCCCATAAACCGAATCTCCGGGCGGCTACTTAAAATAGAAAACCACACCGTATATGATGCACGGATCAGTGTAAGCACACCTACGCTCGGTGTGAGTCACTTCAGTATGCTGACGGGCTCCACATTTCCGAGGGAAGGGAGGGTTGCTTGCTGGTTCCATTCGCCTGTGAACTAGCGCTGCCTGGTAGCAAGTTGGTAAACTAATTCACCGTAGCGGAATTCGAACCTCTGCCATTTTTACCCTCTTGTTCTTGAAGGTTCGTGAGTGTACCATCAGAGCAAGCAGAGGGTTAATGGGTCTGATGGGACGATAATTGTAGATCTGATCCGCTATGTAGATTTCGGGGGAGGGGATAAACTTGTAAATGATTAAAAATAGTATCGGAGTTGCACCCCCAGGTTTGCTTATCATTATTTCAGTACTTAAAAATAGAACTAAATGTTTTTTGGTTTTGTTAATTTCTTGAAATAATTATTCCTTTGGAAGGTTATAAAAAATATCTAATAAAAAATTATACAGAAAATAAATGCTATAAAAAATTTTAAATGGGGGTAATAGTCATACTGAGATATTTAAATAGAGCAAAATAGAGCTAACTGAAATATCCTCTGAGGACTAGCAAATGGCAGAGAACAAACCCCCAAGTGCTGATTTAACACAATTGAATTGCTGTGGGTAGAAGCATTTAGCTTGCCTGTTTCGCTGCAACAAGCCAACCTACTGCCAACTTAATTAACCTGCACCAAGAGAGGAGTCCATCTTACCCGCTGAGGGCTCAACGATTCTAGAGTTATTTATTGGCGGAGCTATCGACCCAACAACCATTTTGGGGGAGCTAAACAGTCTTAGGCTGCGTGTCTAGTATTAATACTCTGTTTTCAACATAGTTTGGAACAAACCGTTTATAGGGGTAATTCTCAAACCACGAGGTACAGTTACATGTGGAAATATGTCCATTTATACACAAATTTCAAAAATTAAAAAAAAAAAAAAACCCGGCCATTTTTAGGATTACAAAATGTCAACAACGACATGAGTTGTTAATAACTTCTTAAATAATTTTCCATAGATATTTTATTTTGGAAAATTCCTAATCCTATGCAACCAAAAAGCAATAGTTTATTTTAGCTAACATTTTATTTACTTTTTTAATTTTAGAATATCTTTTATTTTATCCATAACCTTAGTTAATTCTGCTATTATATCTTTATATAGGTTCTTTTGTTAATTATTTCCAATTTATAACTGGTCCTCTAATTTCGTTAGATTAAATTTTTCTATTTGTTTTAGCAGATCTAAACCACCAGGACATAGTCGGAGCAATCACCAGGACATTTTATTTTTTCAATTTCCTTTATCTAACTCACAACGTTTCGGCCACAGGGCCATCTTCTAGTCTCAATCTATCTATTCATCATTCTTATATAAATTCTTATATTCAGCAATGCTGTGTACTATTGCTTCGTTCAAATTTTGAAAAAAGGGTTTTCACCATTTAATGGTAATGTCAAAAAACTTTTTTAAAGCTTTGCATTAAAGGACTTTCAAAAAAGTGACACAATGTTAGGTCACCCAAGAAGCTCAAGTTCTTAGCTTGGGGACACGTCAAATGCGTGGAGAAAGATAAGGTTTGATCGTTAATGGAGCATTGTTTTAAACAATTTCGACAAATCCTATGATATGGACAACTGAAAATCTTAAATACGGCTCTCTAGACCTTGAAACAATAAGCTGCAACGAATTTGAATTTCATGTTTTCTAAAAATTTATTTAAACTAAGTATAAAAGAGGAAAATACTCAAAAAGCAACATTAATATTAATATTAAAACAATATTAATATTAATATTAAAACAATATTGATATTAAAGCAATATTAATATTTAAACAATATTAAAGCAATATTAATATTAATATTAAGGAGTAATTGAAAACTAAAAAAAAACAACAGAGCTTAGAGTTCCTTAATTTCGGATAAAAATATTAATGTAACACGTCTATGGAAAACGATCTAAGAAACACTGAAACTAGAAAATGGAGTACTACTACATTTGAGATCTGAAAAGATACTGAAGATACAAGAAATTAGAAAAAAAAAAAAAAAAAAAAAATAGGTGCGGAAGTTTTATTTGCAGGCATAAGTGATAAGATTTCAGTCCTAATCGCCAAAACACTGTCATTTTACCTGCACTTTATTGTAGAGAGCGTAGGGTTCTTGTTTTGGAACTTTCAAATTATGTCTTAATGTATTTTAACACTTTATCGTATTGTATTCACCTTCAGTAAATAGTAAAACAGTAAATACCTTAATTCCGCAGAAATATAACAGGGTGTTCTCGCTTACAAAACTCTCGCATTTTAGTTTTGATCCCGCCGCTAATCTCAAAATTGTTTATTTATTTTTTCTATTCAACTTGAATTCGTTACTGGTTTATTACAGAACAAGTGTTTCAATGTATTCAAATGTTTCGAAATATTGATGCTTTTCTTCTAATGGGTATCAATAATAAACATGCATCAAAGTTTATGTAGTACGTAGAAGTGAGAAGCCGAAAGAGTAAAATACCAAATCGAGTGGTGGGGGATTTTAATGCACAGAAAAGTTCTCTGAAGTCCTAAGTAGGTCATAACGTGGTCACACGCGTACTTCATATACCAATCTTTGAAAGAGGGAAAAAACGGGAATGAACGTCGTAATATAATTTTAAATTATGTTTTTACAAACGGTTGAGTAATATTGCCGCATTTCCCCTAAGATCGAAAATTCCCGTATTTTTTACCGCCGAAAATATTCCTGTATAATACCCGCACGCTAGACATCCTGTAATATTACGTTAAAGATCTTTTTATTTCATTTTTTTTATTTACACAGAAAACAAATAGTATTGTAACTTTGAAATAAAATTAAAAAAATAGAACGCGCTAAATTACACGATTTATAATATGTATATGCTCCGTAGCTTTTCACAGATGTTTCATAATTATCTTATTTAAGCCTGATGGAATTTTTACTGAATGGTCTCATATTTTTAGACCCACTCCTAACGATAATATTACATGGAGGTTATTTATACATATACACTTTCATGGAGGTTATTATAAATAAAATCTATAACAGATGAGAAAGGTAAAATGAAGAGGAAAGTCAGGCAGAGAAGGAAGAAGTGGGTTTATCAAGGAAAACACTAAAGAAAGATTACTAGAGGATATTATGTCTCGGAGAGCGGTGAGGGGGCGGGGGAGGGGGATTGAGGTACATAAGACTGAAGGCGGCTCAGGGGATTTACCTGGATTGAGGATGCAATGGAAATGGAAATGAAGTAACGGACTTGGAGCCAGAGGACCTCGACGGACGACAGTTCCGCTCCTGCAGAGCAAATGGACTCCAATTTCCAACGCAATTCTCTTATTATCAAGATTTTTTTCCCCCGGCTCAAGGGAGAACTCGTGGAAGAATAATTTCGATGACTTGTTGCTAAAAAAAAGAAAAACAAAAGGCTTTTCCACTAGGCCTGTTGATGAAATGTTCCCTTTTTTATTTACTCTTTGTGTCTATGATAATAACCACTGAAAGAAGAAAAACGAGATATGTATTTTCGTCGGCTTCAAAGCTTTACATATTCTCAAATAATGTACTAAGCACAACCCAGCTATTACCCTTCTAAAGAAAAGTAAAAGAATTCGTAATTTTAACCGTACTACTCACTCTCTGATAGGTAAAAAGTTATCAAATTACTTCTAAATATTTCAATAACCCTTTAATTTTAAGAAAAAGGAACAGATTATAATACTAAAATAATTTCGCCGTTCCTTAATAATAAGAATAATAAATGTTTTTGCCTCCATCATGTGTAAAAATCATTTCATCACCAAACCGCGTCTTCAACAAAGGCTTTCATCAAGAACGCACATTCGGCATTTTTGCAATAAAGATCAAAATTGACTAATAAAAGAGGAAAATCGGCGGCTAGTCATGGGAGTTTGGGATGAGGCCTTTAAATTTCCACAAATCCAACTCATTGTTAATTCAATCTTAAGTGATTTTAAACTTAAGCTTTCTTGATAGGTTGATTGAAAGTCAGGATTTTCAGATCCCTTCATGAGGGCTTCTGATTCCAGAGTAATACAGAGACTCTCTTCACTACTCTTGACACAGAAGCCCTGATGAAGATCCACGTGTAGAGATCGAAACGTTTGCTTTCCAAAATAAAAAATAAATAACTGAAAATCATGGCTACCAATCAACCTATCGTAATGAACAACATTTGACTATTACTCACCCTTAAGCTTTCTTGTAAATTACTAACAAATGTTTACAATTCATATTTCCGATAACGAAAGGGTTTCACCTACCTAACAACGTTAAAACAAGTCTGATTTAAATCGATTTTATAATTAACTTAGCTTATAATAATTATAATAAACTAGCTTAATTATAAATAATAATTCATTAACATAACAAATTGAATATACATCTTAAATGAAACTCCGGAATAGATGTACTTTGGAGTGAAATCCCAGAAAAGATCTATTTTAATTCGGAATTATAAGAAAGATCTTATAGGAAATTAATTTTCTATTATAGATTTCGAAAAAACCGTCGACACCGTCAGACATGTTAGACTCATATAAAAATAATTCAAATTTCCATTCCCTATTACTAAGCCTCGCCATCCGTTTACACTTCTCTAACAGACAATTTTACTTTTAAATTAAGAATGCAATCTTTCAGTTCGCTGCCGGTCTTCCGCAAGCATCCTATATTTCCCAAACTTCCAAAGATCTTTTCACGCTGATGGCACAGCTTTCTGCAAATAATAGATGCAATAGTTAACAAAAAAAATCGAAAAATGAATAGGTATTGTCTAAAAAGGAAATTAAAAATTAATCACATAAGACACCAAAGTGTTAATTCGACTCCCATCCTATGGTCTAAATCCGTAAATTAACGCTGGAGAATTTCCTCAATTTCACTGAATATCTAAACAAGACATCTGACTCAGCAACGAAAACGATTTAACGAAAAATCAAAACTTATTTTTTACAAATTCGTCGTTCTATTATTAATAAACTACGCCTCACCCATCAAGCTCAACCGGCAAAAATACCTATAAAACTTGTGAGAATTAAGAATCTATGTATGAGCATCATTAAAAATTATCCTCGTAACCCAAAAATAACTACCATGTATAAAGACCTAGAACTACTACCTAAAATTCAACAATTTGTCCATCACAATCCTCCATTCTTTCACTAATACAATAGCCTCCACAAACCTATAGTTCAAGAAACAGGCAACTACAACAAGAATTCACTTAATTGCTACAAGCATAGAAAAACTAAATATTTATTGTTAAACTAATAATGTTTGATGTATGTATATATTTACTGCCTACGTATCATATGTACAAGGATCATACCGTTATGCATTTATGTATTCTTTGCTTTTATATCATTTTTAATTTTTGATGTAGGTATTGGCTTAATATTTCCTAACATCACAACACAGTATTATCCTTGTTGTCTATTTATGTTATTCAAGGAATTTTAAATGTTGATTCTGAGGATGTTGCATCTGAGATAGTGCATAAATTATCATTTGATATTGTAAATTGGATAATAAATAAAAGATTTTTTTAATCTACTAGACTCAAAAATTGGTGATTTTGCTAAAGTTTAGGCGAAAACAAAAAACCACAATAGCTTGGCGCGATACATGATCAACATCTACAGTGAGTAGTATCTACAAGCTTACATTATTAGGTAAAAAGAATTAAAAAAGGAAGAAAAAGAGATATCAGAAAATATCTTGTCGCGCTTAGAGGGTCTTAGCCAGTGTCCTACTACGCTAGCCAGTATTGGGTTTTTTTTGTTGTTGTTTTTATGCATTGAGGCGATTTGATCGAGATCAGGCTCACAAGTGAAGTTTCTCTTAGTTAATTATTTAATTAAAACTATCGAATTCATAAAGGCTGGGTATGCCCTAGGATGTCTCATGACCGGAGGTTCGATCCACTGTCGGAACAGGAAAGCCCCAGAACCGTACTCGAACCTCGGAGCATAATAATAATAGTAAGGTGACTTAATCACTGAGTGACACCTCACATATAATATAATAACAAAAAAAAAATTCAGGTTACAAAAAGGTGAAGTAGTAGGATTACGTAAAGGAAGGATAAAGAACACAAACAATAAGAGGGGTGCTTTCACTACCCTACGGTTTGTTTTCTTTTAAGGTCCCATCTGGAGTGCCTAATGCTCCACAAGTAAAAGCGAGTTTTTCAAATGACTACATGCTCTCGGCACCATTATTCTTTTTTTTTGGAAGGTCCCAAAGAGGGTAATTGAATTAAGTGGCCTTGGCGATGGCTTTGACACCTGCCTTTAATTGAGCCACCCTGCTAAGTGCCTAGGTCGCCTTAATGGACCACCCCGCTAGTCCCCGTGAACGCCTACTAACATCATGTCCAAGCGGAGCATATAACAATAAACAATCGACTTTATACTTGAATAATTGATATTGATAAAACCCTCGCCTAGAGGGAGAGTGTTTGAGAGAGAGAGAAAAAAAGATACCTCAAAAATAATATAATACTTACTTAAAAAATAATATAATGAGAGTCAACACAAAATACAAAATAGTGGCAAAAACTTATTCTTATTAAGTTATAAGGCCCGGATTATTTACATTTTTTTACTTAAAAGGGATCCAGGTTCAAGTATGCCATTTTTTTTCTTGGTCTTCGCCTCTACTCTTGAGGGTCATTGGCGTTGTGCAGTGTAATACTCTGTTGTAATATGATACTTCATAAAATTTTACAAAATATCGGATACGGTGATACAACGTTAATTAATGACCCAAAAGTGCTAAAAGAAAAAAATACCCGCGATTTTAAATCATATTTTATGGAGGAGGATAAGGCTAAATTAACTAGTTCGGCATACAGCCCATTTTAAGTAAATTTATGGGATCCACAAATAATGCACCATGCATACTTGTCAATAGAAAGTCACTTTCCCATGGTCCGTATGTTAGCCCAACTTAGATTGTCTGGTAGACATATTATAAAAATTACTTATAAAACCACTGAACATATTATTAAACCTCAACTCAACTGTACAATTTTTAATCTCCAAACTAAAGTGGCCCTCTATCATATAATTTGTTTCTTGCCCGATTTATTCTTCCCTTAGAAAACATTATATTCCCCACGCTGAAAATATAAATATTTTACAATTTATCGAATAGCTTAAAATAACGAAGAAAGAATCATTGGCTAAACTATATTATTATTTGCCTAACTGCCTTCGCTACAGACAATATTAAGATCAATGTGTTTAGGATATACGTTATGTTTGAGCGAATGCATGTATTTATATATATATATATATATATATACATATATATATATATATATATATATATATATATATATATATTCTTATCTCATTGTTATCTATTTGTATAGTTATTAATGTTGTTTATAGTGCATAAATATTATGTGTTTATAGTCTATTCTAGTAGTAAGTATAGATAATATAAGTGAAAATACCGCATACTTTTAATATTATTAATATACTTAATAATACTGTTATTGTTACATTTTCTATTTATAAGATGTATAACTTACAATGTTGGTTTCTAAGGCTAACTCTATTTATATAGGGTTCATCCCTAAAGACGAATAAAAGCATTACTCCAATACGATACTTCTTTTAGGAACTTGAACTTGGTAACTATTTTATTTTCGTTGGCTTGTAACAATTCCAAGTGCTTTTCCATATGTAGTTTGTTCCGAAGGTCATTGCACTGAGAACAATCTAGTAAAATGTGCTTTAATGTCGAAGCTACATTGTGACATTTCTGGCAGGTGGGTACCTCCAGACTTCTAGAGAAGGTAACCATGGGTGAACTGGCAATCCCGATCTTCAAGCGGTACAATATGATTTCTCGAGGATCTTAAGCTTGTGGCCCATTTCTTGCACTCCTGTTTTATCTCTGAAAATTTGGACAGTGTGTTTTTTCTTATTTTTTTTTAAACTGAGTTTTCTTCAATTGGTGCAGCCAGTCCTCTGATTTAAGTTCTTTTAACACGTTTAGCACGGTCCCCGGGGTCCGATGCCTTACATGCCCATCTTAACAGCCGATTTTCACATGAAAATGTCCGAAAGTCCGAACACATCAAATACTCAATTTAGTCGATTTTTTAATGAGGTTATTGCATTTTAGTGCAGAAAATGTTGCTAACAGCTGAAATTCTGTTGTTTTTTAGAATCGGACTCCGAGGTCCGATTTTCGATAAAGAATGGCGTAAATCCTGTACCGGCCTGTCCTGCGCCTATTATGTCTAGTTCTAATCCTTACCAAGAGATAATGCCCTTGAGAAACTCATTTAATTCCCTTTTAATAAAAAAAATTACGCTTTCGTCAAAGTATTCCCATCGGACCCCGACGTCCGATATCGTATGTGGCTCATGCTAGTAGTCGGACCCCGGGGACTGATCGTCCAATTCAGGATACCCCTAAAATACGCCGCCGCACCTAACGTGTTAATATATTGCGTTTTCCGATTCTTCTCCTCGTCTTGCTGATTGGCAGATTGATCGCTGATTCTTCCGTGGGATGGAACTCAGGCTAAACTCACTCTTAATTTTAGTTACAAACATATGTTTAATATTTACTTTATTATAGAACTGTTTAGATTAGTGTTGTTGATTACTGATAAGACGCTTTTGGGGTCTGTTACAATTACAAACCCATTGCTTTATTTCTTCATGCTAATTTTAAAAATTATTCGGAACTTAAAACTATGGATATCGTTATTAATAGATATCGTCATGAATCCAGATTAATTTATAGATTTAACTAATGCAGTTGATTATTTTCAATTTTGACAATGTTTTTGTACATACCAAGTCCTAAATTATCAAAATATTATCTTGGCCGCCCCAAAACTTCGTTGATTTTGGTTATTTCCAGTAATTCTATTTTCAAAATTAATGACAGTGAAGAACTGTGAAAAAAATAAACTTTTTGAGATCGTTGGTAAACTAGTAAGAATTTAACAGAAGGTCATTAAAAGGGATTTTAGTAACAAATCTTGTTTTGTTACTACCGTAACAAAACATTTATTTTTTTTAACAAAACATTTACCATATATTTTTTTCTACCGATCTCATCTATTATCTCTGAATTGTTTTTTTCAACTTTCATTGTTTTGTTTTATTTAATTGTAAAAACGTATTCAAATGTTTTAAAACATCGAAAAAACTTTTGTACTGATAGTAGTAGTCGTTAAAAGCTTTGTAGTAAAATAAGAGGGGTGCTGGGGGGACGGAAATACTAATAGATGAAATCCTTTTCGGAAGTCCCAATGGCGTCAACCACGAGGTCACAATCTTACATCGTATTTCAATATTTAAAAGATGTAAAGAAAAGGTATTGGCGATTTGAAATATTTTTTATAAATCTGAATTTTTGTTGGATAACATTTTTGCAAAATTTAATATCCTCGCATATTTCCCGCCGTCGAAAATTTCCGTAATTCAGGGACGCTTGACACCCTGAATACTGATTTTAAGAACGAACGCCTGTATTGGTGAGCGCATTCAAACACACGGAATCGATTAGAATGAAAAATGGTACCAGAACCAGCGTTTATTGCCGCTCAAGGTTATCAAATGGCACAAAAAGGCGATTATGTAACACAGCATATCCAAAACACGATCCATGATTAAAGTGCACGAGATAGGGTCATCACTCTTTCGAGCTGTCGGTGTGAGGTGCAATAAGTTGGCTGTCAGGCCTCACATAACTTGGAGGGAGGGGGAGGGCTAGCCTGGGGATACCTGGTACAGCGGCTTTCCTTGGAGAAGTCCGAGTTCCTCATTTATGATGGTAGCCAATATTTATATGAAGCGGAAAACCATGTTAGAATATTTTTTCGTCTCAATCAGGTCTTTAAAGTCTGATTACAATATCAGTTCTAAAATTGTTAATATATATATATATATATATATATATATATATATATATATATATATATACATATATATTTCATTTTAGGCATCTGTAATCTATTGCAAATATATAACATAGAGTCTGTTTTTTTACACCACTTATAAAACAGCGTTTACGCGTTTATCCGATTTTAACGAAATTTGAAGCATACATTGTTCTTGGGCGTAATATAATAAAGTTAATTATACATAAATTTTATCATGAATAGGTTTCAGGTGGTTGGGAGGAAAGGGGATGAAGTATTAATTGTTAACTGGTTTATCGAAATCAACTAATTTCGACACGCAGGATTTTAACTCATATACGTAAAAAAAAAATTATGGTAAAAATAAAAGTTATAGTAAAATACTCTAAAATACTGGCATATGTTTTGTGGTACATGCAATATGACAGTATTCCCTGCCAGATTTTCCAAGGCATAAAATATAGGACTTTTAAATCACTACCATTAAGGCAAAATCAACACAATACGATACCAGCACCTATCTCATAACAATGTTTTAACCTACATTAAAGCACGCTAAATTATCATCTTTTTTTTTTTTTTTTTGTATATTGAATTATATCCTATGCTAATTGAAAATCGATATAATTTATTTTAAATACTAAGTAGAGTCACAAAGTTTCACAATAAACACTTACATATTCATCATTTAGTGGCTTACATAGCCATATTTCTTCCTGTCGGTGAAGGTGTAGGAATTGGTCATTATTATCTACTGCGTTCTAACATATTTCAGCAGCTGTCAGGCAATACATTACACGAAGCTGGTGACAGGGAGTCAGATAATATCCGTCCCTGTTATCCGTCACACACAATTGTTAAACTTTTTTTATCCGGAACTAAACATTTTTTGATATAAATGTTAAATGGCGCATAGAAAAATTTCGATTAGAGATAAAAATTAATTAATAATAAGCATGAATCTAATTATCATACTTAATCTCATTAAATTTGATAGAATTAATTACTGAAGCTCAAAAACTCACCTTATCCAAGGGCTGATCTTGATTCGACGTTTCTAATTATCCTGAAAAAAAAAGTATTTCATTAATAATGGAATGACATCTGTTACAGGTCAAGAGATTTTTTTGTAATTAGGTTTAAAATATAATTAACTTGATTTAAAAAAATTGTAAGCAGATTAAGAGGAACTTTCTTCTCTCTATCTTTGTCTTCCTATCTCGCCCCCCCCATATATATACATACACATCCATACATGTATTATTATAAAAATCGAGCATAATTGAGTATGTTGAGTAATCGAATATGCAGAGTCCTCCCAAACAAAAGGGGCAAAACACCATTTTGGGGGGTAGAGAAGAGTGGGAGTTTGCACTTAAATTTTGAAGCAATTAGGTCAAATGATGTATATTATACATCATGATATTATATGCTATTGAATCCAATGAAACTCCAATCCGTTCCCATGACGTTGAAGTCAGTTATAAAGAATTATATGATCAAAACCACATCTTTCGAAATAATTTCAACTAATGAAATTTTTATTTTAATCCACATATAATCAGGAACAATAAGTGATCCGATTTTAATGTTTAATAAGGGTCTAATATGTACTTTTTTATTTAAATATACTTTAAAAAATGGGTTACTAAATATGAATAATATATAATTAAATAATCTATAAAGTTAAAAGTAAATTAACAAATATAATGGGGAGGTGTACATTTATTATAAACTTCAAATAACCTATATTATACTTGTATAGCCATGTTTTAATAGAAAGAGAAAAAATTAATCAATAAAAAATGATTAAATAGACTTTTATCTATGTTTTCAAAATAATATTTACTAACAAAATGTAATTTTTTACCTGAAATTAAAGCCACGCACACACACACTTTATATATATATATATATATATATATATATATATATATATATATATATATATATATATATATATATATATATACCCTATAAGGCATTTCCCATGATGATGGAAAATCACATTTTGCAGACAAAACGTTTTTCTAAAGTACATACGTATGTGCATGGGAAAATATCGTTTTACATGGAATATTTTTTTCTATGCTCGTATGTGTTTATTAAAAAATGTCTATATACATACATATTTGAAGTAATAAATAATTAATGATGATATAATTTAGATCATCTTTTAGAAGATACATTTTTATGTATCTTATATTCGGGTATTTTATTCAAATCAATTAGTTTATCTATTCCTAGTTATGTTGTTGAACATATTAGGGTCTGGTGGATTAAGAATTTAATTAAAACTGTTCATTAAAGAATGTTAACAGAGAGCTATACTACCCGGCACCTGAACACTTTGAAATAATTCGGATTTTTAAATTAAACTCTTCCAGTTTCAACAAGCCAGTTTATATATATATGTATGTCAGATCTTTTATTGGTAAATGCTTAGAGCAATGTTGTTCATCTACTACAGCAGAATCAAAATATATCATAGAGGATATTAAAAAAATGTATAGGTATTTATAATTTTTAAAATTATTACTTAAAATTACAATTATTTTTATTTTTATATGGTCAGGATATGATTTTTTAAATATCAATTAAGTATTATCGAAAATAAAAAGCACTCTTGTTCTTCATCACACACCAGATAAAGATTTAACTCTTTTTGATATTTATTTTGATTTATTTTATTATAGATTTCAAATCTTGGTCATAACAATGTCCAATCGTTCCAAAAAAAATAAAAAATAAAATTATATTTTTTATAATTCCTTTATAAACTATAAAGATAGAGTCCGTAAGGTAACGTTGATAAAATACTATGATAGAATGGAATCTTAGAGAATAATCATTTGCGATAGCAGTCAATTAAATTGCAATGGGCCCAGTGGCTGCGAAAGGAATGCCAATATTGGACCGAGAGCGGTGCAGTCCACGTTCAATAATACTGACCACACTGAACACATTTCAATATCCCACTCGTTATTATTTATGATTAATTAACTAACTTGCCGACCACAGGCCTAGATATCAGACATCTCCCTCCTTTCAATTAAATAGCATGAACTTAACTAATAAGTGAAGTTAATGCTAATAAGTGGGAGGGATAAAGAATACATATTTTTAGAAAACTTCAAAATAAGTCGGTGCAAGATTCCCTTCTGAGATAGATTCAAATGACAGATATTGATACTAATTTACATCGGATACTGTTAAAGAGGTATCGTGTTCCCAATTAACAGAATATTAACACGGAGAATGACAATAAAAGGCGAAACTGAATTCTGAACAAGACAAAGTTTATTATTTAATATTTAAACAAATAATGCCCCCTTTCAAAAACAACTTAGATATGGCTTTATGTCACTTTATCGAATGGATGCTGACTTGGGAACATGTAGTACTTTTCTCTAATTTATTTTGTTTTTATTTAAATATTAAACAGTGTTCGAAATCGATAATTATTTTTCCAAAAAAAAAACAACATGTTATTGTTATTTTAATTTTTAGTTTAAAAATAATGCTTGATATTACCTTTTCCCTTACCTAATATTACCTTTTCCCCAGTCTAGTACCCATTCTACCCTGGGCATCGGAGAGTTTATTGTTACATTAAGTCTTGCACGTTCCATCGGGTGATACTGCGTGCAGGAAAATAATTTAAATACTATTTTTCAGTATACTTTTACAAAAAGAAACATCAAAATGCACAAATTACGAAATACAAAATACAAAAACACATATATATATAATATATATACATCCTGAATATATATAATATATATATACATCCTGAATATATATATTACAATAAAATAATAAATAGAATATACAATTATCAGCTTTTTATTGGAATGACTCTAGCAAGGATCTATATAAGGCAAACCTTGATAAAATAATTGCCAGTATCCCTCAATTTCCAGAAAATCCTCAGAACTATGCCGATGTGTTAGTCAACTGTATTAAAAAGGCATACTCTCCTTTAGCCTCCAAGAGCCCATCATTCATAAAAAAATTCCAAAAGAATCCATGATTCGATTACCGTTGTCTGAAGGCTAGGAAAAGATCTTTTTGCCTCCTTAATTTATTTAGAAAAACAAAATCTAGATTTGCAAAAGAAGCTTACATCACTGCTAAAAAAGATTTTGTAAATATTTGTAAAAATCAAAAAGCTGAATATTTTTCTTCCTTTTCTGAAAAATTTAAGGCTGCTTATGATTCTAAGCAATTTTGGAGTTTGTTGAATCGATTTCGTAAAAGGACCTTCATTCTTGGAAATGATATCTCATTGGAGGCCTTAGTTTCACATTTTAAAAACCTTCTCAATCCTTCCGTACTTTGCTCTCCCTCTTACGCTGACCCGTTTATTTTCTCTACTATTCTGGACTCCCCTTTTACTCTGGATGAACTGCATGCTACTGTATCAACCCTTAAAAACAATAAAGCCCCTGGTCCGGACAAACTAGTTTATGAATTTTATAAACATGCTACTCCTCTCTTCTTAGATAATATCCTCTCCTTTTTTAATTATATTTTTGAGATTGGCGATCTTCCACTATCATTTAGTAAATCTATAATTTTTCCTCTTTACAAACATGGAGACCCTAATATAGTTTCAAATTATAGAGGTATTTCTTGCATGGACACTATAGCCAAAATATTTACTTCCTTGCTTCTTCGTCGCCTGGAGGATTTTGTTTCATTAAATAATTTATTGAGTGAGTTTCAGACTGGATTTAGGCGCGGTTATTCCGCAGTTGATAACATATTTGTACTGACAAGTTTAATTCACCGAGAATTATCAACGAAGGGTGGGAAGTTATTTTGCTTCTTCGTCGATTTTAGATCTGCGTTTGATTCCATTGATCACCAGTCTCTATTCTTAAAGTTATTCAACCTTGGTGTCTCCTCTCGGTTTATTCTTATTTTGAAAAAGTTGTATTCTTTTGCTTGCTCCTCAGTTCGAGGTTTAGACCATAACTCCGAGTTCTTCCGTGTTGGCTCCGGTGTAAGACAGGGGGTGTCTACTCAGTCCAATCCTGTTTGCCCTCTTTCTGGATGATCTTGTGTCATACTTAGAGGGAGGAATAATGATAGGAAGTCTGAAAGTTAAGATTCTGCTATACGCCGATGATATCGTTCTGATAGCCAATAATCCTACAGCTCTTCAAAGGAATATTAATATTCTTGAGGGTTACTGTAAGCAGTGGAATTTGACGGTAAACCTGGAAAAATCTAAAATAATGATCTTTCGGAATGGTGGAAGATTGGCTTCTTCAGAAAGGTGGTTCTATAAAGGAAAACAAATTGAAACGGTAAATCGTTTCAGATATCTCGGTGTTACTTTAACACCGCGCTTAAGCTTTTTCCCACATTTGAAAGATAAAGTAGACGTGGCTAAACTAGGTCTTAACAGACTATGGTCAAACTTTATAATGAACAAAAACGTCCCATTAAAGGCCAAATTTCAAGTATTCAACAGTGTGTCACGTGCCGTTGTATCTTATGGTGCCCAAGTGTGGGGGTTTCAGTCTTATGAAGTCTTGGAGAAATTTCAGAGATTTTTTGTAAGAAAACTGTTTAGTTTGCCTTCTTCCACTGCCAATTATATCTTGGCTCTGGAGACCTCTTTGGAACCTCTTATGATTTACACCCTTCGCCTCCATGTGAAGTATATTATGAAAGTTCTTTCTCTTTCGGAACATAGGCTCCCAAAGATAGTGTCCCAACAAACAATAAACAAGAAATTATTCTGGTTTAACAATTGGCTGTCTCTATTCCGCTCTTTTTCCTTACCATTCTCTAGTGATGACGTGGGTTTATGGAGTCAACAATTTTCGGCCTTATTTTCCAAAATAAAAGAGGATTACTACGAAAAGAGCTTTAACCGCGCGATTGTATCAGACCACTTTCTTTTATACAAAGTTTTAATCTCGGATTATAAAAACCGCGTTACTGCTTCTCTCTCCAAAGATTTGAATTTTTTGGAGGTGAAATGGCTGCTTAAATTGAGGGGAGAGCTTCTTTATTTGAATTATCGTCCTTGGTTTGAAAATGATCCCGATCAGTCAAGATGTTCTCTCTGCAATTGCAGTTCTCGTGAAGATTTGTATCACTTCTTGGGAGAGTGTCCTCTATTGGCTGAGTTTCGTTTACTTTATTTTAACAAGCGCTCTCTCACAAGGGATGAGATAATTTCTTTTCTGACTGGTCTCTCTCATCCTCGTCCCTTGATCCGTTTTGCTCGTCACGCTTGGAGGGCTAGGTACTCCTGGATGTCTGATATTTAACTTTATAAGTTCTATTCTTTACTTTATTTTTACTATGGTATATTGAATCTAAGATTTTTTCTTTTATTTATCTTTTTCTTTGTATTTTTTTTTCTGATTTATTGTTCCTCAGAGTGTAATTATCCCTCTTTTATTATTTTCTTTCTATCTTTGTTGTACGTTATTTAATATGTTAAAAGTAATTCATAAGTTAATTAATTTCTACGTTTTATTTTCTTTATTGTAATTGCATAATTGTATTTTATTATTGTTTAACTGAGCTTGTACACTTTATACTTTCAGTGAACTCTGGCAGACGGCTATTGCCATTGCCATGTATACTTTATTTTTTAATCCTTTTGTAAATTTTGTAAATAGCTAACAATAAAGTATTATTATTATTATTATTATAAAATAATAAATAGAATATACAATTAAAATAATATCAAAATAGAAAATTTAACGTTTAAAATGAAATGAAATTAAAAAAATAATAATAATAAATAATAAACAAGAAAAATAAAAATATGATTAAATCGTGATTTTTAATGTGGTGTCACCTGTCCAATCTATTCCTCATAATTTATTGTGGTCTACTATTCCACCTAAAAACTCCTGAAATTCCCTGCCAAAACTAAAAAGTATTTCTTCTTTACTAATTGGCCAATCATGCTTGATTTATACATAAACACTTAAATCTATCTTTGATATTTATTGATTTAGATAAAAAAAATGATCATTCGATGAGTGATGCGGTATTACATTAATAATAATGATCAAATTGATCAGCTAAGAAAAATCGCCTTTTAGAAGAAACATTTTAATGTTATATTTAGGCGTTTAATTCAAATCATTACTTTTTATAGTCCTTACTAATTATGTTTTTTTAATATATTTAGGCCTGTTGTATTAAGAATTTCAATAAAACTATTCACCAAGGAATGTTGACATACTGGTCTACAGCTTAGCAGTTGGGAAATTAAGCTCTAAAAAATTTCTTATGCATTTCGGAAATAAAATGTCCTGTTGCTAAATGTTGATAACAAAACTCTTCAACTACTAATCCCTACTCAAAATATATCACGAAGAATATTAAAAAAGTTTATACTTGTCATGTTAAGAAATCACTTTTCGATCTTTATCTATTATTTTTTTTTTATCTACACTTTATCTGCTATCTGTATTTAATCTCTTCATCAAACGTTTGGTTTCTCTATTTTATGTATATACATTTCTAAATTTTTCTTTACTCATATAAACAATAAATTTTAACGGTCTAACGGTTTTTATTATCTTTAGTCCTTTCCTAATACTAACGTTCTATTTCTTTTCCATTTATTTATTTTTTTTTTCAGCCAGTCTTATATTATTTTATTGAAATTTTATAATTAAACCAAGTATAACCAATGGCACCGAAAATAACCGGTCATAAAAAAGAAAGAAAAGAAAAAGTTTTCTGCTATAAACGGCCGGTTATCGGCTTCAGTAATTCCTCGTCTTCCAGATCTCACAGCTTAACTGCCTGAAGAACTTTTTAAAAAATATTCTTCTATACATTCCTCCCCCCCCCCCAATCTTTAGTATATTTTCCTATTGGAGGAACCATTACACTCCCATCTTGGCGTTGAACTAGCTCAATTTCTGACACTGAACTCCTTCTAATATTGGACCTTCATCGCCTTTTCAGGCATGTACATAAAATACAACCCCAACCGGGTATTAATATTTTCCAATACCACTTGAACCTGATCCGGGTAAAATTCAGCAATTCATTTAATAGTTTGTTATAGTTTTAGTAATGAAATCTATTTGCGCAAACAGAGTAGGATCCACGATACATAACTCATTTTCATATGTTTTTGGGCAGAGTTCTGTTATGCCGGGGCCACTAATAAGACTACTTCTCCTTACATTCCGAAGATGTAACATTTATTTACGTTTTGAAATTGCTTAGATTTATTTAGTCAAAAAGGATCAACGAACCCCCAAGAGAACCTTTTCAGTTAAGATCGGGTCCAGCGCTAAATACTCTCCCTCATTAGTGATGGTACCGGCATAACAGAACAGTAACATTTTTTATTAGAAAAATGCAGAAAAAATTACATGTATTTTTTTTTTTTTTTAATGTAAAGCCTAATGAAAATGTTAAATTAGGATTGAACGTAAGAAGATTATTACGTTAACGAGAGCTTTTGGGAGGTCTAGCTAATTAAGCATTAAGGATGGGAGGACACTTTTCAAACTAACCCACTTCCGAGCCACTTTCATTAAAATTTTATACTTTCATAATGTCTCACCTCTTTTATCAGCCCAACCGGGTCAACCAAAATATTTCATCCCCACCTTCTTTCAACCCTTGTGAGAGTGTAACAATTTTTTTTCTTCAAAATATGATCCCTTTCCCTCCTCTATCAAATAAAAAAAAAAATATGCAATGAGAAATTGATGATGCATACATAATAGGACCAGAATTATATTGCTTTTTACTGAAAATAAATAAATATGAAGAATTTTTTTACAATTCGTACTTTCAGTATGAATTTATGAATAATATGTGTAATTATTTTTGCTCAAGGTCCAATAATAAATATTCTCCAATTAGCAAAATTATTTTTTGGCATTGGCTAGTATTTACAAGTTCTTAAAGTTAAAATATAATGTTAAACCTCTTAAGTAACGATGAAAATAATTTTAAGAAAGATTTTTTTTTTTCATTTTATAATTTACTAGCTGTATATCACGGTTTACTCGGGGAATTGATTTTTCTAATAAATGTGAACAATTCTATAAACAAAAAATATAACAAAAATAGCACTTATAGATTATTATTCTAAAGCTTTAGGATATACTATATTTTTATTTTTACCCTCTGGGGCATATATAAGGTTCATTGCCATGACATATAAAATATAACATATAAGGTTCATTCAATGCAATGAATGTAAAGCGAGATCATAACGATTTTTATAACAATAAAGAATATACCTAGAGATTGGCTGAAGTTATGCAATTTTAAAATGGACAGGTGTTCGCACCTGGTATAAAAGAACCACTGAGCGAAATATGGTGGATTTAGGACGAACGGTATGTATTTCTATAAAGAACAAACAAACAAACAGAATTTCATCTTTATTTATATAGATTTATTCAAATTTATAACTGTATTTCAATAATACATCAAGTAAGTTTGATCGAAATAAAAGCGAAATATAGAAATGAACAAACGTTTAGAAAATTGCCCAATGGTAGCGATCAACGAAGTTATTCAATTTGGAAGGTCCCGAGGCCATCTTCTTAGAATTTGTAATTCAATAAAACTACATTATGCCACAACCAGGAGTAATAAGTGAATACAAATAATAAACCATACATAATATTTATTTTTTTAACTAATAAACCATCACGCGACCATTTGCAACGTTTTGAATTTCTGTTCGATTCCCCTAAGTCACAATGATCGATTTTAACATGAATTAATGAGGCAACTTCACCACTTTTCATACGTTTTCCAAAAAAAAAAAAAAGTGATATTACGACCTCAGAAATGTTAAGAACACAACTTTATCTGATATTGATCATATAATTGTTGGAACAAAATTGTACTCGAACGGGATCTGATGGGTATAGCTACCGCCATATATTCCATATACCTGGTTTCGCATATAGGGCGGATAGCTAATTAAATTCAATTTGCAAGTTCTAATTGGTTTTATGCATGCGTATTAAGTTTGTATGCATAAAACCAATTAAACATAAATTGAATTAATTGAAAGTCATAAAAAACAATCGTGGTGCTAATTTGCTCTAGGAGGTATCTACCGCGTGTAATTGATACATTCTGGGCTTTGAAGTTATATTCTTATTGACCCTTCATATGTTATCGTATTGCTGTAAGGATACGGAAAGTAAATTGGAAACAAAGACGTAAATTACCGTTGTGAAAACTGAAGGAAAAATAAACTTGAGAATTGGAATATAAGTTTGGCCTTAGTCGGTAATAGAACCCTGGTCTCACGTGTACTAAGCGTAGTACGCTTCCACTCAGCCACCAAGATCGCATCCAAGCCGAGCCAATCCTGTCTATCCACTTATCTATAACATTCCATCGATTAACATTATTTTTATCCTAATTCGATCATTATTATTTATTTAATACCGCCATAATCAAAGAGTGATAATTTCTTTTTTTTTTTTTTTAAATCAATGAACATCCAAAGATTGATTTAAAATTTTATTTTATGCATAAAACCATTTTTATTTTTAAATTAAAAATCAAATATGAGTGAAAAGTGTTTACGCCATTTCAATAATTCCAATAAAAAATCATTGAGTAGAAAAAATATAATATAATATATTTATATTAATTACAAATAATTAGTACCGGCAGTTCCCAATAGATGGCGTGGGTTTGCCAATTTGTTCTGCCAGCCCTCATTAGGTATTTTTTTGGACTTCGTACACCTTCATGAAAAGGCTGGAAGAAACGGTAATCTCGCCACTAAGGCTATACATATTGAATTAGTCTCATCTTTGAATACAGACGCGTTTTTTGCAAGCCTTGACCGATTCATGTCTCGTCGTGGTGCCGGCCAGTACCTTTTATAGCGATCAAGGCACAAACTTTGTTGGTGCAGCTAGACAATTGAAGGAAATTAGAGTTTTTGTTTTCTCTAAAAAATCTGTTAATGGATGAGAAGCTAAATAAGCGAAATATTATGTGGCAATTCCATCCACCTTTTAGTCCGAATTTTGATGGACTATGGGAAGCTGGAGTCAAGAGTGTAAAGGCCCATTTGTTACGCCTCACCAATTCTCAAGCTTTTACATTTGAGGAACTTACTACAATTCTATCCAAGATAGAAGCAATCTTAAACTCAAGACCTCTGTGTCCAGTATCAAACGACCCTCACGATTTTGATTATTTGTCTCCTGGACATTTTTTGGTTGGCGGTCCGTTAATAGCATTGCCTGAGGTGCCTCTAGAAGATTTGTCTCATAATCGCCTTTCTAGATAGAAATTAGTTCAAAGAGTTGCTCAACAACTTTGGCGTCGATGGTCCGTCGAATATTTAACACATTACAACAGCGTTATAAGTGGAATACGCCCAGACGAGAATCAACTCAAGCTTCAATTCCTTACAGACAGACTAATCTGTTATGAAGTACTTACCCATCCCCTTAAATGCTTCCTTACCCTATAATGAATCCAAAACATCCTGTAATACACTCTAGTTGAATAACTTAATAATAAATAATTGGATACCAATTGGTCAAAGCTATTATAAAACTGATAACCTATAAAGTTATAAAGAAAACAAAGAAAGATTATCGAGACAGCTTTTCCAGGTTGATTAGGTCACCAGACTGTTTATTCTTAATACACTTGGACTTAACTGCAAACTAACTTTATCTTTCAACACTTAGTAAGCAAGGTAGGGCTTAGCCTCTTAGCAGAGTTAAGGGAACTTACATGAGCATGCCAACTAGGGCAGCTAACTAATAACAACAGCTAAAAGCGAACACTAACGTGTTTATCTTGGATAATAGTAATCCACTCCTTCTAAGGAAACATTTTTAATACTTCAATTTTACCTTCTAGCATTCAGGAGTTAAACATTTATCGCTCGATGCTGGGGCAAGGAACAGGGAAGGTTGCTGTGTGGTACCTATTCACTGCTAAAATTATATCTCTTTTAGAACATTACTCAAACTGAACAGAGAACAGAACATAATGTAGGGTCAAAAGTAATATTTAAAAAAATACATACGAACATAAAAGTAGAAACGCCATGAACATGAAGGAAAAAGTTATAAGAAGGCGTGGAGGAGCTCTGGTGTTGACCTCGGTTGCAGTTAGTTTCAAGCGTTTAACGTTGATGCTGATACAACTTTTAAGTGCAAGTATTCATCCTAATTTAACAAACATTAGCACATGATTTTCGTCAGTTTTGTTGCATACATTATTAGGATTAAATCTGCATGATGTTTAAACTATTTGTAGTAAAATTAACCAGCCGTTGGCCTCTTTTTCTCAAGACGAGGGTGTTAATTTGGGTATTCTTTGTGCTGTTATGGGGCCCCTTTTTGGGATTCCCATATTACAAGCTTTTTTTTTTTTTTTTTTGACTAGAACTATTACTTTTTTTGCTTGTTGTATAGATGAGCGCAGGGAGAACATTTGTGACACCAATGATTTTTTTCCTCGGAAAAATAAGTTTTATATCGTAAACACAAATTTCGCTCTTATTATAAAAAGCATCATATGTAATTTATCTTAAGCTTTCTCTTTTTAACACAAAAAACCTTGTTTTATATAATTTAATTTTGTTTTTTAACATGGTGCCCATATTAAAGTAAAATGTGGAAATTTTTTGAAACGGTATGTAATACAAAAAAAATTTTTTTGACACACTAGGTAGCAGGCCTAGGTTGTTATTTATTTTATATTATATGTTTACATGTTTTATGTAAACCTTGATTAGATTTACTGAAAAGTCATTAAACATTTTATAATAAAAAAAAAATTAATGGGTGCTCATAATATTAACTACCCTTACCTATACTATTTATACAGTATTGTGTAGTTCCGGAAACAAATGCGTTTGCCGTTGAAATAGTTGGTGTTCTAGCTTTATTATTTATCTCCAGACCAGTGACAAATCGCTAGATAAACAAAGAACACAATTCGAACTAAACAAACTTTGAAAATGCTACACTAGCGCTAGGACAAAATACGACTACAAATAGAGAAAATTCCGAGCATGCATGTTCAAGTCCACTTTTTTTCCCTACATGGTTGTTCGTCCGCGTTTAAATGCACTATTAGGCATGCGCAATTTTAACTAGAGTCTAAATCGTTAAATTTTCTATTGTTTCGAAAACAAAAATCGTATATCTATGGTATTTGAAAAAGTGAATATGGTGCAACATTGCAGGTAAAAGTAAATATTGTGCCAGAAACAACTTGCCTGCAGTGTGAACGCTTTCTTGGAAGAAAATTCACTCTCTATACTGCTTCAAGATTAATTATTTGATTCAAAATTAGAATTTTTGATTCATGGAATTTCAATCCTACTTATTCTTCATCCAACTTTGTGCCTTAATCTACGAGAAATCGTTAAAAACAAGGTATAAAACCGTAAAAAATATATACATATTATGATAATTTCTTATTTATTTGAGACTAGATAAATTTTAGTCAAGTAATTTTGTGATCTTTATTTTTTGACCTCACTTTTTTAATATTTTGTCCAATGTTTCGGCATTCACGCCATTATCAAGACAGGAATATCCTTGACCATAAAATATTTTCGATTAAATAATTTAGCCTATTTGTAAGATAAAAATTAAAAAATACTAACTAGTCAAAAATAAGTCTTCTTCTATTACAGCTTGAAAGTTAAATTATTCAACACTATGCCCTAATCTACCAGAAATCGTTTCCAAACGTATAAAACCGGTAACATAAAAATATATCTTTCTCACGCAATATTGTAAGCTATCCTCATTCTCGTTTGTTCAAACAAAAGAAAAAACAATCGTATTCATCGTATTCTTGGAAGTCTATATTTATATTAGTCTAATTATATGATAAATTAATCTTAAATTAATGCAATGCTATCCTCTTCAGATAGCATCCCTTACAGAGATATCGGAACGTTATATTAGGCGGTATACATACCACCATTCGTACAAGTATCAAAGCCATAATCGGGCTACCAGCCAACACCTTTACAGCAATGTTCTACGCATCAATGAGATATCAAGGACTGGGATCTATTCGCTATCAATGGGAGGCTGCTCTACAGCATTAATACATTGCACAGCGGCTTTCAGATGCCAGTTCCAGTCAATATTTAATTACCAAGCAGTAATGACGGAATGCGCCAATAGATTATACTTAAAGAGAAAAAAAGATTAGATAAGAATGTTAAAAGATATAAAGAGAATATATATATATATATATATATATATATATATATATATATATATATATATATATATTTATATACTACAAAAAAGAAGTTATGATGTTATAATAAATATAAGATAAAATGTAGATTGGCAACCTATTTTTGTTATATATACATATGCAATTGTTGTGTGATATAGGAACCCATTCTATTCGGGCAGCACTGCCTATTATTAAAATATAAAGCATTTCTCTCCTTCTGTCTTCAACCGCTTTTTGAGCAAATATTAACTGTACGGTAAGTGTTAACATAAAATATCAAGAGTATAAAAGATTTTCTTCTTCTTCTTCTTCTTTCACTAGCTCTTATGTGCCTTTCAGCGTAGAGCTCGCTTTGCCTCAGCCCACTTCTTCCAACCGTCTCTGTCCATAGCCATTCGCTTCATCTGGGCCATTGACATCCCCCGATCTTTGCCTATATTTTCTATATATTCACTGAATGTGATTCATGGCCTGCCAACTGGTCTGCTTCCTTCTGGCCTCATCTCCATGTACCATTTGACTTTCCTTTCTTCTGGCATTCTGCATATGTGCCCAAACCACTTTAGTTGCCGCTCCTCGACCCTTAACTTCATGGATGGTACCTTAAGCTCTTCTCGGACAATTTCATTTCGGACACAATCCCTTCTTGTTTTCCCCACTACTCTTCTAAGGAACCTCATTTCCGCAGTAGTGAGCCTTTTAATGTGTTTATCAAGGGCAGTCCAGTGTTCGGCTCCGTACAAGAGGACTGGGAGGAATACGGTCTTGAAAACAGTTAGTTTTGTGTTCCGGGCAATTTCTTTTTTACCGACTATGGTACTGTTGATTTGGAGGTACACACTGTTCGCTTTCCTCACTCGATTCCCGATTTCTGGGTCCAGCCTTCCATTCCTGCTTACCAGAGTGCCAAGATATTGGTAGGTATCCACGCATTCTAGAGGTTCCCCATTGCAAGTAATGTTTACTTCCTCTTTCGTCCGTCCTACCTGCATCACCTTACTCTTGGTAGGATTTATTTCCATGCCCTTTCTGTGCAGTTCCTCTCTCCACTCCACTACGGCCTTCTGGAGATTCTCCTGTGAGTCAGCTATTAGTACGATATCGTCGGCAAATATGAAGAATTGGGCCAATACTGGGTATAGGTTTCGATAACCTACTACTGCTCTAGGTGATCTCCTTTTGCATATTTTGGCGATCTCGTCCATAAATGCGACAAAGAGAAGGGGACTGAGGCTGTCACCCTGCTTTACACCCTTCATAAACTGAAACGGCTTTGATTCCCTTCCGTTCAGGCGAACAATTCCTTTTGGATCTTGGTAAACAGCTTGTATCGCCAGTATAAGTTTATTAGGGACTTTTTTGTTGCTAAGGGATGTCCATATCTCCTCTCTTGGGACGGAATCGAAAGCTGCTCTAAGATCCAGAAAGGCCAAGTAGACACTCTTCCCTCTATCCCAGGCCTTCTCCAAAATCATTCGGAGGGAGAATATATGATCTGCGGTTTGTCGCTGGGGGTCTAAATGCTGCTTGTTCTTCTCCGATTTCTTGTTCGATCCATTTCCTTAGTCTCTGCTCCAGGATTCTAGAGTAAACTTTATAAGCTACAGGAGATAGGCAGATGGGCCTGTAATTATTACAATCACTTTGGCACCCCTTTTTATGAATTGGCACGATTATATTAAACTCCCATTCCTTGGGAATTCTGTTTTCGTCCCATATTTTCTGGAAGAGCGTCTGAAGTTTCTTGATGATTTCCTTTCCCCCATACTTGATCAGCTCTGGGGATATTCCATCTCTTCCTGCTGCTTTTCCTGACTTCAATCTTTCGACTGCTAGCGAAACTTCATCTTCATCTATACAGTCTTCCTCCTCCAATTCATTTTCAGATACGGGATCGCTTTGATGCTTTTTCTTATTCTCTTGTATGAGGCTATTTTGGCTTGAGAACTTTTGTTCATAGTGAAGCCTCCACTCTTCCAGTATGCTATCGTCTTCTGTCATAAGTTCGCCAGAAATAAAAGAGTTTAGAAATAAAAGTAATAAAAGATTTTCAATGCTTTAAAATCACCGGAGTGGGTTGAAGGTGAGTTGTAGAAATAGAAAAGGTAAAAGTATTTCAATAGAAAAAAATCTAGTGTTGTAAGCGCATTGCACTTAACTTCCTTTCCATTTTACTTTTAACATTTAGATGTATGATTCTAAAAGTTTTCATGAAATGAATACTTTGTAGGCTATAAAAGTAGAACTAAAATAATTGTTAAAATGTTAGTAGTCTAGATTCTTAGACAAAAATTAATTTTTTTATGAGGGAGACCTCGCTCGAAAGTAACTCAATTTCTGTCACGTCTCTAACTAAAATACTCGGTCAATCTGTTATTCTGGTATATTAAACATTAATCTATCAAAATTCACTTAATTTCCTAGAAGTATTTAGAACAATAATAAATTAGTGAATGAAAGGTGGCAGAAAAACAAATGATTTTTCAAAACATTAATCTCTTTACTTACATAAAGAATTAATGGTGTACTACAAGAGGGGGAGTTTTCGTGCACTGAGGTCCCAAGAGACGAAACTGAGAATGATGTTTCTCCGGAGGAACACGATGCAAGGATCAAATTACTGATATAATTAGAGAACGATTCCTAAACTATAAAATATTACCAACAAAACTAATTATAGGATGTAAAAAGCAAATGAAATATTTATTTTTGGAGTGTTATAAATACAACATAAACTTTTTGCCAAGAAACATCTGATTCAAAGTGGAAGGCATAGGTCCCTAAGAGTTCCCTGTGCTTCATTTCCACACATACTATTGCTGGTATTTGATGACCCCGAATTTTCCATTTATATTTTATCACATCATTATAGTAACACACATTTAGGTTAGGTTTTATTAATCAAATTTGGAGAATATTAAACAATAGTTATAATCGTCAAGAAAAAAAAAAGTAAAAAGTGAATGGAAGTGAGGAAAGGGATATCAGTTATTCAAAACACAATTTAAATCCATTGTACCAGTTTAAATATCGGATGGTAATGTATTTGCAATCCCATCCATTTACTGTTCGATAGGAAACGACTCCATTTTATGGAAATTGTTGGGGAAGGCGGGGGAGGGGGCACCGTTCCTACCTTGTCCAACTTGAATAAACAAAATAACAAATGGCTCCGGCTATGAAAGAGCAAGGGAAATTTGTTGACACAAGGCCGGTGACAGATGAGGCAGACCTGGATCTATTAATTTTCTGTCCCGGGTCATCGGAGACTGCCCTGGGGTAGGTCGATGGTGGGTCTCTTCTGGGCTACAGGTACTGTCGAAATGGGAATTCGTCCAAAAATTTAGGGTAGTATAGTAGTAGTAATAATGATTATTATTATATTATATATACATATACGCATGTTACAAGTAAGTATACTAAAACCAAGTAAAATGAAAATAAAGTACGTTTGAGTCAGCCCAGAAATTATAAAAACAAACATATTTATTTTTAATGGATTTGACTAAGAAATGTTTTTTATTTCACTAACCTAACTAAGAAAATTAAAAAACCGACCTATAACCAAGAAACAGTCACGGTAAAAAACTATGAAATGGATTTTCTTCAACTCAATTTAACTAACTAACTGAATTGTACTAACAAAGGGGTTTGGCCGAGACGGAAGTGGGAGGAGTGCATAAAGGCTGAACTGTTGAAATTGAGTCTGGATGTTGTGGTGTCGGCATCGAACCTTCGGGTTCGTTAAGCCTTTATTAATATTATTTCAGTGCTGAAGGTTTATTTACATGCAGAACATATCTATAATAAAAAATAAAAGGCAGTTATTGACTTTGATCACAACAAATTTATAGGTTTTTTTAATATTGTTTATATTATTATAATATTACCTTGTATTATTATTACACATCTTAAGATCGATATTATAGTCTTTTGCGGTCTGAAACTGGAAGTGTAACAATGCCGTGCGAAATATTTCATAATTTTTCAATATGGCTTTGCCCATCTAACTAGAAATCGCGCAAACATATGATTTACAACCAACGAAAAAGGATTTTTTCCTTATTACTGGGTATTTGATGGATAAAGGCGCAGGGAAAGGCGGTTGTTTACTGTTTTTTATTAAATATTTTCGTGAATAATAAGACTTATAAGTCTTGCTGATGAGTTTATGGCGATGTTTTGGTTATGGTAGAGGCTCAGGAAGCTTAACGTTCCACACGGGTTGCACACAAGGCTGGATAATGTCGGTAGGCTGGTTACTCACGGAAGACTTCCCCTCTGATAATACAGTTCTATGCCGAGGAAATGTGATTACTTATGCGGTTGGAAGGTCCATGAGACAATCCGTACATCGAAAACACATGTCACAAACGGACTAATAATTTACAACCCAGAATTTTGAAAATACCAATGTTAGAATACTAATGGTTGATCCATATTGTTATCCGAACTTGGTTTAATTCACGGTGCATTCTTGAACCGACAATAATCGAATTCAGATGAGTTTACTTATTGATTAATTGATAATTATCTTATAAAGGAAACAAATTTCTTGTAATCCATGCAGCCCGAAAATGTCATTCAGCTTTTCGATTGCAAAATTACTCATTATATCTACTCGTATTATTCCAGACGGAGAAGGTATTAATTTTCAACAAAAGAATAAAAATGAAGCTATGTGGGTACATCCAAGTCGCAATAAAAGACTGGCGTTTGTTTCAATAGTTTAAGATCACATTTGGTCTTATTTTTAGTCACTTAAAATTATTCAAAATAAACAATGTTTCCAATTATTAAATTGGATTTAATAAAATATGTCTAATTTACATATTTAATTTACACTGAATTAAATTGTATAAATATCACTAACATAAAAAAATAAAATTAAAGTAAAAAGTAGTTAGGCTAGGTATGGGCAAGTACCCGCACGGGGCAAAGACAGTAGGGTTTTGGAGGGAATCCTCGCCGTTGTCATTTTGGCAACCAGGCAGCAGGCTTTTCTTGGTATCCCTCAGTATTACACCAAAATTGGTGGCAATAGCTTACACGTTGACCAAGAAAATGAGGTAAGTTTATTTTTCTCTATTCTCATGTAATATTTCTTCTTGTTCTAAATAATATTCGAATAATTTATTGTAAAATAAATAATTTATTATTTATTTAATCCGAAATTTACTTATTTATTTATATATGATAATATCAATATATTTGACAAGAGCGAAATTTATAGGAACAAAAGAAAAAAAGAATTTAATATGACCTATAAAATTAATAAAAACGAGCAGTGGAGGTTACACGGCTGGAAAACTGAGTAAAATAATCTGTTCATATCTAGTACAAGATCGGACTACAATAAATAATACAAAAAAAAAAAGATTTGTTTTCAATTGATAGTAAAGTAAGAGTGTGAAGGCAAGACGGACTGTACGATCAATGATAACAAATAAATAAATTATCATAGCAACTAATTATCTTTAAGTCTAATTAAGAAAATTATCTAGAAATAAGAATGTAAATATTGAGTATTTATGTCGTTAATATTTATTCATGAAAAAATATATCATATAATTTCATTTACCAATCATCCATAAAAGTAGATTTGTTTTCCTAAAATATTGCAGCAGTTCTACAAAAATAGTAGCGATGGATAAGACCAAGGGCTTATGTCCAAGGAAAGTCTAATTTTGAAATAGATTTGACCATACTATACTAAACATGACCTACATAAATACGAGATAATTTGTTCTATTACTTACACTAGATTAATCCTATTTGGACTACTATTAATCTTACTTGTCATTTTTATCATCCTCTCTATTCTAAGGCCATCTAACCGGGCACACCATCCATTCTCAACACCCCCCCCCCCTCTACCCCTACTCAGTTGCTATTCAAACACTATCCGCCCCCTCCTGCATTTTGAATTTAATAAATTCTAATGCATTATTGAGGTCCGGAATCATGCTTCTCATCTTGGATTTATGAATCTTTATTATTCTACAGAGTTCCTTCCTTATCTTATTTACTCATAGAAGAGGCATAGAATATAAAAAGAAACATATTTTGAACTTAATTACTAACCAGGAGATAATATAATTTATCTTTACTTATTTATTTTTTATTTTTATATATAAAATAACAGCTTGTATATCTAAAAAACTTTACTATTAATATCTCACGGAAGCATTTATTAGAGGGGTCCGAGCGGGCTTACCTTTTGAAATTCGTAGAGTTATAGAATAGAATTAACTTTTGACTCAATAATAATTATTTAATCCATTTACAAACAGTTAACACTTTATTATTACCACATATTATTACCACGTTCACGCGGGCGCGTACCACCGGTGGCTCGCACTAGACTGCCTCATCGGACACCTTAGTCAATCACAAAACTTTCGACGACGATGTATAACGAGGTAGGATTGTATTGTTTATTTTATTATTGTTGGAAGGTCAATACTGCATAATGCCCTTGAATAGCTCCTGTCTGATAGAGCGAAAACCATTAAGCTCAGCCGCCAATGGAAGAGAAACATGAAGTGCCAGCGTGAACGTGTTAAATATAAAATTGATAATTTTATATTTACCATAATCTTATATTAACCATGCTCACAGATCGAAGGACAAAGCTATCTCTGATAATTCAGAATTTTTAATCTTGAAGCCTTACCAAAACTCAGCACATCCCATATCAGGACTTTAGGAACAGTAGAAATTTTTTAGTTTTTACAGTCCTCCCTCGACTTCCTCCCACCCTTTCTGGATAAATTTACCCCGATGATCCTCAGAACAAATCATTCTTGCAGTCACATTGCTCTAGTCAGACCTTTTAGAAGACCTCTTGTTCGAAGAAGGCAATGAGAGAGCAGACGTATTTGCCAAGAAAGCTGCTCATGATTCAAAATGACTAGTTTCTTATACCAGAGTGCCAGTGACATACATTAAGAAAAACTTTAGAACTGACGCACTAACTAATGAATGAAAAGGCAAAAATCTATAAAAGGGCGAAACTAAAACAGCGAAATCATGAAAAACCAAAAAGCACACATTACAAACTAACACAATTACTGACAGAACACGGACAAACAAAACAATATTTGAACCGTTTCCACCTTTGTAATACTAATACCGAAAAACTCCATAACTTTCAAACAAATCCTATACGGCTGTCAAGAACATAAAAAGGACATTTAATCAAAATTATTCTGATGAAGGGGGACACATGGCCTAGTCCCTAAAACAAATTATTTGAAAACTATAAATTGGAATTATTAAATTTTTCAAAATTAACTAACTTTCAAAATTTACCCCTATAGGAGGCAGAAGACCCAGCAGAACTGCAACAACTAGACCTCAACTCCCACCACACCTAGTGGTGTTTTGAACTTTCTTTTATGTTTTATTGTTTCTTCTTCTCTTTTTCGTTTTTGTGTTTATTTAGAATTGTCTAAAATACAGATTTTATCCTATTATTGTGAGAAGAACAAAAAAATTGTTAACATCTATACAGGTAGTATTATGCATTAGGGCATGAAATCTGTAAAATTTAGAAATACACGACCCTCCCATAGGGTTACTATGGAAGGGAAAAAAGAAAAAAAAAGGTTCTAAAGTATTTTTAACAAGCTCTCATATTATTGTTATATTATATTAAATATGATTATTTTTTATTTATAATTATTTTAAAGGAATGTGCTAACAAAAAAAAAAAAAAGGCTGATCTATTTTTTTACTTTTTTCTCTTTACTCCTTAAATTCCTGTAGTTGTGTTTCCGAAAAACAGTGGCACCCAAAGACAATAATTTTTAAATTTCTTAATCATATATGTTGACATATATTAACATAGAAATGAAAAGAGACACAAAATTTCACATTATTTTTACCTCTGTGACGTAACGGGTTAAGAAAATCAGCCACCAATAATATGTCTTCTGGAATACATTGGTTAAATTTATTTAAAGAGCCTTGCGAGTATATCTATTTTCAATGGTTCAAGAACTATTAAATAATGTTAAAAAGACTAATTCATAGGCAAACAGAAAATATTTTGGTAACTTCTGTAAAAACCAACCAGAAAGAAAAAAAAAGTTACGTCCAGGTTTACCCTGTCTTTGAAACAGTAATAACAAATTCAAAAAATTTTAAGCAAAAACAGGGTCCTGGACTCGATGATTCATACGAAGCCTAAGCGTGAATTCACAAGGTTTCTTATTTGATTTCAAACGGTTCTAAGCTATAATTTCACCCTAGCCTCGTGATGTTGTTATAATTAAAATATTCCATGCATGTAATAGTGAGTTTACAATATCGGTAAAAAAAAGACACTTCAATTTTCGCCAATTCAGATATTATCAGGACGTAAAAATTATTAAATATGCAGACCAAATATTAAAAAAAAAAAAATACTACATTAACAAGAGACGGTTTTTAAAAATTGTATGAGCTAATATGTTCAAAAGAATAGAATAATTATCAGAAATGTCTGTAAAATAAAACACCTTTCTTAAGTGGTACTTTTTTACAGTAAGGCATTTCTTAATCAAATTCCCTGAGAGGATATTTCTTTTTAAGAGCATCAAGGGGACATTAAAATTTCTAGGTTAACTACGCTTTATTTCAGGATACCAGACGCCGTTAAAGTAGACCATAAAAAGTTGAAAAGTTTCAAAATCAAAGCGTTATTAAGGACGGAATTTATAGGCATTTGAATGACTTCTTGAAATTGACAAGGGAAGATCCAATACAGTGGGTAATATCGGAAAGTCTACTTTCGGTGAGGGTTTTGTTATTGCCATCCAAGTAACGACCAAGGTGTCCTACAGGTGGCTTGTTTAAAAAGCTATAACAACCACAGAACAATGTCGTCTAGTTCCAAGTATCGATGAGCCATTTCAGCAAAAATTTACAACGCTGGATGAAACTAGCTTCTCTTTTATGAATAAACGTTTTCAATTTCGCCAAACCCGCCATTTCAATCCCCCCACTGTAAAAAAATCCTAAGGCCTCCTGCCGGCCTGGGAACCCGGGACCTGGGGCATAAAAGGATGTTTGATTATTTATCAGGACTGAAATTGTCACTTGTTAAAAAATTTCCAAAAGTGATTAAAATAAAACTTTAAATTATTACCTCAATTTAACAAAAAAAAAAAAAAATTAAAATTGAATATTGTAGGTAGCTATTGATAAAATATTTCTTGACAAATTATCCAAGAATTAATTGAAAGTATTTAATTGTCAAAGAGAGTGAATTTAAGTTTTTTTTTTCAATTCATAACAAATAAAATAAATTGTTTGTATGTAGTAACATATTAGAAGTGAGGTCTAAAACCATTAAGACAATTAACTTTAACACGTTCACGCCGGCGTGTACCACCGGTGTCTCACACATGACTGCCTCCTCGGCCAAATAATTAGATCTTCAAAACTTTGACTGTCGGAAAAGAATACCTGAGACTCACGCTCTCGTTTCGACAGAGCTTTAATATTTAATGCTCTGACAAGAGAACAGTTACTCGATTTCAGGTGACATGGCAGCCAAAGTGTTAAGAAAGTAGAAATAATTTCTATATAGCTGAAAATTAAAATAATGAAAATTTAACGTTAATTCGTTTATTTTTAGATTCATTTGTTTATATTTATATTCATATACTTACAAAGTATAAACATTTATTTTTTAATAACAATTATATTTAATATTGTATTATAAACCTAACTATTAGGATAGTATTTTTTATTGTTTATTTTATCATTGTTGGATTGCCAATACTGCATAATGCCCTGGACTAGGCTCCCGTCTGATAGAGCGAAAAGCATTAAACTCAGCTGCCATCGGACGAGGAGCGTGAATTACAGTCCCGGCCTGAACATATTAAAAATCATAGTTCATAGTTCGCAGTTCATTTTTAGATGAATAAGAATCTAAATTTTATATTTAGATTTAATATTCTAAATTCTAAAATAATTAGATAATAATTCTAAAATAAAATCTAATTAATAATTAGATGAATAAGAATCTAAATTAAGGTCTTTAGCTTGTAAAATAATTATTTACGTGGAGTGGATTTTTCCAAAACACTAAATGAATTTTAAAACAATGAACATAGAGACAAAAAATAATAAAATTATGAGAGAAGTTATTGTTGCAAAATAATGAACTAAAGATTATAATTATCGTACTCTAATGCTCAAACCTACAGTGCATATTATATAATTTTGTTCTCAAGTAATTTGTGCATTCATTAATTAAATTGAACATTCATGGAATACTATTTAAATGTTATGTTTTTCATGAAAGTTATATTTTAAATTTCTTTCTTTTTATAATTGATAAATGGATGGACTTTTAGAAATACCTTCACAAAAAACAACTATAACAAATATATTATACCAAATATATATACATATGTAAGTCTTCCAATCGGTTGCTATATGACATGATAATTTGAATGTTTAGTATGTAAAAACAGAAATTATACCATTAGAAAATGGTACATAGTATAATTAATACATAGGTATATTTTATTTTTAATATTTTTTCAAAAGTAATAAAACACTGTAATTTATTTATTAATAAAATTTGTTGTTGAAATATTTCCGTCTATTTACAATCTTAAGAAGATTCGATTGATAATTAAGTATAAAAATTTATTTGTTCCACATCTCTGGATGGCCAAAACAACCCTTCGATCCAAAGGATGAAAAATAAGGTCAGTATTTCATGATTTAATTAAAATCATTAACCATTCTAGAGGGTCTCTGGTCTAATACAGGGGAGTCTTTCTTTTTTTTCTTTTCACTTCGGAGGACTGTGAGAAATGGAAGTGTCGAATCGGTAAGGCACTGCGCCATGACAAATGACAGTCAGGTCAGCTCCAACTTTTTCAAACCTCCAAACCACCTGCGAATTTTCAAAGACATCCTTTGAGCTATCAAACAATAGTTTTATTAAAGAAGTTTACCTTAGGAATAAATAAACCCCTTGACAGCAACTTCAATATTGGTTTGATGAAACGAAAAGTTCAATGAATTTTTAAATCTTTCTTTTTTTATATACTATCATTAACATATTTAGAATGTTAAAACAAAAAAAAATCAGTCTGGGACTTTCTTCATCAATCGAAACATCCAATTATGCTCTGAAAATATTGATACGTATTAGGGGTTTAATCATTGATATATTTAAATAGGTTTTAGTATTTCCTAACATTGATATTAAAAAGGACTTATATTATAGGATTTTTTTTTCTGATGCATAAAATTCATACAGAATTTCAATCACTTTAATGCTAGAAAGAAAAAAATATATAAACAAAAAATCGGAATGATTTTAATAAGAAATTAGTAATTATTACTATAAAAGATTTAAGCAACATTCAGCATCCTTAGTCAATAAACAAGTTTAGATTTAATCTTATCAAAACCCTCTTGAAATGTATAAAATTGGACTGGAATTAATTTTCAAATGTTAGCCTTAAGTTTGCTACATTCATAGTTCCTATTCCTACTTTTATTTAACTAATTTTCATTCTATTTTTGTTTTTAATCTTTTTCTAAAAATTAAATATGATGCAAATTCGATTTAGTTAAAAAAAAAATTATACAAATGAAAGTATTGCAAAATCAGAAGTATCCTCTAAATTAGTGAAATAAAAAAGTGAATTCTAATTAATATCAATCAAGCGGCATTATAATTTCATAAAATAAGGTATTAAACTTATAAATTAGATATACCAACATAGTTTCACACCTCATGTCAATTTTCGATATAAGTTCCCTTATGTTATTTCAGGGCACACGCATAAGACGCCGTTTCAACTGAAAATTTGGGTTATTATTAAACCTGGAAGAGCGATCGTAGTAGCAAATTGAGACACTCGCGACAAAGAGCAGTTTTTGTAATACGTGAGGTAGATAGGAAACTGCGCTGCCCTGCTCTGCAAGGAACCTGCGTCCCAATGTGCGCGGTTCCTATCTAATTCACTTTCCACAAAAACTGTTCTGCTCTGTTCTGCGTCGCTAGATTCTCAATGTGCGCTCGGCCTTAGAATTCGCTTATATTACGGCCACTCGAACTATCGTAATATACAAAAGCCCATAAGTAGCATCGAGGAAGTTTTACCAGATTTTGCATCGCTTCTCGCGTCGCCTCCCAATTTGGTGTTGAATACAAATTAAAACACTAGCCATATCGTTAGATATAAATTGATATCAAATTAAAGGAATATCGTCATACGTGTAAAACTCATATTTTTGTTACTCTTGAAATAATATCCAACAACCTCATTTGTATTTAAATGAATTCAATAATTCAATCAATTGTTAAGATTCTATAAATTTTCAAATTAATAAATTCTATAAATTCTAATTCTATAAATTTTGCTTCAGTTTTTATAGCTGTTTATCGTTTTTTTTTTGTTTTTTTTTGCCACAAAAAAATTTGTTGACAAATCCTATTTCGCCAACTCTTCTCTTTATCGTAGTTACACTTTTATTTTTATGAAATGTATATCAATTGCAACAATCGATAGTACAATCGAATATTGCTTATTTCATTCGGCACCTTAAGCTCCGACTAAAGTCCTACAAAATGCGATAATATTCAGGAATTTCCGGGAGATAATGATGTTGGTGTTGTCACGGAGAACTGGAGGATGGACCATCCAAGAGTAGAGGAACGGCATCCAATGGGAGCACAGTGAAAACAATTACTTGGCATCTGTCTTAGTTAGGGCCCGTCAACCGACTTATTGGACAGACACATTGCCGCTGCACTCTCATGCCTTCGAAAAATGGACCCTAGATATACTTTTTTTTTAAATGTCATCTGTTATGGCTTTGGTTTTGCATTTCCTTATTTTACTGCATTATAATATCAACAAAGTGGAGCGCGAATTCGCTGATTCTGAATGAATTCTGAAAATTGGGATAAATAGCAATGTGTGATCTAGCCTGCGAGATTGATATTAGTTATAGTTACGTTATGGATTTTTTTTTTTTTTTTTTTTAAAACGTCTTTATAGAAAACATTAAATATATGTAGATGGAAAAGAAATTCTTTTTCCATTCCACACAGATGTAAGCAACAAAGAACAGATATAACTACTCTTACTTCCTAATTCGGGTGATTCCGTATTCCGCATCCAAACGGAACAACTAACACAAGGTGCAAACAGCAAGTATGCATACATCAAGCATGGTGTTTAAATTAAAAAATCAAATCTATGATTATGTCTTTTTCTCGAGTTTAGCATTCTGGGGATACCTGAAGTACTATGCAATGTAGAAATCAACCCGGAGAGAGCTACGCATAACGCTGAAAGGAGGCTATTGCTTAAGGGATGTGTTCGTTACAAAGTTCTTTCATCTGTTTCCTGCAGCTACTTCATAACGTATTTCTTCAAACCATTTACTGCCTAGTAAAGTTGCACTTTAAATAAATTGAGAGAAGGTGACTAGATTGGTTGAGACAATCCATTTTTTCCCAATTTTTCGGCCAATTTATTGCCATATATAGTGACTTGGCTAGGGTATCGACTAGAATTTCAATTGCCTAGGGAGACCCTAGCTCATTTTCGTTTTCTTTTGCACATCTTACACTAATATTTCTTTGTGCGGTCTCTTTATGATTCCTATGTCTACATTTTGCATATCATTAGGCGAATCGGCCAAAAATACTCAAAAACAGTTTGATTTTTTTTAGTGGGGGGTGGATTTGGGGACAAGTACTTAAACTTTGCATGGTCGCAGTGTGGATTGCTGTTATTTCTCCTTTATAGTTGCTTTGAAGTGCACTACTGCAAGATGTTCCTAGAAAAGGCGGCCTTGAAAAGTAGTTGATTGGTTTGTCGAACCGTACAATTGTATAAATAATAATGATCTAATTTAGATGAACAAAAATTGAACAAAAAATTAGAAACACTTTTAGAAAATTTTACTGTGCATATTACTGAGCATTTCGAAATCATTCTGATTTTAAAATTAACCTCTTCAACTAATGCAATTTTCATATATAAATTTTTTTTTAAGCCATAATGTTTAAGGCATTTCGGAAATAATGATGTTCTGCTGATAAAAGTTTATAACAATAGTGTTCACCTACTACTGCAGAATCGAAATATACCAGGGACAAAAGTAAAAACAAAATAAGTATTTTCCCGATTTTATAAAGTATTTCTTGAAAATTATTATAGTTTTTTAATGGAAAATTTTTTATATAATTATAATGATTACAATATGATTTTGTTTTCACTTTTAAACAGAAATAAAAATAAAACTTGATAAAAAACATCAAATGATTTTTAAAAATTTCAAATAAGAATTTAAATAAGATTAGAATTTCATCTTTTTAATTATTGATTTCTAACCCTGTTAGAAAAAAAAAATGCATTTGTTCTATAGGATCTGCTTTTAGTAAATTTAATTTTATTTAAACTTTTAAAAAACTAAATAATCAAAAACAAAATTATATGTTTATATTTTGGTGAAAAATATAATCATTAAATAATTTCCGACAGGTGTTTTTATCAATCTCAATGAAAACGTGGATTTTTTTTTTCTGTTTACGGGGTGAAATATCTGTAGTATAAAAATACTGTTAATTACAAACGCAAAAATCATTCACATAGGTGGCCATTGAATAAAAATAAATAAAAACAAATCTCTAAGAGAATAATATAACATCATATGTATAAAAGTGGAGGTAGTTCACACAGGTGGTATACCAACAAAATAGGGGCAAAATGTCAATAAAGATGCGAATGATCAATGATATATATATATATCTTTCGTAATCGGAAGGAGCATCCAGTATCAGTTAGAACGGGTGCTTCTCAGAAGGGCTCAATAGGAATTCCATGTCCCAAATAGAATTTAGGTCTCGAGAAAGAAGGGGGGGGGGGGTGGAGAGAGACGTCTTAACTCCAATCAACTGGAGTCTCCAACACAACTGTTCCTCAATCCCGACGATCGTTATCACCAAGGATCAATATCATGAGTGTTGGTTCTTGATATATATATATAAATTCTGTCAATATTCCTTTACATATAAAATAGTCTCTGGAACTTTTTTCGATTTGGATTAAGGAACATTAGCACCCTATTGTGTAATACTAGACGGAGACCCTAGAATAATTGACGATTGTTGGGTGCTGGGTGAGGGAATTTCATTAAATGTCCTTACTGTAGCCTCAATGTTCCACTCAGATGGGCGCCCATAAGGTGGCTTACATTCAAAGGTTGTGTCGAAGCTGTGACTCATACTTAGGTTAACCAGTCCTTTAATTCAGAATAAACCCACTTCATATATTTTCGACCTTTGGCAGCTCCAATATTTTTTTTTCCAATAATGACGCATAAGTACAGGAATTTTAAAATTGACTGAATTATTAGATAATTCCATTTAAAAAAGTGACACACAATTGGATCACCCTAATAGGTAAGGGGAGCGAAGTCTTACCAAAATGGGCTAAAGTACGAAGTCCAAATTATATTACATATGTATTAAAACTGCTCTTTACCATATTTCATTAAATTGAAAGTGTTAAAAATAATGTTAATATAAGAAAAAAGGTAAATTATATCTAATATAGTTTTAAAAAATGTGGAGTCTATTACCAACTTTTGAAAGTACGAAAAAAAATACATTGCTATAACATTTTACAAATTTATCCGACTAGAAAACATTTTGAAATACTTGTTTTTCAATGAAATAGAAGCATAATGAATTTAGTTCCTAATAAATGTGACTATAAATAGGTAATGGCAGGAGAAGGGAGGGGCGAGGGTTCCGTCTTTCGTGATCGCAACAAAGCTAGAAGTCTTAAGCTAATTTACAATTAGAATAATATATAAAATTTAAATAAATCGACAACCTATTTTGAAGAAACGAGTGAGTAAGAAAGGCTGCCTTACCATTAAATAAATATTTTTGTAAGAAGTTTCAAGATTATTATGATTCATTCGTATTTTGTTTGTCTAAACTGGAACAAACTGTACAAGTAAAGCTTTAAGGGGCTTACTTGTTGTCAACTATTTAAAGAAATGCCATTCCATTTAAATTTATACCAGAGGTTTCTTTAATATCTGAACAGAGACGAGAAGTTAAATCCTCAACAAGTTTCACTTCCAAGAGATGGTATCTCGGCGGTCGGTGAACCGTAAAGATGTCGGTTATTGTTCTCAACTCACATTCTGCCTAGTCCCAGGTAAAATTTTGCTTTATCTTTTGAAAACTTGATAAAGAGCTTAGATTGCTTTATTCCAGTTTTCAAAGACCCGCATGTCTCATTTCTTTTCCTTGGGAATCTCTATTTTTTTTTTTTTTTAACTGTTTTAAGCAGGTACTTCTATCGCATGGATCTAAAGAAGTAACACTATTGAGGTCAGTTAGTTTTTGACTTCATATTCTCTCGCTTTTTTCGTCCTATCCATCATTTTGCCCTTTTAAAGATTTTGTTTTTAGTTGTAGCCTCATCGAGACAACTGTTAGGGAGAATAAAAACTTTTATAGCAGGAAAATAATCCACTTTACAATTTCCACTTGCGTTTTACACGATTGATATAAAGGATCAGATGTAAGTATTTAGTAAAAAAATGTAACATCGCCTACTAAAGTTAATCTGATCTTGAAGAAATCTTCAGAATGTCTGACTTGCTTTTTTAATGGGCTCATTTCGATTTCATTGATTTCTATAAACTACCTTCCTAGGTATGTATTTACTCCATGACATTCCTTAATTTAAAAAGAAGGAGGATATTTTTCGAAAATTGGTTTGAATCTATTAATATCAAATTTCAACCACTAATTCCACTTGCAAATGCATGAATGATTTTACTTTGCTAAGCATAAGCAAGAGGGTAAAAAGAGGCACGAGTTCGAATCCTGTCTCGGTGGTTTTAAGTTCACCGATTTGCATCCAGGCAGCGCTAGGTATCGGCGCTAGTGTAGCGGCGGGAGTCAACGAATGCCTTCTGCATGCAATCGTCATTGCGATATTTCTGTCTCCATATTAAAACTGTTCCTTCAGAAAAAGTTTTATCAAATATCCTGCACTGCAGTTATTAAATACTCTCTAGCACTTTTTTTCGTTTTGAATTTAGGAATATAACTACAAAAAAATTTATTTTTGAGAAATTATTCTGAATAGAAACAGATGATTGCTAAAAACAGACGCTTTTCAACCGTTAAAGTAACGGGTGTACCTAAATATAAAAAAAAAAAGTTTACTACTTAATAGAAACAGATGAGTCTTCGACAGTTAATTGTCGAAATGAAAGATTATAACTTAATGGTGTTTCAATTAAGGAAATTTGGAGAAAAATATCATATCAGGATGTTATGATAAGGAGAATATAATATTTATTACTAAATTACGAATAGAAACAGATGATTATTAAATGCTTAAAAACAATAATTTCAACCGGTAAAAGTAACGAGCGTACCTAAAGCCCCAAAAAACCGTTTTCATTATGTGAATAAGAGCAATGCATAGAAATGTACGCTAGAAAGTTTATATATAACTGTCGAACACTACAAAGAGTTTCGAAATAAAAGATTACAACTTAATTGTGTTCAAATTAAGGATATTTAGAGAAAAATATTAAATAAGGATATTATGATATGGAGAATAAAATATTTATTACTAAAGTTTCTCAACTATAATATATCATAAACCACTCATAATTTTCCAGTACATTAAGATATAACTAATAAGTTACCTAATGATTATAACTATTATATGTTGGAATTTACTCATTTATTATTTTTAAGTAATTAATTTATAAATTTTAAATAATTTTATTTGAAGATAAAAGATTGCCTATTGCCAGGAATCGAACCAAGGACCTTTGTATCTTCGCCGCAGCTCTCCTTCCACTGAACTAACCGTGGGGTCATCCCAGCTGTGTCGATCTTCTTTCACTCTTCAAAATAATTTAAATGATAATAACTATCATTTTCTGTTTTCTTTTATATATATAAAAGGAAATGGTGAATGAAACTATCTAGAAGACGTCCCAATTTTTTGTTTGCATTTTTTTTAATCATAAAGTAATTGTGAAGGAACCTACCACAGCAGACATTCTTCTTTTTGTTTAAGTTTAAATTAAAAAATTAAAATTTGTTTATTTGTATAAATAAAACGCTTTACTGCATATGCAATTTATGTTTTGCTTTGTTAAATATAAACATTTAATCAACATTGTTTATAAAGGATGTAAAGATGTCGGGTTTTAATAATTCCCTTCCCGCAATGTGTTGGCTGGTAAGGAGGAGGATGGGACGGAACTTGATTTGGTCGAGGCAAGCTCTGCTAAAATTGAGTGGACTCGGTTTGTGCGGTAAACCTTGACTAATCCGCCGGGCCCTGTATCGTCCAACTTGGCTAAGTACTTGCAAGCATCTCTTGTATAATTTGCTTCTTTAATGAGGACACTATATCAGCAAGAAGAATATTATTTCCCGGACAAATGTTTTTTTGTTGTTGCTTGAACGACAATTATTATTATTTATTTATTCCGATCTAAGCCAGCTAAATGATGCTTTTTTTTTTTTTTCTGCTGAAATATTTCATGATTTGTGAGTTACTTTAACTGGTTCAATAGGGACAGTTTTTAATTACTTAATATTCATCCAAAGATACAATATAATAATCAAGCTTTTACAGATCTTTAATAAGAGAAATCTGCGATAAAGCATTTTATTCGGGCTAACAAACGAATTTAAATTTTCTTATTTTAAACTTAAACAAAATATTATTGTTTATAGAAAATATTCGCAGTCCACTAATACACGTGAAACAGTCTTTAGGGCACCACATTTAACACAGGTAGGCTGTACTAGGTTGGGAAGAAGGTATGCGTGGGAGAATTCGCAGTGACCAATTCTTATCCGGCACAGGATTATTTCCTGTCTCCTCGATCTTCTACAACTAGTTGCCCATTTTTTACATTCCGCTTTTATTTGCAGCAGTTTAGACGGGCTCCTCCTCCCAATTCCTTATTCTCCTTAAAAAATTAGAGCGACTGTTATATAGGTTCCTTCAATATTTTTTTATTTAATAGTACTAAAGAAGAATGAAAAAATAGTTACAATCTATAAGTATTTTTAAAAATATATATTTTGGAATATGATGAGTAATTTATGGTATTACAATTAAGGAAATTTAGTAAAAAATGTTGTATATTCCTTGCCATCTGATCCTTATAATATTTTTCATTAAGTTTCCTTAATAGGAATACCGCAAAGTTGTAATCTTCCTGCACTTCAACATAAACTGTCAAGCGTGCATTTCTATCCCTTGCTCGTATTCGCACAATGAAGACTGTTCTTTTCGGCTCTACCCGGTAATTGTGACTGGTTCAAAAGTAACTGTTTTTAATTATTTAATAATCATCTGCCTATACAAATCTATAATAATTTCTCAAAATGAATTTATTGGAGCTATATTTCCTAATTTAAAATGAGAAAAAAAAAAGTGCCATAGACAGTTGAATAATGACAGAAAATGTGCATTGTGCATTACTGGACACTTTATGAATGTTCTGAAGGAATAATGTTAGTGAGGAGACTGAAATATCAAAAAGAAGATTTATTCGCAAAAACCTTTTGAATGTAAATAATATATGTATATATTTAATTTCATCCTTTTTATGATAAATATATTATTTTAATAACCAATACGTATGCCTCATATCATCATAATTTTATTTAATTATAGTAAATAGGTACAGAATTAAAAACAGTTATTTTTCAACCATAAAAAGTCCCATATATATATATATATATATATATATATATATATATATATATGTACATCAACAATATAAAGACTCCGATAATAAAATAAAATTTGTGCTAAAAAAATTAAACACAAGCACACATGATAAGATCCTATAATTAAAAGAAAGTCTATCTCAGAAATTGGTATTTGTATACAATCTAAACCAGTGGAATAATAGCAAGGCACTGTTACATTTTTTAAGGCACGGGTTTGAGTCAAGCTGCAGATGAAAATTATTTATTCTGTTTTAACTGGCGACCCTTCGGTCTTTGACCCCTCTTTGGACAGGCTGAGCTGCAATAAACTCGGTACCCTTAATTGAAAGAAAACATGATGTTATACTCGCAAATCATCCCTCGGCACAAACAGTTTGTTTGAAAAAAAAAAAAAATCTCCACAAGTGACCAAGTACCTAGAGTTGAAAAGTTAGAGAGATTTTTTTACTTAGTCTATATATTTCTGGACCCTAAAGAACCTTAAAAGAGGTGTTCTTTTTTGTGAAATTTTAGACAAATTAAAGTTAATGCGAAATATGGAAGTAAGAATGGGATAAAAAAAGATCGAAAAGGATTTAATGACATTGACAACTTTAAACATATAAGTATGTTAGAACAATTGTGTCAAAATTCGTTTAAATCTGATTAAAAAAAAATTACGATTTTCTCTCCACACCCTACCACAAAAACTATCCATGATGACATTTATATGGAATTAAACTTCTTAACACTCGAGAACGACTAGTATTTCAAATTTTGTTAAAATCTGTAAAACTATTGAAAATCTACATAAAATATATTTCACCCCTTCCCGATTTTTACGGTGTTATAATACTTATATAAAATATCAAACTAGATGATTTTATAAAATATCATAAAAATTGGTCCAGCCGTTCTTGAATTATAAATGGTGTATTTAACCCGGTTTGGCTTAATATATCTAAAATAGAGTCTAAAATTCCTTATAATAAAAACGTTAGAACTGATATTAAAAAGTCAAAGATCTGATTATATATAATTTTGATAGAAGATGGTTGGTAGACTGTTCAATAAGGGTTAAATAACTATAAAAGTATCTTTGAAAATTTGAAAAGTACTCTGATTCATACTAATTTTTTTTTCAACTTCAGAAAAAAAAATATAAAGGTTCGTGTTTTTAATTCATATCTTATATTGTTGTTGATATTTTTTTAATATACTAAAATAATTTCTATGTTTTATATTAACGAGCGCAAATATATATAATGGTGTATAATGAAATAATATATAATGATCGGTTAGAAAGTGAGCTAACCGAGCAAGTTTTTCACATCTTGATGAACTTCTGATAATGTTTTCTTTGGCTCACCCGAAGCTTGCTAACATAAGGATCTACAGTTACGAAAAGCGTGTGTAACACATCCTCGTTAGTACATATCCTACTGCGCTTTCGAGAATGACATGATCGATATCGTCGATCGAGCAAGCGAGAATCATTGTTAAGAGCTTCCTGGGCTTCTTCTGTTAACATTCCGATTGGCAGAACAGCATCTGAAATAATTTTGCTTACATTTAGAATTCTTTACAGTATTGGCGAGTTTTTCTGGATCTATTACTGCTCTACAGTTGATAGTGTCCAAAACAATCTTAAAGCGATGAATCAAATATTCCTTATTGCCAGTAATCTCTGCAGTGATAGCAGGATTTTGATAAAAATCTTTGTGATGTTGCCATCATTCGAACTGTCTAAGCCTTGCTTAATAAAGTCCATATTTACCACCAACATTTTTTTTCTTTCTCGTATATTTCTCTTAATTTTTTCGCCGATTATTTGGGTTGAACCTCCATCATTCAAATAGTTGATTATAAGCTATACCTATGATACTTATATAAACTTTATTCTCGCGTGTAATGGGGATAATCCCAACTTAAATGTCTCTTCTAGTTCAGGTTTGGTTTTTAGAAGTTCCAGGTTGTTCATTTCGGATGGTTTAGCCTTGCTTATAAAACATACTGCAAATGATGACGTACCAGTGATAGCATGAACGACCTTTCCGTCAATCATAGTGAAAACTAATTGATATGTGATTTCAAAAACTTATTATTAACATTAACCCTTTAACCGGGCGGGACGTATATAGGCGTCCAACCTTAACACTACCGTGAACGGGCAGGACGTATGTATACGTCCTTGAAATATATGTTGTGCCCTGGAATGGGTGGGACTTATATTTTCGAACAATAGAGTGATTAGTCATCGATACATGTAACGACGTGAATTTATACATATATATTATATACACACACCCACACACACACATATATATATATATATATATATATATATATATATATATGATTTATAATATTTATAATAATAATATATTTAATTTATATTTATATATATATATATATATTTTTTGTACTCTTTATAATAGGTTAAGGCTGTAAATTTATAATTTCTTAATTCGATACTTTTATATTTTTGTTGATATTCTTTTCTATTTGTTTGTCATTTTGTGTTTTCCTTTGTGGTTTATATATAAATAAACGAAAACGAATATATTTCATAGCCTTCCCATTTATTTTAAGCATAAATGAAAAAAATAATAATATGAAGCTACATTGCACCGGGCGGGACGTATATACACGTCCTAGTGAAAGAGCTCACGCCCGTTGTAGGATGCGTAATTTAAAAGGGAACTCCCCGGTTAAAGGGTTAAGAGTGATTCCTTTAAGTTATAAATTCTATTTTTCACTCGTTCGACTTACATCATAATCGTTTCGGGCGTTTCATTGACAAATTCAAATTTAATTGGCCGACTAAATCTTATAGAAGCTGGTTTAGAATTTGTCCAATAAACCAAAGAAGGGCTACATCTTGAAGCCAATTCTAATGGTACTATTGACGTTAGAAGTAAAATAGCGTCTTTGATGTTTTCATCGATGAAATTTTGTTTATATTCATTTTGGCCTGAAGAGCCATCACATCCCCCCCCCCATTAAGAAAGAAGTGTGAGTACAAGTCCCATCACTTCCAATCCCTGTTAGTTCATGGTGTGTAAAATTCATTTTACCGTAATATCAAGTAAAGACTTCAGGTTTACCTTTCCATAATGTTCCATTGCTTCTACGTAACATTTTTTTTAAAAATAATTACCCGGTGATACGGTGGAAAAATGTCACTTCCGACTTCCTTAGCCGATTTTCTAATAATTTCATATTGGTAAATAGATAGCGGTGCACCTAATATTGGAGCCAAAGCCTTTTCGTTGCTAAATCCTATGTGCGAAGATTCACAGTTCTGTATTTTTTTGTCTGTAGAAAGAATTGGCCTTTCTGGAAATTCGTCTTGCAGTTGATATTTTATATCGTTTAGCTCGATCGCAGCATTCTTTAAAAGATTTTTTTTTTTTTTTATATTACCTATTGACCGTGTGAAATAATACGAGGGCTTATGTTTCAAAAAATCAATATTCTCTACGATATATTTGGTTTCAAGCAATTCTTGAATTTCTTGTTGGAACGAGTCAAGAAAGTTTTCACGAGAAATCGGTTCATTTCCACCAAGTTATCCGAGGTCATATTAATAAAATTATGATAAATGATTTTCAAACACATGCTTAATCACGGTCACAACTCATCACTATTTCAGCTAGATAGCGAAATGGTAAAATTATTCGTAGAATTGAGTAGAAACACAGAAAAAAAAATTATCTATCTTCGACCGAATAACGATTCAAACTGAATTTATAAATGATGCTAAAGAACTGTTAAGTAAGACAGGATGTTTTATTTAACGGTCAGTAATTATCTAGTTCGAAGCAAAAGCTCGAGAGCAAATAAACTGCAGGAAATAACAAAAAGCCCACATACACAGAAGCAGGTGGACGCAGCTAGTATATGTTTTAATATTTCCTTCTTTAAAAACATGAATTTTAAACCTCCGCTCGGCTCCACTTAAAAAATATGGATTACCAAAAAAAAAAGTCTTATTTCTATTGAATTTCTTCGGAATTTTATTGTATTGTGCCCTACAACCTCTAGCGAGTCATGACTTCCTGGATCAGCCTACGCCACGTGTCTCGGTCTTGGGCAGCCACTTTCCAGTTCGGAGTCCTTAGCGGGTATCTTGCATCGCGGGTCACAACATCCTGCCATCCTCAGCCTTCAGCGTCGGTCGTCCTCGCCGTCTGGTACCATAGAGTTGTCCAATCATGATTTTCTTTGGAATCTCCATGTCAGCCATCCTGACCACATGCCCCGCCCATCGCAATCGCCCAAGACGTATAATTTTAACATCTGGTTCCTATGTTAAGTCAAATAGCTCTTGTTTGGTGCGCATTTGCCATTCATTTCCAACTCTAATTCCTTCCTAAATACAGCGGAGGATTAGCCTTTTCATTAATTTAAGTGAACGCATATTAGCCTCCGCGTTCATCCAAGCTTCGGAATCATATGTGAGTACAGGGCATACCAGCACTTTGTAGATAGGCAGCTTTGTGTCCCTTGCAATAAGAATGCTTCTCAGTTACAGTCTTAGCCCAAAGAAGCACCTCTTAGCGGCAATTATTCGGCTGCTTCTCCCAGCATAGATTTCGTTGTCTGAGTTCCCAGGTATGTAAACTCTGCCACTTTATCAAATGGATATTTTCCGAAGCTCACATTCTCTCCCACCTCTGCACGCTGGCCAGTGTCCTTGTGTTTGTTTTTGGTTCCATTGATTGATAACCCGAGACTACGGGCATTTTTCTCTAGATCCAGGAACGCTACCTCTCACCCATCCTTCATACTTCTGCCAATGATATCTAGGTCATCAGTATTACCCTGGATCTACACTGTCTGGTCCATGATTGTTGAATTGGTCTGGATGTTTGAACTTTTGACGGCCTTTTCTAGGGCAAGATTAAAAAGCAGGCATGCCAATGCATCACCTTGTCTCATACCAAAGGTGACTGAAAACTCGGAGGAGTGGTCAGCCTGGATTCTCCCCTTGCTTCTTCCTTCATCCATCGTAGCGCGACATATCCTTACCAGCGTCCGGTAATTGGCGTATTTAAGGGCATCGCCCTTCTTAATGATCAGGAAAATCACTGATTTATTTTTTCCTCCTCCCAAATTCCTCCTCCTAAGACCTTCGAAAAATAGGTTTTTTCCTCCCTTCAATCACTGAGCGCCGTTCAGTGTTGCCCCGATCTCCAATGAAAAGGACCCGTTTGGGGGGAGCGAGCGCGGCGAATGGGAGTCAAAAGCTAGGATCTAATAAAGCTAATCAAAGCCCTTTTAACTGAAAAGGACGCAATGAGAGCCACCTTAAATCAGGGTAACATAACCTCCAGTAATAGGCCACGCCCAGAAGTAAAATAAGGAAAATTTTACCCAATTTATTCTATAGATTAAACGTATAGAACAGATTTATATGTATTTAGTGATTGACTGAAGAATATATACGGATAGTGCAAAAAAAATTCTTTCAAAAACAAATATTCAAAATCATGAATTAGAGAACATTGCACAATGGAATTGAATGTCAGCTCATTGTTTCGCGTTGCTCATACAAAAAATTCCTACTCCATCAATCCTAAGGATGCTTCATAAAGAAAAAAAAAATGTGATCCGGCCTTATTTTATTTGGACTGTTTCAAATTCAGGAAAAATAAGTGAAAATTATAAACGTCCCTAAAATAATAAAAAGAAGCCTACGGTATTGTTAGGAATGGATTTGTGGAGACAATCAATGATTCTATCCTGTTTCTGTTGGTATAAACACTTTCTTTTCAGGTGAAAAAAAGGAGCTAAGAGGGTTTTCCTCTTTTAATCCGAGGTTTTCCATCGAATTCCCTTTTTCAACTGTTCCAGGTATAAAAAAAAATAAAAAACCGATTGACTGGTTTGTTTCTCTAGCAAAAAGGTAATGACTATTAGTTTAAGATAAATAGTTTCCAAAAAACAAAACAAATATTAAAAACAATTCAAACCTTCCTGGAAATGAAGTTTGTGAATACAAATAATCGTTATACACAAAAATTCCGTTACAAAAGTTTGTAATTTTTTTTTTTAAAGCATTTATTTATTTTTACAACTGTATTAAATAATGCATCTAGTAAATGTGATTACAAAGATTAAAAAAAAAAAAAAGACGTGAATAAACTTGAAGGGAAACTACCCATCGGTAGCTCTCTAGTAATAATTCTAAATTAGAAGGTCCCAAGGCCGCATTCTTTTCAGACGCCTCGGTGGTTGTCAGGAACTGAGGCGGAAGCTAGGATGGAAACAAGAGGGTTGGGATGAGTAGGGGGTTTATTGTGAATAGATTGGTACCTGGACATGGCCACATCGGCGATATATGGGACATCAAGGTCTTAATGAATAATTCTATTAGTGACAAAATAAAAAGCATTAAGGATTTTGCGTAGGGTTTTGGATTGTAGGGATTGGATACGAGAGGAGTTTGATGGTTTGGTGGAGCCACCGAGCTCGATTCCATAAGTCCAAATCGGTCTTATTATTTTCATATAAATGAGTCTTTTGTAATTTATGGGGGGTTATGAGCGTTCGTCAAGTAAGTGTTGTAGTAGGCGGTAACGTCGAGCAGTTTCCTGTCGTTTCAATCCAAGTTAAATTTGCTCTTTGAGGAAGCCGTTTTAGGATAAGGGATGTAATTAGATCGTGTCCAGGAGCTTTGCGGGAAGGCAATCATTGAATGATGAAGGATATTTCTGAAGGATGGAATGCTTTTGGCGGAAGGGTCATTTGGAGGGGTATGTCCAGTTTCGTTTCAATAAATTCTAGGATGAATAGATTTAGGATGTCAGGTTTTGTTACCTTTAAACTCAAAAAGTAGTAGACGGGTTGATTGAAATTTTTCTAACCCTTGCATCTTAGTAGAAGGGTGTTTGTAAGTACTTTTAATGTAAATGTTTCCAGAGGAAAAAATATTATGCGCAATAGGAATTTTTTCCCCTTTTTAGTCTATTATCACTATGCAAATGTATAGCTTTGTTCATTATAGCAAACTGAACGATTAATTACAGAAATAAGCCACTTATTAACAATTTGATATCCTTTTTAATTGTGATCACTTGACCTTTGTCCGTTAATGAGTGTTAATTTCTTTATGGTTTAATCCTATATAGGACCATATACACACATTATTAGATGGAGAATCAAGTTTATTTTGGATAATATTAAGTGGTATTTTTTTAATCCTTTCTATTCCAAAGCAATAAAAATTAGTCAATCGAGTCGAATGATGATTTTCGGTAAATCTCAGGTTCGCTAAAATACTTTTGTTAACTTCCCTAAAAATTAATATTAGAATAAACCACATCAATAAGTTACCTAGTCTAGTTTATAAATAAAAATCTACAATTAATAATTTTAAACCAACATTGAACAGTTTGAAAATTATAATAAATAAAATTATCAATACTAAATGAAATAAAAAGGATATATATCCCTTGCAATGCTAAAATGTAATGGATGTTCAGTATCAGGTTCAAACCTCTGGCCTAGCTTTAACATTGCCACCAAAAAAGAATCTAAAGCAAATTCGAAACATCCACTGCATTAGTTTGTTATTCTGTCTCCTGTAACTAAATCAACAGAAATATAAACTGATTATTTTTATCTACACGTTAATTTTAGTGCTAAAAATTATTGCAATAAACTTGCGGATTAAACGATGAAAGGAAAGTTGATAACAAAAAGAAGCTCAAAATTCGAATCGAATATGGGAAATTTAACTAATCAACAAATACCATGCATAAAGAGATAAAATAAAATAAAATAATACTTTTTCATCAGAAGGAATCAATGAAAACTCTTTTAAATGGAAAAAATTAAACATTTTTATTCATTTCATTTTTACCCAATTTTCTCATAATTGTTTAATATTTTTTTTTCCTTACGTCTGAATATCTCAATGAACCTTTAATATTTAAATAAAGACTCAAGGAGATACTAAACTGGTGGTTCAACACCAATAAGCCAAAACAGAAAAACACCAAAATTTTATTTTTATTAAAACGATGATTATAAGACCTGCATTTGAAGTGAAAAATAAAATAGAACACACTCACAATCTGATTGTCTGAGCTTAAATGTTGCGTAATCAGATTGTGAGTGTGTTCTTCTATCATTTTAACAAAATAAAATTGGAGGATCTCCATTTGAAGTGAAAAATAAAATAGAACACACTCACAGTCTGATTACCCAACATTTAAGCGTTTTTTTGACATGTCAATTCATTTCAATATTTACGAAAGCTAAAAAAATTACCTCATAAAAAATTACCTTGTATTAAACGAAATTATTAAAGATAATAGAGGCAGAAACTTTCCGTTGTTTGTATTGGAAACTCATCAATTATTCATAAAACTGTTTTAAAGTTTTTTATTCATTTTTATCTAGAGAGGGAAATGAGGCAAGTAACATTTTAACCATGGAAAATAACGATAGCATGGTTATACATGTTTAAAACGAGACCCTTTTCTTGTTATATTATATTGTCCAATTTTAACTACTTCACACAGAAAATGTTTCGCAGACGAACATTTCCTCATAAGAATAAATGTTAAAAATAATTGACGTTTAACATTTTGTTTGTGTAAGAAAGAGTTTAGTTTGTCCCTTGCTTATAACAGCTACCAAAAGAATACCGCATCACCTAACAACAATACGGGTTTAATTGCCTTTACAAATGAAGGGGCCATTTTTTTAAAGCATAAAAATTCTGCAGAATTTAAATTATTGATTTATGTGCTAATATGTGCGTAAAACTGAAGAGTAGTTAAATTTGTTTGCAATTGTTTTTTTTTTTTAAACCAGGGGCTAGTTGAAAATGATTTTAAAAAATAATTAATCAATCATTATTATTATTATCAATTATAATATATATATATATATATATATATATATATATATATATATATATATATATATATATATATATATATGTAATAAGAATTTTCATCAAGCAACATTTTGGACATTTCTCCTGTTTAAATTTGAGCCTATCTAACAATAAATACAAATTTTCATAACCAAAATTAAAAAAAACAATCAGTTAAAAATTATATAAAGGTATCTTTTTAGATACCTACTAAACATATTAATTTTTTTTAATTATTAATATAATGCGGTTTTAAATCTAATTTAAAGTTAATAGAAATTATTGAGGTATAATATGGTCAATACAAATGATTAATTATTTGTATCCATCAGTATCGAGAATTTTTTAAACGTAAAAGTATGAAAGATAAGAGGGGAGACGAGGATAATTTTTATACATACAATAGCATGTGGATTTTTCCTCGTTTCATCCTACGCTGCACTTTATCTACTGACGTAAATACACTTCATTTGAAGCAGATTGTGGGGTTTTCCTAAGTTCATCCGAATCTGAACTACGTAATGACGTTAATAATTTTTTTTTTCAAATTAAAGATTATAGCCGTTCATTTCAAATCCTTCACAGCTATACGATTAGGATAAGTTTAATTTCTAGCATATAAAGAGATTCAGGCATGACAGTAAATTCGAGAAAATACCCATCGCTATCAACAAGTTATTCATATAGTTTTCCTTTAGTATGAGGGTACCTTTCAGATACAAGTTTCTTTTTATATACCCAGCATGGTGTTAAAAATTATTTTAATTATTATTTATTATTATTATAAATTAATTAATAAAATGAGGTTCTAAATTTAAATTTAATAAACTATCATTGACAAATTAAATTAATAAAGTCGTTATATAAATACTGGGTGTCCCAGACCTAGTGTAAAAAAAAAAATTGGGTAATACTGCATGCTAAACGGGGTAGAATGGCGCAGAAACGAGTTTCCTATCTCAATATTTTGAGAGATAGAATTTTTTTTGTTTTTATTTTTAAAATCTTACTTTTTTCTAAAACATGGCAGTTTTATCTACTTTGGTTTAGCGCAGAAACAACAATAGACAATGATATTTATGATATCAAAACAATGATATTTTCTTAATCAGCATTAAATTTCCTAAAAGATGATTTAGGTTTGGTTATCCAAACCAAATAAATCCACTATCAATGGGCGCAAAACACAAAACATTTATCAAAACTAAAATTATTAATAGTTTTTGAAAATTTCTCGTTCCTCACTGGAGCACCCTAGAAGCTGTCAAATTTCCTAAAAACTGCGGAATTTAGTTAGCTTTTTAATGGTGTAACCCACGACACAATTTCACTTCACCTTTTGAGTCCAAAAGAAGTTTTTCTGATGAAAAACACGCTAGAGAATAAATACTTGATTGCTTCATTAGAATGTTTACATGAAAAACTTCTTTTGGACTCAAAAGGTGAAGTGAAATTGTATCGTGGGTTATACCATTAAAAAGCTAACTAAATTCCGCAGTTTTTAGGAAATTTGACAGCTTCTAGGGTGCTCCAGTGAGGAGCGGGGAATTTTCAAATACTATTAATAATTTTAGTTTTAATAAATGTTTTGTGTTTTGCGCGTTGAAAGGCCCACTGATAGTGAAGGTCTGGGACACCCAGTATATAAAGCCTTTATATAAATAAGTTTTTACGACATACTATGTCGCACACGGATTGGACACTGCGAATTTATAAATGTTTATCTTCTCAGAAGTCTGGAAGCAGTCACATGCCAAAATTGCCACAATGAATCCCAAACAGTTAAAACACATGTTACTTATATCCCCTAAGTACAGCTTATTCAAGAAATAGGTTCAAAATGGCTCAATCGCTAGACGAAATATCAAAAGCAGAAGTCACTACCTTACTCAGATTTATAAAAAAAAAATATCCTATTATAATCTAATTTATAATAACGTCAACAAATAAGCACTGTGGGGTAGAGGCGAAGATGAAAAGAAAAAAAAATTAATTATTCATTTCACTAAATAAAATTGAACGCTAATATTGAAAACCGTTCAATATCCAAACGAATTAGTCAACGAAGTGTGCTACTTTCCGCTGAGCTGAGCCGAGAAAACCCAAAAAGGGATCCAAGACCGCTAAAAGCCATAAAGTTGCTCCCCTGCCATAATTGAATTTTTCGATAAAATTATCCGCCCAGAAACCCCTAATGAATTTTGCATTAGATGTATGAGCCATAATTTACACGGAAAGAGTTCCTTTTAATTTAGTGGAGGGAGGGTTTAATTAAATTATTTAGGTCTATTCCAAATTAAGTTAAACAAAAAACAATGATAATATATGTGTACACACACACGCACAAATATAAATTTGCGCTATTCAGATATTAATTGTTTTTAGTGTTATTTAATAAAACACAAACCTAACAACGTTGATATATTTGCCTTCATCTGTTTTGCTCTTCTCTTAACAATTTAATAATAAAGATTATAAAGTAAACCAGGCTAACGTCGCATATGACATAAGCTTTAAGAATTTCCCTTTAAGGTATGTTACAAAAACTTTACAGAAACTCAATCAAATAGACTACAGGCTATAGATACTAATTATCGAATATTTTTTTAAAGCATTGTTATTTTAGCAAAGGAGCATGTGGTAAATGCATCTATATTTATAATATAATTGCGTATAAATATATGATAAATAGTTTGTTCTGAGAAATGATATACATTGCCAAAGAAAGAAATTCTGAGAATTCCGGAAATTACGTAAAAACAAAACAAAAGAAGTTTAAAGATATATTTTATAGCTATGTTGATTTAATGTCATTTTTCTTGTGATTTCTCCCGTTACTTGGTTAAGTTATGGTATAATACCACTTTTGCATATGTGAGCTCATTGTTGGTATGCATCTTTTTAATTGGCGATAAATTTATTGCTATATTCTTTTGAATATGTGACTAACATTTTAATAAAGCTATTCATAAGTTTAGTTTTTCTTTTCTTAGTAATTTGAGGTTTTCAAATAATCTTATCTGATAATCAACATCCAGTAAAAAATGTATTTGTTAATAAAAAATTGTGAATACTAATGAGAAAAATAAAACATTATTATTATTAATTATTACTAGGTGGACCCGTGCGAAGCACTTCGCACGAAGATTTGTATCACATTTTACTTCTAGGTTTAACATAACTATGAAATTAACTTTTTTTTTTTTGGCCTGTTCGTACCCCCCTCTCCCCCAACCACCCAGGCCTTAAGGTGAAATTTTTTTTCTACAGCAAGGATGAATAAATTATTTTTCTGTTTAATAGTTAAGGAAGAACTTCATTTTCTGACGTTTTTCTCTACAAAAGTTTCCTGTAATCTTCCTGGAATATATGAAATCACTAAGAATGTTGCATAGTCTTGGAAATTAATATTTCTACATTCTGATTTTAACTTCCCTACTGATTTTGTTTTTTCAAAAACAGTTCATAAGATGCTTTTTACGGTTATTTTTCTGACAATGGAGAGGAAGATAGTCTTCTAAGTGGTAAGAACGACATCAAATAAGTTTCTATCCATGGAGAGGCAACAAAACAATAAGTAGCCTCGTGAAGCTGAGGGGCCTAACCCACCAAAACCAAAGTTTTAGAGGTGTAAAACGCCTGGCCCAAAAACGTGGAACGTGTATGTGTCATAAAGCCCGCGTAGAAACCATTGAAATTCATTTTTCTTATTTCGATACTTTAGTTTTCTGAAATTCCCGTTATAAAAAAGATAAGTTGATAAAACCAAAGTTCTAATGAATCACTATGTTACTATGAATCACCAAAAATAGATAAATAATCATAAATAGATTACAGTCATGGGCGGATCCAGCCGATTGTAAAGGGGGGGGCTGCATCCTAATGAGGGGAGGCTGCAGCTCCACAGCCCTTCATTTGGATCTGCCGATCAGCTTTTTCACTTTCCCACAACTGAAATTCTAACTGTTCTGCGCATTTTTGTTCTTTAACTTGCTTCCTTACTTTAAGGAAAATCAAATTCTATCTTTAAATGACGAAAAGTTTTCCAAAGGGAGGGGCTCCAGCCCCCATAGCACCCCCCTCCCCTCAGATCCGCCAATGACTAAAGTAGACTCCTGCTTATCCCTCCTCGCCGGAACGGATACATTGCCGTTTAAGTTAATGAGCCGGTCAATCCGGAAATATGTTTAAAAAACCAGCAAAATATATTATTATAACTTCTATATTTCGATAAAACCCAAATGCAACACACTAACTATTTTACAAAGGCTATATAGTTATTAATTAAAGAAACCTTTTTTGGGCCAATTTTATTTAACAATTTAAGAAAATTTACACTATCAATCTATTCAGTTTTCACAAATCTTTTATTTTTTTTCGTTTATACGCACCTTAATGTCAACTGACGAAATTTCTTGTCAAAATATAGGAAGCTATTTCTTTTTTAATGAAATGAATGGAGGATACGGATTTTGTTTCAAGATCAATTTTACTTCGAAGAGATCTGTTTTACTGGAGTTCGGTAAAAAATAAAAAAATCTGGTGCGTGCGCGCAACACACAACTTTCACTTACCAACTTACTTAGATTAGAAATTAATGTGTTTTGTTAATTGCCACTTCTCAAAGTTATACATTTTTCTACATTCATTTCTTATTTTTGTTTTCATTTGCTCAAAAAAAAAACACTAATTTCTTTTATTATTAAATAAAAATGTTTACTTGTGATAATTCGGCAATGCAAGAATAATACTCCAAGTCGTCTGATTTTACAATTCTCTATGTACTTGTTGAATATTTCATTTAGTTCCGATGAAACAAATAATTTTCATTAAATGAACAGACATCTTTAATTATAACGCATTGGTTTGTCATTAAAGGCGTAAGGCGCATGCGTGAGCTCAAGGTGTTTTATGAGTTGACCGAATATTTTTCTTTTTTTCTCCTATATATGTTTACTTGATTTTCTTCATATATCATATTTAGCCATTTCTTACTTTTAGTCGTGATGAGAGACAGTTAATTTCTCAATATAAACTAAAACAAAGGTACTTTATAGGAAAACAAAAAAGGCCCCTTCCCCATTTAAGCCCCCTCAGAAAATTTTAATACTGATAAAACTTACCTAATATTATTGAACACCTAATTTTCATTAAACATGACGGATTTGATCGAAATCATTAAAGCCGTTTTTGAGATAATCGAAAAAAAGTTAAAAATTGGAAAAAAGTTATGAAATAAAGTGCCCCCTCCGTTTGACCAATTTTGATGAAATGTTGCCTGTCACATCTTTGGCATATACATAGGTCAAATACCCAGTTTGATCAAAATCTTTAAAGCCGTTTTTGAGTAAATAAAAAAAACACATGAAAATGATACACAATTTATTTTGTAAAGTCCCCCCTCCGGTTGATCAATTTTGATGAAATGTTGGCTATCACACCTTTGGCTTATACATACATCAAATACTTAGTTTAATTAAAATCGTTAGAGCCGTTTTTGAGAAAATCGAAAAAACATAAAAATTTATTAAATAAAGTACCCCCACCCTTTGACCAATTTTGATGAAATTTTTGCTGTCACGTCGCGGGCATATACATACACTAAATACCTAATTTCAGATTCGCACGGTTAATAGTTTTTGAGCTAGTCTGTTCACACACACACACACACACACACACACACACACACACATACAGACACACACACACACACACACACACACAGACCATTTCGCGGGACTTGGTTATTTCGACTCAGGGGACCCCAAAACGTGTATTTCCGTTGAAAACCGGAAGTCAAAATTTTTCACGATCGCAATACTTCCACTTACTATATATTTCATATATAGGTAAGTGAAAGTAAAAAACACTAATTTATTTTATTAATAAATAAAAGTTTATACTTGTGATAAATCGGCAATGGAAGCATGATACTCCAAGGCGTCTGATTTTATAATTCTCTATGTACTTGATGAAAATTTCATTTAGTTACCGTGGAACAAATAATTTCCATGAAATGAACAGAACGGCTTTGATTATGAACAATGATCTGTCATTAAAGGAGTACTACGCATGCATGGGCTCAACGTGTTTTATGAGTTGACTGAATATTTTTCTTTTTTTCTCCTCTAAAATGTTGGCTATCACATCTTTGGCATTTATATACACCAAATACCCAGTTTGATTAAAATCGTTGATGCCGTTTTTGAGTAAATAAAAAAAAACGTGAAAATGATACAAAATTTATTCAGTAAAGTCCCCCTCCGTTTTACCAATTTTGATGAAATGTTGGCTATAACATCTCTGGCATATATATACATCAAATACCCAGTTTGGTTAAAATCGTTGAAGCCGTTTTTGAGTAAATAAAAAAACAGGTGAAAATGATACAAAATTTATTAAGTAAAGTCCCCCCTTCGGTTGATCAATTTTGATGAAATTTTTAGTCATATCTCGGGCATATCAATACGTCAAATACTCAGTTTAATCAAAATTGTTGGAGCCGTTTTTGAGAAAATCGAAAAAATGTAAAAAGTTATTAAATAAAGTACCCCCTCCCTCTGGGGGCACTTTACCCCCTCCCCTTTTTGCTGTCACATCGCGGGCATATACATATAATAAATACCTAATTTCAGGTTCGCACGGTTTATAGTTTTTGAGCTAGTCTGTTCACACACACACGCACGCGGACGCGTAAGCGCGCACACACACACACACACACACACACACACACACACACACACACAGAGTCCATTTCGCGGGACTTGGTTATATGGACTCAGGGGACCCCAAAACATGTATTTCCGTTGAAATCCCGAAGTGGAAATTTTTCACGATCGCAATACTTCCCCTTACTATATATTTTATATGTAGGTAAGTGAAAGTATAAAACAAAAGACTTTTTGCCTACATTTTAATTTATTTAAGATCTATCGAACTGCAACATAATACAAATTTTAACAAATTTTTTTATTGAGAATATGACAAAATTATAAATGTTTTTAAGGATTTTAAAAAGAATTTTTATCTTTTACAGCGTCCATCGGTTTATCCGAAGAGTCGGTTAAACGGGGACCGGTAAAGTGGGAGTATACTGTAATTGCTAAATGTGAGATTGCAATTTTCCAACGCTAAAATTAAGTCTAAATCAGACTAAACAACATTTTTAGAACCTAAACACGATATAGAACTAACAAACATATAGAATATTATTATGGTAATATGGATAGTATAAATAGTATAAATAGTAATATGGATGTAAAAAGCGATATAGAACCTAAACATTTATAGAACTAAACTGGGTCTTAATGCTCGTATCGCAATCCATAAAACCCAATTTTATTCTTTTCGATCCGTTGAGTCAGTACGTTTAGCTCGATATTTTATTTTGGACCAAAAAATGGACACTGAGAATGCAATTCGCAAAAGCTCCGTGAAATTCTGAATCCAACGATACCACATTCGTGGCATTTGAGCACGGTAGGACCTTATAATTGATGAAAAACCGATTTTTACGCTTTGTGAAGTAATATATGTGGGATAATATACATCCCGTGCGTTTGCTATTAAATTATTACATATTAAATATCTTACTGATTCTTTCTGTTAATATGCAGTAGTAAGTCTGAAGTTCAAAAAAAAAATTAGTTCTACTGTAGTGATAGTTCAGGAAAACTAAAAAGTAAAAACGAGTGACAGTTAACCGAATTTAACCGAGTACATATTGTAAGTGTGAAGTGATGATAACTGTTGCACTGCTAAATCAATTGAATCGGAAAAACTTCCATATAAACCTTAAATCCATACCGGTATTTTGAATGTACTTTCAGTTTCGATTAATTACTTATATTTGGGCTAGGCAGTGCACATCAAAATACACATATAATAAATAACATCTAGCGAGACTACGTTATTTGGGCTAGGGGGGAAATAATTACTTTGGAAATCGTTCAAAAGTTGCATTCGAAATTATTCACAGTAGGCATAAGTAAAATAATTCACGATATAAACGGATAAGTAAAATAAATAAATATTTTAATATTAATATGGTTATTAAAAGAAGTCATTTCCATTCATTATTAAAATGGCAACGAATACATTTATTTTCAATCTCAGGTATCAACAGCGGATGTAAAAAGCTTGGAGTTTTGTGGTAATAGGAAAACGTGTGAGGAATCAGCCAGAACGATTCCAGAATCATTCTAGCTTTTGAGGCAATTGAGAAGGCCGATTTCCATATCCTTTGGCATATCAGAATCGTAAAAGATATCACTTCACCTCTGAAGTGTTTCTTGTATAAAGGTCTGCCCCGGGCCGATTGAGAGAATATTTATGTTGTTATTGAATACGAACTGTGATTGCTGAGCGAGCTAAAGGAACACTTCTATACAATATCATTTGTGAGGGCAGAGACCAAAACAGATGTTTGTTTCTCTTACTTTGTGCAAGGTTTAGAATCGCCTAGAACGGTTAAAATCATTAGTACGTGATCACATGTTTGGATCGTTCTAGGCATTTCCGAGTGGTTCCATATCATACCATATAAAAGTAAGCGATCGACTAGTGGCTTAATCTAACCTTGAACAGCGAAGCATACAGTTTCTTTTGTAACCTTGTTACTCATTGCAGTTCTCATTGTTTGCTAGACATTTTTCACGGTAATTATACGAAAAATAATTAAAATCTCAGGGTGACAATATCTAATTTATTATATAGGTGTTCTGGAATTAAAATTTAATTAAAACTTTACATGATACCAAGATATTGAAATAAATCATCTGGACGCATGTTCAGAGGGTATCCAGGAACTTTCACTCTCTGTTTTCAATGAGATAAAATACTTGTGACGCGGTTGAGAAAGAAGCGCTGGGATCTTCTGGAATCATACATTGCCTTTTAAATCGTGCTCAACTTAGTAACATGATTTTCTAGGCTTGAAGGTTAATTATTATAGATAGCTTTGCGTTTTCTAAAGATCATTCATTTTTAAAAAAAAATATTTCAAAATTTTTATTTTCCATGCCATTCCAGGACCACTGTACAATCTCAGTGAATTCCTACCCTCCATATAATTTTCTAATCCGTTTTAACGCAGCTGATAAATAATTCAAAGTATATCAAAGTAATGATTACTGTCCCCCCTTCTCTCAGTCCGCTGGGGTTCCTCAAGGTAGCATCCCTCGTTCCTGTCCTTTAAGGAATTAATACAGCTGATGTCCTAACACTGTAATTACCACATATACTGATAAAACTTGCGTACTATCAGTAAATAATAAGCCGTCATCTATCCAGTATCGTGAAACCTCCACATTACAAACTTCGTACAATGGAGAATGAATTTCAATAAATCCTATCAAATTACATCTTCTGTCCTTCATAAACCTATGACGTCCTGTCTTACAGTATCACCTGTTTGGGCAAATGGAATTGAGCTTTGGAGTTCCACCTAATCAGCAAATTCCTCTCGTATCCAGTCCTTACAATCCCTCAACCCTCTGCCTGTGTTCACTCCTATGGGATTTTCCAAAACCTCTTCAGAGGACAAGTCAAAACATAATTCTTTAAAACTTTATTGGTTTTGCTAAAGCTGTTGTTTGATTTGAAAATTATAAAGTTTAATTATCCAGGGCTGGTCTAAGAAAAAATAAATGTTGTGAAACAAAATTACATTTCTAACAAAACAAAATAAAAATCCCTCTGATGGGCAAACAAAAATAAAATGAAACTTCTTATAGCTGATAAAAATGATAAATAAATAAATTTCTTGACTTGCAATGAAAACAGAAAAAATAAATGAAAAATAGTCTGAGCACAAAAAATATCAGTGACTGTGTTTGACTTGACTGAATTTTGACTTTACTCACGGCATGGACGAGCTGGACGGCGACGTCTTACTCTGCATAATAGTCTTGATGTGGTGATTGGGTGCACCCATAGATTGAATGTCTCTGGCCGTAATTGAAAATAAAAAAAAACTTGATTTCCTCACTTTACTTGATTCTGTAGTAGCCTATGGCGACTGCTACCTTTTTCGTATCCTTCCGCGTGACTTCAAAGGGGTAGTTCCAAAAACTAGTTCCATGGTCTGGATAGTGCTGCCCCCTGCATGGCATGGGCTTGAATTTACGCAATAAATATTTATTACCTGCGGCCTACTGTCAACAGAGATAGCCAGAGGATTAGGCCGCAGGTAAAGCCCTCAGCTGTGTTGACTACCAGCTCGTACTGAGTAATGCCGTATTTTAGTCACATTAGATTTTAGGCTAAAAATTAATTTGCATGAATTATTACATAATAAATAAAAATAAAAATGTCTGGTCCTGAACAGCTGTAATAAAGCTAAAGCTATATAAGACTAAGTAGTCACACGTAAAATAGTGTAGTTTGTATGGGCCGTATCAGTAAGTGGTACGTTGTTACATCCTGAAACTCAAACAATCGTCCATTTTAAGTTCCAACAAGTAAGTGATACTTTATTTTTTATTCAAGTTTTTTTTTTTTTTTATCGGCTCGACAGGCGCCTGAAGCTGCCCTTGGCCCTCTCAACTGCCCCTTCTCAAACATTTCGGTCAGCAGCATGTCTCATGGATACTCCAACTTTCCTCAAGTCCTCAGCCACGGATTCCTTCCACCTTCCCTTCGGTCTTCCACGTGGTCTGGCTCCATCCGGGGTCCCATAATATAGTTTCCTCGCGGCTCTACCTTCGTCCATTCTGAGAACATGTCCCAGTCATTTTAAGCGCTGAATTCGCACAAAATGAGAGACCCGGATTTAAGTTTTTATTCAAGTTCCATAACATATTTTAATTTTTCGCGTTTGATATGTCTGTGGAGCTGTAGATTAATCATGTTGGTCTTTCAAAAGTCCATTCAATAATTTTATTTCAATGCGAACCTTCTCTGTTTCACAATTAAAAAATAAGTTATGATGAATAAATAATTTATCTCTTATTATGTTTTTTTTTTATTCATCATATACATTAAGGCGAATTAAGTACACTAATTACAATATTAATTAGATATATGCCGTTTCTGGTAACCCCCACCCGCCTTAGAAAAGCGGGAGACCAGGAACGTAGCAAAACAACATAATTCATTACGTTTTAACATAACATAAAGTATGGTACAGTTAGAAAAAAAAGAAAAAAACCACTCAAATAAGCTAGAAAGTAATTGTTGATAACGCCTAAAATTATTGGAGTAATATTTCCATATGGCCACAGATAAAGTATAAAAGATTGCTGTCCCAAGTAGAGGGTTAAACCTCCTTACTTTGTCACAAATAAAATCATCAGTAAAGACCCTTTATGTTCGATATGCCGCCGATTTGGCGGGGTCCTAATACCCATCCTTACTTCCTCCTCTACTCCTGACAATCTACCGAGGCGTAAGAGAACAAGTTGTCGCTGGACCTTCCTCTTTTGAACTATTATTAGAGCCCTACCAATGGGTGATTTCTTTACAATTGTAGGCATGTTTAGTTTTTTCAGCTTTGCAGGATGTGTTGTTTTAAAAACAGTTGTAAATATCAATCAATAACAGGAAAAAAAATGTTGTTTCCATAATTAACTAAGGCGATAATTTATATACATACATAGATACGCTAGCCAATGACGAACTGGGATCAAATTTATTCAAATTTGGGACTGTAGGACCTAGCCGAGTCATTAGAGGGTTTAGTGGAAGGGAACGAAGTCGGGTGTTGATAGATGGATAATGGCCTATAGGATTATGTAAAAGAGGTGGTCTTCTCCCTCCCCCCTCCAGCAACTGTCCGCTAATTGTACTCCTTACCACGGCCGATGGATCAGTGGCATATCCCTGAGGAGGAAGATAAGTGCTTGTAGCTCCCGTACGATGCGGGTATTGTCTAGTATCTAGTAAGTATATTTTAAGCTAATTATAATTCGAAATTATTTCATCTGGGACTCACTTTCGACAGAAGGTTGACAAGGGGCCCACATGTAAAAGTGAAAAAAAGAACTCATGACAAAAGACTCTAGACTTCTATATCCATTACTTTCTAAATCGTCAAAATTAAAAAAGAAACAAAAACTAAAGACGTACACTTACTTACTCAAGCCCATTTGGACGTATTCCTCACAGATATTCGGCATAGCTAAAAAGACTCACTTACAAAAACTTCAAACGTTTCAATCAAAATTGTTACGACTCATTACAAAAGTACCTAGGTACGTGACTAACAAAACTTTATATACTGACCTCCATCTACCAACAGTCGATCAAACATAACGACACTTTAAATACGATTTTTTACTCATTTGTACGGACATCCCAACACTTTAATAAGTAATATGGCTGACATGCGCATGGATACGAGAAGACCAAAAAGGCGCTGGATGAGAGATCTGGTCTCTTAGACAGCCGAGGTAATTGACTCAAGCCAGGAAGGGGGTGCTTTCCCTCCTCATACCTTACCTCTCATTATTCCCTATTACCGCCATCTCATTCGCTGATTTTCCGCACTTTGCTGACAGGTGCGAATTAATAATTAAAGTAAAAAAAAAAATCAATCTCTCTTTATTTAAACTCCATAAAAAACACACTAAATAAAACAAATTATTGTTAAAAATCCCCAAAACCGCCGACCATGCGTTTATATAGGAACTTTTTGGTATGAAATTTGAATAAGACTTGCTGTAAGATTTGTTTGCAGTTATCCGAACAACCTGTGTCCATATATTTTTATGTAAAATCTAACAGGAAAAAATATTGTAAAGACATCCAAAATGGGAAGTAATTAACATAACCTCATTTTAATCTTATCGCCATCATATGTGCAGCTGCTCAGTCTGTTCAGTCATGTATGTGTGGTCCAACTTGATCTTTAACACATGTATAAAGTCAATGTAATGCTCCCATACATGAGACGTGACTATCTACGAGATAAAGGTAGTAGAGTGACACTGATCATACTTCTATTTTTAAATAAACGCATCAAATTTTATCAAGCAATCTGGTTTAATTTAATTAATTAGTGTTTAATTAAACAAGCTTACCTTGTTTATTGGAATTTTGAAATTTCTAATGAAGAGAGAGTGTATTAATTAGGTTCTATATCAGAATGAGATAAGAGAAAATTTTCAGTATCAAACAATTAATTTAAAAAAAAGTCGCCATCTTGTTACAATTCTTTTAACATTTTATGGAATAGATATGAAACTTTTGGGACAGAATCATTTAGGAGTAATACATAGGTTAAAAAAAAAGAAAGAGATATATAAAAGGCCCTCAGAATAATTAAAGTTAATACATACATAACATTCTTCACTGCTACTTTTATAGCTGTCCGCTTTTCTATCGGGGTTCCAGGAACGGGATACATGAAATTATTGAATAAAATGTATACTGTATTTTTTACTTCTATCGGTTACAGAAGCATACATAAGCCGATACATAAAACTGTGTATTATATATTTAATAAGTATTAATTAACCTTGGACACTTTTCCAGAGGTGACGTGTTTACCTTTTTACATATTCCAAGAAAATTGTGGCATGGAGGTGAATGGATATTGTATTAAAAAAATCTGAATATTGACCAAATCTAATTTTATTTACCAAGGATTTAAATTATGATCATTCATTTTCATAAAAAATCATTTAAATATATTTTAATAACATGAATAGACTAATGGATGCTGGGACCTATATATAACATTTACACGCTAATAGTAACCTTTTCCACTTGAAATGTTGGCCTTGTCTAAGTCAATTGTAACCTTTTTCATTATATTTAAGCCTGAAAAAGGTTTAAATTGATTTGGACAAAGTTACATTTAACTTCGACAAGGTTACATTTCAGGTAGAAAAGGTTACAATAGACGTGGAAATGCTATATATTAATCAACTTTACTAATATTACAATAAATAAGTACGGCAGGTATATTAAATTAGAACATATTTGGTAAATGTGGTGCAACTTTAGTGGACTCGCTGTGTATCATTCTTCTCCTGTCTTCATCTACGTATAATTTACCAGACTCCTTCCGCCTCAAGAACTCCAAGACTACTCCGACTTCATGGACCTCACAGAACAACTTATTTCCTTCCAATATATTCTTATAAAAATCTCCCCCTCCCCCCTATTCAGTCTTCCTCTGATTGGTTGACCTATCTCATCAAGATCCCTTCTGCGCTCTTCTACCATAAACTTCTTGTGTCCTTCCAGCGATACCTTTTTCCAGGTTAATGGTCCCCAATTACTCCTAAGATAACGGTCTCTTCAGGTATTTCCGAACGTTGACGTTGACTGACAGCGTTATCAGTCTTCAGAACTTTACTTATTTTGATTTCCAACAATGCCTTCTTAGGGATCTTTATCCACGTTTACGACCCCAATGACCTCTAAAGCTTTATTCCTTGGACCTTGCCGCATTTCAGATATGAACCATACCTATACCATCTAGTAGGTACTTCATTTAATATTATTTAACTTAATAAGATTATAAAATATCCTCACAACACGGCAGCATCCACAATACACAGCAATACAAATAAAAGTATTATGTAAGTAAACTGTTTTAAAATCCATACAAAATATACTTAATTGTTAATAATATATTCATTGAAATGTTAAAACGGAAAAGAAATTTTAAGAATAAATAACAATAATTAAAAACAAAGCAATAGTTCCGTATGTCACTTAAAAGTATTTGAGAGGACATTTATAATTGTACAAGGTGAGAAAGTATAATGAAGTATAGTAAAACAACGTATGTTATTGCTAAATTTGTTCGCTTATTTCACATAGAACATAATCGAATTCATTCAAAACAGTTAATGTAAATCACATTGCGCAACCCTTATCTACATACTCAAACTTAAAAAACTAATAGAGATGTAGTGGAATGTACCGCTGAACATTCCACAAGTTGCGGTTTTCGATTGTACATGAACTTACCGGAATTCATCGGAATCCCATTTACACTGTGGTCGAAGGGATCGTGAAACTATCCGTCGATTAGTCAGATTCCAAGACGTAAATTTCCATTAATTAAGTAAACTAGATTACATTTAATCTTCCTATATCAATACAAACAGTGCTGTATTGACTTATATTGTAAATAAAATATTTTTCATTTAGGTACATAAAATAGAAATTAATTACTACAACAATAATTATTTTGTTAGCGGTAAGTTATTAGTACAATATAGTACACCTAGTCCGCTTATAAGAAAAATATCTATAAAACTATGAAATTATGTATTACTCGAATTTCCTCCTTCATTCAATAATGAAATTCTCTCATTGCTTGTATTTAACTATTTGCTTTTACTACTGATCAGAAACCGAAAGAAATTCGTAGGAAGAAAATTTGAAACTTCAGCACTTAAGACCCGTCAGACTATTATTAAATAGCATTTAATTTCATCTTGATGTAAAGTACTTACATTTGTTAAAATCCTCAGGGACGTACGTTTCGAGCAAAATGTAAGATTGTGTTATTAAGACTAAGTAAAGCATCGGCGGACCGGATGGTTATTGAAAAATATCTGAGCTTCACGGTATGACGAAAAGTTTAAACAAAAGTTTTTTGTTTTTTTTCGTATGCTACGAAAACTCGGATTCGAGGGGTTTATGACGTTTTGAAAACGAATAAAATCATTAATTTTCTCAACAAAAAAAAATTGTGATTTATCATACATTGAAATTACTGTTATTCAATCGGCATTTTTTTATCAATACTCAAAACAAGGAAAGATTAATTGATATATAATAAACCAGAAATCCACTGAGACCAAAGAAAGAAAGAAATATTTACAAAAATCATGTAAAATAATTTTTTCTTCGCTCCTAGGGCGCATGTAACGTAATTCTCGGATTTGAAAAAATATTTTTCGACCTAGAATTACAAGAAAATTCGGTCGAAATTGGTGTTCCTTCAGCTGGGCGCTCAAAAGGGGGGGGGGTGATAAGCAAGAGATTTTCGATATTATATTTTGCATTAAGAGGACCTGTTATTATTCTCTTCAATACGCATATTCGAATTTTCTTACGATCCAAATACTTCTTCGATTATATATTTTATAATAAGGTACTTTAACATAAAAATATTAAATAACACAAAATTATTTTACAATTTAATATTTAAATTGTTTAGATTAATATTTTATCGGAACAATCTTAGGTATTATAAGTTAGAGTAAAATACTGGGGATTTCGCGAATATAGGAAAATAACTGAGGAATCTCTCTGGCTTTTGAGACAATTGAAAAGACTGATTTCCATATCTTTTGCTATATCGGTACCGTGGAAGATTTTCATCTCTGAGATCCAAGCGATCCTTGTATGAAAATTTTCCTTCGCTTACCATGCTTGGAAAATATTATTGCTGTTCTTAAACATGAAGCCGTGATTGGAGATATTTCTAAGCTAAAATTATATTTAATATTATACCTAAATTACCTTAGAGAAAATTCATTGAATATAAACTAATAATTTTATCTTTTTTAATAGACTTGGGCTAAGGTATTACTGTTTGATTATGATAAACTATAAAAATTAAATTCCTCATTAGCAGTCTCAAGAGTACATTATATAGTTGACCACATAAACTTTTCGTACCTAAAGTCTATATTCATCACACTTATCAAATAAAACACGTGCACTAATAATGTAAATCATTTAAAATTTATAAATAAGTTTAAAGAATATAAATATTCACATCACAATAATTGAAAAACAATTTAAAGCACATTTTCTAGATTGATGAAATTCACCAAAATGGTAAAGGAAGAAGTGGTTATAGCAAGTTTCGCATACTGGGGCAATAATACAATTATTGTAACACTAATGCGGGTTTCAATAATTTACATTTACGAATAATTGTAATTCATAACGCCAATCAAACAATAATAGCTACATCAAAGTTCGTGACAATGTTACAAAATGTAACTACACATTGACACAAAAATAACCATATGAATCGATGTTCAGAGCAATTTTAAGCCCTAGTCCCTCGTTTCTTTCGAATGATTTAGTTCGAAATCGAACATTTACATAGCGTAGAAGGTTCACGTAACATCCAGAAAATGTACTAATAGAGCTACATATGTAATTGTTTCAACAAAAAGTCTAGGACTTTTTTCAATATATCCGACAAAATCATATGATTTGGTTTCACATTAAAATATAATTACAAGCGTGGAAAAGTCTATGGAAAAATAGTTTATTTTACTTGATAAAATAATTAATCAATAGAATTGTTCTACAAGAATCTGACTGCTTAGAGTAACTAGCTATTTTGAAGTTAAAAAGCTATATCTATTTTTTTTTTTATTCATTTTAAGGAACACGCATTGTACAACTAGACGTGCCTCATGAATAAGATATAGAAAATTCTCTAGAATTTGCTAATTATAAGAAGTTTCGCATAAACTCAACTTTTTAAGAGAATATAACCAATTCATAGACGAACATATGTAATTAGAATTTCCATAAAAGCCATTCATTATTCACATTTTTTTGGCTGAATTATTTTTATTTTTAAATATCGATCAATATTTTTCTTTTTAGTTAGCCTGTCTGCCTTTTTTTTTTTTTTTTTTGGCTTACCTTTTATTTTGTTTTTTCTACTTTTATATCAAGGTTAAAGTTAAAAAACATACGGTTTTAATAAGTCTCAAAATGTTTTTTAAGTCATATCCCTGTGCAAAGGGTATAAAAGTGGGACGCCTTTTTTTGTTTGGTTTTTCTAAAGAAGTTGACTTTTTACTGCTCTCTTACTATTGTCCATAACTATGTATCATAGACCCTAGAACTAAGTCAGTATATGGCCTATCTAATGCAAAAAAAAATTAAAACAAAAACACAAAGTTGATACTATAATTATGTATCTATTAAGATGAATTCTAATAATATTCCTTTAAAGAATTAATAGTAGTACCTCTTAATATAACTGGTGGATTTTTCCGGGACTAGCAATGACTGGCAACAACGGTGGGGGGGGGGGGGCTGTTGCCGTAAAGTTAGCCAGTTAGGTCCCCTTTGTTTGGTCAGGGCAGCACCATAAAACGGGGGAGGTTTGCAGGTTTTGAGCAGGGTTGTCCCCTTATCGAAGATAGTAAAATTCAATAGCTAATGAATCGCTGGGCTACCTCGAAACTAATTAATGAAATTACCTCTAAGTATAGCAAACTAGAATTCTGCTAGATAAAATTAGACAGCCCGAAAGTACAAAAAAAAAAAAAAAATCAAGGATGATTTAGAAAATATATAATTCATACAAACAAAGAAAGATATATTCGAATAAAGTTATCATTAGATGGAAAATTGGTAAGGATGTGGTCATGGAAGAAAGCACACTAATGTACTGATATATTTAATATTTCGCAAGTTTCTGGCAATTTTTTAGGCCTTCATCATGGCTAGTGTTATTAAAAACAACCGATATAAAAGAGAAAGATAATAGCATAAAAATATATATAAATCGTATGAAAACATTCATAATGAATTAACATTATAATTTTTAAATGTTATTTTAAGAAGAGGCATTGGTTGGATTTGAATCCCGATTTTCGTTTCAATAGTGTGTGGCTCAGGCCAATTGAGCCACCATGCACATAAATTGGTCAAGTCAATCCCTTCTCTTCACCGACTCCCTTCCCACCGATCTCGCAATTTTTGCAATTTTTTTCGGGGGAGTAGACTATTTGTTCAATCACTAAGATCTCATGACCATTGTTAATTTCTTAAAATAATTTTTGTTTTTATGAAAACTTGAATATTAATTTTATATTTTTTTTTAAGCAGAGAAAAAAATATTTAAAAATTATAAAGTTAATTGTAAGTTGTCAAAACAAGAAAAAAATTTAATAATAATAAATTTATTAGCATTTTGTAAATAATGAAATGGAAACCTACAAACATGTTGAAGCGGTTATCGTCGAAAAAATAAAATAAATAAGAGGAGTTTATAAATCCTCTAGTTTTGTTCAAACTTATGCTGAACTTTAAATATCAGAATAAAAAATTATTGCAATACAAAAAAATTTCTAATCACAGTTTTCAAAAGAAGTATCCGTTTTAAGATCCCCAAAGTCGTAATAACAAAGTCTTCAAGATTAAACTTGGAATTATTGAAATTAAAAATTTAAGTTGAGTTTATGTAAGAAATGTTACAGTGACGTTATTGTTGAATTCCACACACCACAAGTTCTACATAGTACCGGTTGAAAGTGTCTCATTTTATTGGGACATCCCATTGTATTTTTGATAGCTTTTTCGGGATAAAGTGATGAAAATCGGAAAACCGTTATAATTTATTGTGAGTGTATGGTCCTAATATTACTTTCTCCGTAAACTTCAGCAGTTTCTTAAATTTTTGTTTAGCATTATGAATCTTAACTCTTAACTGAGTATTATAGATTTAACATATTATGACCTTTAAAACATGTTAGATATGCTGCTCTAAGGATCGAATAAAAATCCTTATCGAAGAAAACAAAGAACATATATTATTCATTTTTTTTCGTTTAATTTTCAATTATAAGCCTTTAAATCAAAATAAATGCTTCAAAATTATGGAAGCGACCTCGTAGTAGGCAGATGGATTGATAAAATCAATAAAGACGCTGCAGGGCTAGATCCACAAACTGAAAAGAAAAAGCCCAAGATAGGCAGACATGAAAAAGGCTGGTTAAAGCGGCTAAACATCTACAAGGTCTTTAAAACCCACAGAAAAAAAAAAAAAAAAAAAAAAAAAAAACTTAAAACCCGTTTCTCCGATAAACACGAATAGAACATTTCTTAGAACTTTATTCCCTACAGAGAATGTCTGTTATAGTAGCATATTCATTATAACACGTGGCATACTGGGATTCTAGAGATCAGAGAGAAATAATATAAGAAAATGAGACATCATTATTGATATGAGCTTCCCTTTTTTCCTGCATTCGTCCCTTTATTCAAAGAAATATGGAACGTATACGCCTGATCTAAATCTGCAGAAAAATCAACAATAGCATCATTGAAACCTGATTATCTCAATTAATTCATAACTCAAAACTTTGCAATTGGTCTCATTTTAAGCAGAACTTAATCTTCGTTCATATTTTTTTAAAGGCTTTTCCCGTTGTAATGAAATTATATAAGAAAATATCTCAATGTTCTATATCATAAGGGGCGAAAGTATTGGAGCTAATGGATAAATTTCTAAACTCTAAGGCCAGCCATAATGTTGACAAAGAGCTTGTATTCAGACAGGAGAGTCTTCAGCTCTATCAGTCAAAGCATTTTCACCAAACGGGAAGCCTCCAAAAAGAGCCAACCTTAAAACCTTAAGGAAGATGTTCGTTATTGAATAATCTCTTAACCTTATGTAGGATTCTACAAGAAATGCAACTAGGGCTGTTGTGAATTAAATCTCTGCTAGTGCAAGTTACCAATTGCAAATATGGCAGATAAATAGAAAGCAACCTATCAATCTATATCAAACATCAATCATACTAGAATATTTTTTCTCCACCCCCTTCCCGTTTTTCATTTTATCTAATATTACTTCATCGAAAATTATTGTTTTTATTCATTATTACCAATATATATTAATTCTATGAAATACATATTTCACTGACATTCATATATTATTCAATAAGTGTTTTTTTTATTTATTATATTTGCTAAGTGGCATCTCATACTTCAATCTAATGTGGCAAAACAGTCACTAGTGGTGTACTCAGCAGTAAATGTTGCTATCTAGGAATAGTCTAACTCATCACTTGCTTACTTGTATATCGTAAGTCAACGAACATTCCCGATCCCGTTCTCCTAGGCCTTGTTATGAACGTGGGAGCTTCTCATTTAATTTGACCATTTGACTTTTTTAGACATTGAATTTAGGGTTTGAAAAATTCAGCTTTGTGATTAAAATTTGATGTGAATATCATCAATAAGGCAAAACCGATCAACCGTTGACCAAATATTCTCTCTCCGCCAAATATTAGAGAAAAAATTAGAATATAACGGAATCGTACATCAGCTTTTTATCGATTTCAAAAAGACATACTAACCGCCAAAAGTTGTATAACATTCTAGCCGAGCAGGGAATACCAAAAAAATTAGTAAACTCAGTAAAAATGTGAATGACTGAAACGTTCAATAAAGTTCGAGGTCCGCTCTGGTTTGAAACAAGGAATTTCTCTCTCACCTGTTTTATTAAATTTAGTGCTGGAATATTTGCCATTAGGGAGGTGACACGCACCGGAAAAGGTTTGAATTTGGGAGGGAATATACCCGTGCTCGGATATGCCGATGATTTGCTATTGCTTGTGGAGGACGTGGAAAACACAGAAATAAACACAAAAACGTTGATGAAAGCCGGACAAAAACTTGGACTGGAAATGAATACGGATAAGACAAAATATATGGTTAGCCGTAGAAGTGGTGAGGATTTCGCTGATATCAATTTAGGGGGGAATACGTTTGAACATGTAGAGAAATTTAGATATTTAGTGGCGATGGTAACTAGAAAAAACGAAATCGATGAGGATTAAAAGCCGGTAATGCTTGCTACTTTTCAGTCGCGAAATTGCTTAGCTCGCGCCTTCTGTCTCGAAACTTAAAAATTAGGATTTACAAAACTATTATTCCCCCACGGTCCTTTACGGATGCGAAACGTGGCCGCTGACATTGAGGGATGAGCAGCGGCTTGAGAGTTTTTGAAAATAAAGTACTGCGTAGAATATTTGGACCGAAGAGGGATGAACTAACCGGTGAATTTAGACGCTTACACAACGCCGAACTGAGTGAATTTTACCCCAGTAAATATAATTGACGTGATTGCAGCAAGACGAATAAAATTGCGAAACTTGGCTGTGAACGAATTCCGAAAAGATTAATAAGCGCGGTGCCGAATGGGAAACGTCCGAGGGGCAGGCCGAGACGGAGGTGGGAGGATTGCGTTAGGGCGGATCTATCGAAGTTGGGTCTGGAAGACGGTCGATGGATCGAGGTGTGCAGGGAGCGAGTGGTGGTGTAGGCCTCGAACCTTCGGGTTCATTAAGCCTTTATTATTATTATTATTATATCATCCATAAGATGTTCAAGAATACTAAGTTGAACAAAGTTTGTCAGAATTCAAAAATGAGTTTACTCACGAGCGTTTCTGTATTTTTATTTATTTATTTTTTGTAATGTTTTTTTTTATTCCCGCTCACTCCCTACACTCCATATCACAATGTAATAACTCACTTTTTAAGGCATCGAATCTTGTTTTCCTTTTCAGGTCAGTCCTACTGCTTTACTCGCCAAGCTCAGTAGTAGCCTATTCTTTTCGCTAGTTTACCCAAGAAAAAATCATTTCATCAAGGCTTAGGTTTTTCTTCGGATATTTGCAGCTCATTGATCATCTCGTTAATCGAACTATATACGATTTTTCCGCTTCATATTCATTTCAAAATATATGAATTTTTACTCAGTTTTTTTAATGAAGTTGGTGTCAACGATTCACCGATAATTAATTCGTTCATTCCTTTGCTGTCATAATTAGGAACCGAGCAGTATTTTCACAAGCTGAGTAGATTGAATAGTTCTAGTTTAACAAGCTATCATTTTGTTTATTTTCCTTCGTCTATCTTGCTCCTTTCTACAGCTTAAAATGGCTATACAAAAGAAATGAATCATATAGGCATTAAAACATAACAACACATCAAAAATATTATTTTTCGGTCACGAGGATTACATTTTTAATGTAACACTCTTGACATTTTCAATGAAAATCTCCATCCTTAGCTATAATAATTGTCGGACATTTATGAGAGGATGAACTCGAATAAATGTCCCTAACCAACATCTTTTGCCCGTATCATTCGGGTTTTTTTAATGAACGCTGATACATACAATTAACGTAACGTGTGACATATATTATTTTGCATGGGATATCAAATAACTGCCTATTAGATACTTTCTTCTCCAAGTTTGCACATCGACTGATAGCCGGTATTATAAACAAAGGTTACCATGGCCATTCCCGACATTTTCGAAGAACAGTGTTGCCCAGAACAGCCGACAACACTCGCCATGAATTTTTCTATTAACCTTGGGGACAGATTCATTTTCCTGATTTACATTCGAAGTAGTAGAGGTAACTAAAAATATCATTAATGCCTTGAAACACCACCGTATTACAAACAACGAACATGAAATACCTCATTGTTCAAATTTAATCAATTATCAGGGGTTCATTTCAGGGTGTGGTGAACTAAGCATAACCAGCTTGGGGACTGGAACACTCGTGACATTTTCAAACTTCACATTGAGATATATTGTTTTTTATGATGCCTAGGTTCATTTAAATGTCACCATCGTATTGCTATAACAGAAAACTATAAGATAAATATCCAAAATTTTTTTTTGGATATGAAAAAATATCTGAAAAGCGAATGTTAAGACTGGGGACACTAAATGACCAGTTCATATGAGAATCACCCACGTATAACAGAAATAAATATCTGGTTTTGGTTTATTCCGCGACAGTATAACAGTAAATATACCGCAAAATACTCGAATGATATCGACACAAAATGCTAGTAGAAGTCCAAAAATAACTCCCCCCCCCCAAAAAAAAAAACCCTTCTAAGGTAGTATAATTGCATGATTGTTGCAAAGTTTACTTTAACGATATAATAAATAAATGAATGGTTGGTTACAAGCTATTTTGAATATATATATTTTTTTTTTTTTTTTTTTTGGCACTTTAAGGCTTTTACTGAAGCCCTATACTGCCCATACTAACACCCATGGCACTGGGTGATACTTCTCCTACGAAAGAAAAGCACCACCCAGGGCGGGACTCGAACCCGCAGATCCGGCATGGGAGTACGGCGCTTTACCGCACAGCCACACCGGGCCCCATTTTGAATATTTTGAAAAAACTAAATTTAATTTTAAAAACCTAGCAGTTTTACCACTACATTTCGACATTAATTCTATACAAAGCGATATCAAAATATTTATTGGAAATACAATGGATAAATACTAAATATTATAAAAATGTTAACCGATATTCTAATTTATTTATGTTTGTAACGAATCAACAAATGGGCATGTTTAATAAAGAGATAAATTCTTTGTGAGACCTTTTTTTTTTTACAAAATTGACTTCCGAATTGACAGAAGGCTAAAAAAATCATCCAGCCAAAGACAATTAGCTAGTTTGCGTTATAATATTGATTAGTCTCAAAAAAGGTTAAAAAAAAATAATATTAATTTTCCTAACGCGGAGCAGATTTCATTTCGATGCAAATTTCTAAACAAGCAGCCCATCAAAGATGGTTTCACTGAGGTTCTTACTCGCCAGTTTCTGTTTAATATCGACTTGGTTTAACTTAAATTTGGATAAAGTGCTACAAATTTTAGCGTTGAACCGAATAAAATTTATTAAAATATGAGGCATGTATAATTAATTATATGGAATATCATCCTAAACTTCTAGGTGTTTATCCGTATGGTGGTAATGTTTACCATGCCTTTTTGGTATTGATTAATGGGTTTGCTATGCTATAGGTTCAAATTTACAAAATAGTAAAAAAAATAATGATTTTTTTTTTTTTAGTTATATAGGAATAAAGTTTTCTTTTCCTCGAAAGTTTTTTTTCCGGTTTTTTCTTGACTGAAGAAGAAGGAAATTTTCAAAATTATACTAAATCATTGAAATTGATTATATAAACTATTTTTTATTTTTTACAACTGCATATTAATATTTGTTTATTTACTGTATACTGTATATTTATTTTTATTATTTTATTACTGCATGCACCATTGGGAAGAAGGAAGAGAGGTATACCGGAGAAGAGGTGGATAGAAGAGATAGAAGAGGCGATGGCAGCCAGAGGACTCCACGAGGCAAATTGGTTCGACAGAAAGAAATGGCAGGAAGGTTTATTAGGCAACGACATATGACCTTGGTTGTAATAAAGTCGTTTGTATACGAGTATATATATTTTTTTTAATACAAAAAGTTAAACAGTTCAATAAATAAAATAAAAACTATTTTAATAACTTATTATTATAGAATTCTGAATTAGAATATAACTTTTCGGAATGAAAGCGTCTTGTATTCAACAGAGGACATCTAAGCAGGCCATATTGTAAATAGTGATGTAAAAATATCGATAGTTTTAAACCTCTATGAAATATTTATTACTAATTGGATTATATAAATAGGGGAAAATATGTCGGTGGAGCCTGATATTGGCCAAATCACCTCCTCTTGAAGATATTAAATAAAAACCATATTCGACGGCTCTTCCCCGAGAATATTATTATCTTCTTCCAATTTTTATGTAGGATAATCGGCTTGGTGAATGATTTGGTGGATATTCATCTTCTTTCGGGACTTGGATCATGTAATAAATGACAATAGAAGCCGACGGTGGTGGAGGTGCGGGCTCTAAGGCTTCCGCTGGGGAACTAAGTAGCGACTCCTGTCTTTAAAGATCAAACGCCGAGAAGTGGAGCGTCGGAGGAGAGCATGGTCGGTCGGTCGTCAAGACCCTTTCACCCTATCCCTCGGAAATATTAGCAAGAGGGCAGTCTCTTTGTCAGGATCTTCACCCTGTCGATTCAGATCATTGCAAAAGTTTTAAAAGGAAAAACTACTAAGCCAAAAAATATAGCTAAATATAAACTTTCCAAAGCTAAGAAGTTCGAGAAAAATAAAAAGAATTATTTCAATGAAACTAGTTATTTTACAAGGAATCTCTCATTAGACACCTATCTTTTCTCTCCTAAATCCTATATGCAGATAAAAAACTGTATTTATGCACAAATAGCATGTTGCTGGAATTTACGGTATAGAACAGTATTTAGAAATTACATTGGAAACAACATAATAATTTTTTCAATTATACCCCATAATTACTAACAACTGATACGAAGAAATACCATTTATTCAAATAAAAGAAATGGATCTTTTATGATAAAATTAACAGCAACCAATGTAAAAAAAATAATGCTCTCCATGTATGTTCAACAGTTCGTTCAAAACAATTTACAAATAAAATTTTTAAAGTATGCTGAAACCAGAATACTGTTCAATTAAGAGAGCTAAGTGATATACAGCTTTTTTTTATTGAAAAGCCATTATAATCATATCTTATGAGGAATTCCACCATGTTCTCCAGTTCTGAACATGTTTGTTGTTTTGTTTTTTTAGTAAATTTTTACAGTTCGTATCTAGCATTATATTTTGAAAATAAAAATGCGATATTTTTTTTTTTTTTTTTGAGGGGGGAGGTAGATATTATTCTTGCATTTACTAAGCATAAAATCTTCATAAATATTGATTACACTCTTGTTCCCAATCAGCTACTTTCCTGATATGTCATATTTACAGTATAGCCAAACTTAATTCATTAGCAACTGAACATTTAACTCAGAGGTTGAGGCCTGCGAAATATCTACTCTTTATTAAACAAATAATCAAACAATACTGCTAGATATTATTAGGAACGAGCATTTATAGTGTCGAATGTTCACGGCTAGTTTTATTGCCTAAAACAACGACCCCCCCCCCCCAATCCCCCCGCAAAACCCGCCATCAACTCCCCCCCTAAAGGGCCCAAGCATGCACCGCAATTTTCCCCGCTCCCAACCCGTCACATTGATCTTTATTTTAGGGCGAATATTGGAGTCACAGCCTAAAAGCTCAGTTTTATTTAGTTATTTCCCTTTTGTCGTACGTTTCTATTCGTGGGCGGGGAGTGGAAAGAATGGTCTCAAACGTCACTATGCCGAAAATATTTAAAGTGGTACCTACTTGAGATTTGTGGCCGGGAAAGGTATTGCGACGCCTTCGGGATATACGGTGAAAAGTTTGCCAAAAGATACGGGGAAATTCTTGTCATGGATTTCAGGAGGTTCGAAAAAATAAATAAATAAATAAAGTAACTTTTGTTGAAAGGAAAGGAACCAGGGTGGTGCTTGAAAAATCTAATTTAATTTAACGAGATCTGGGCTTTAAAAAAAATTACTTCCTAAAGATCTAGACCTGGATTTAAGTAACAATATTTTAATATAATTATTAATTTACTCGTGACCTTTGTTAGTAGGTTTATTAAAACTCAAATCTTTTAAAATAATAATATGTATTATTGTACATTGTATATATTAATAAATAAATAAAAAATCATTATTCGGGGGACTAGTCCCACAAGTATAGATGTATAATATACATAAGTATAGTAAAAATACATGTGCTAAAATGTAAGATTACCTTCGATCATGATTATATATATATATATATATATATATATATATATATATATATATATATATATATATATATATATATATGTGTGTGTATTTATGTAAGAATGGTCCGATTTTTTTTTTTTTATATGTAGGCATGTACACAGAAAAAAAAACGCCTTTTCACATCAATTCTTTTAAAATTATCATGTTCTTTTATATATACCATTAAAAATACATATATTTATTAGAGTTTATTACAAAAAAAAAGTTGTTTCATGTTAATCTAAATGCACCACATAAGGAAATGATTTAAAGCGAAGTATTTAAATGCATATAAAATACTATTAGAAGTGATGGACATAAATGTAATATAAATAACATGTTCACCAACGAATAAAATGTATTTGACGCATATCGTTTAACAGGATATGGAGGAAATCCCTCCGATATTTTCCTCAAATAATTTTTGTCAAACTATCGAACAAAAAGAACCTTCAATTAACTATAACTGGAATCAGCTATAACTGGCGATTAATTTTAATTATTCAAAAACATAATTAACACGTGCCTCAGAATAATTCAGCTGGGTGATGTTAGGACTAGTTATATTATTCAACAGCCATTACTGTTACTGTTATATTATTGCTAAACAGTTTCACATACATAAATAGTTATCAGAATATTGTTGATTTTGTCGCTCCCATCTGTAACAGTTCTTACTGCACGTTTAACTCACTAATTGTGATTCCGATTGTAGAAACCGCACAACTGCGATAGTCTTTTAAATATTTCTTCCTTTGCAATAATTTACATTTTACCTCAAAGGACAACTCAATATAATAAGAAGAAAGGTAGAGGCAAACAATAAATAATTAACATTTAAAAATGTCATATTGGAATTTGAAACTATTTCAATATTAATTTAATGTATTCACTTCCTTGAGCAGCTGTATATAAAGAAAATTTATTATAGTATAAATGGTTAAATATTTTAATACTCGTATAATTAAATTGAAAATAAACTGCTATCACCGAGAAAATATATATATATAAAATATATATATATATATAAGAGTTAAGGTGAGAAGTCGAGTAAATTATTATAAAGCGAGGCGTGGAAAACAAAAAGTAAAAAAAATAAATAAATAAATAAGGAGTTATAAAAAGGCGAGAATGTCTTTTAATGTTTTAAAAAGAAAATAGAAACCTGGCAGATATCTCACGGAAGGGAATCGGATTCCTGGCCATTTCTTGCCTAATGAATCCTAAATGATTCAGTGCTCATTTTTCACAGTATTTTTTCATCTTTAACCAGAAAATGGAGTTTCATTAGGAAAATGGCCCTCCGAGGCATTTGACCTCGCGTTCAAGAATATGAATATAAGAAGTAATCTTCTATGGACACAAAACATAATATGTTTATTGTACTCTACTCTTACATTATTAAAATGAGGTTCAAAACAAAATTTTTTTTTATTTGTTTAATATGACATCTTGTCTCAATTAAGGACTTTGTAAATAATTATAAATCGACAAGTTAAAAGCAAATTTATGGGAAAAAAAAAAGATTTAACTAAATTTAAAATTCAATATAGTACTCTATATATTATGATGGACACTACGTAAAATCTATCAAAACTCCGAGCGCATCTTGCTTATAGAGAAAAGCATGAGTATAGGAAAACCTTTTTCTCCATTATCACTTAGAACATTTTAATAAAAAAAATTGTTAAAATTCTGATAAATAAAAAAAAAAAAGAACTTTTATTTTAAATTTAGGTAAAAGAAATATATTTCGCCAAATCGTGAATGTTAATTGAATAAAATTGTTACTGCCTACATTCATAGTTATTCAAACAAAAACAATATGTTAATCAAGCAATACATTTTAAAAGATATGTATTTGACATATCAGTTCTCTCATTATTTATTTCCCATTTAACGCAACATTTTTCTAAAAGAAATTATTTGTTTAAAGTTTTATAATTAATAATTTCTTCTTTGGAATACATATAGAAATAAACGATTTTAAGATAGATTATATACAAAAGCAAGACCGCCATCAATCAGCCAGCTGTTGCTTTATATATATATATATATATATATATATATATATATATATATATATATATATATATATATATATATATTAGACTGTTAACATTAAATATATAAGTCTTTTATTTGTAGGGATTTTGAAGTAATAACCGTATTATGGGGGCCTTTGGAGACTATATTTATCTCATAATAATTTTTTAAAAAATATATATAACCCTTATCATATTTAAACTAAACAAACAGTCCCTTACTTGTCTTTTTACATTAGGGTTATATGTTGTTAGTCTCTGTACATCTTTTCATTAAGTAAAATTATATATACATTGAAGAGAGCTTTGAATTCCTTGTAAAAACCTGAATAAATTTAAATGGGGGGAAAATGATAAAATATGGTTCAAATACCTATGTGCATCATGTATGGGTAGACAGTTGTTCAATTATATTAGTTGGTTGACTGGTCCTAAAATAAAATATTAATCTGTTATATACAGATGGTTAGTTAAATTTAATAATTATTAGATAGTATAATATAGATAATTAAGAGCGCTGCAACGGTGATACTGAGACCAGGGTTCGTTACCTGCCCGTAGCCAATCTTTTCACTTCTGATTAAAAAAAAAAATTGTATATCATTCATAGCATTATTTCTTCCACGAAATTATTATTATTTTATTAAATTACTAACATTAAGTCGGTGAAAGTATTGTTATTACCTAAGGCTAAGGAAATATTTCGGAAAATTCATATTTTATTTAATTTTCTTAAACAAATTTTTAAAAAGCAATATGGACAATCGTTAAGTTTCTGTTAAAAGTTAGGCTTAATATTAGTTTGAATACCCTCACCTCCCTTCCGCTTTATAATATCATTAAGTTTGACCTTCCTTGAAATTAAAAATAAAAATCTTTTATATCTTTACAATAAATAATATCAGGTGCCGAATTCATTCCTTCGAATGAATGAATAACTCCTTCAAATTCGGTTCATAAAAGAAAATGAGATATTTCATCCTATTAAGTGATATTTCCTTACAAAACGGACGAACTCAATTAATATTCGCTGTAATCATGCGTTGAAGAACCCTTTTCAATAGGCCCATGATCCCGCTGACAATATCAGGGTAAGGTCAAGCTAAAATTAATCTTTCGATAAATTGGAAGAGCTGATTTATTGAGTTCCTATAATCTATAATTTATTATTTCCAGTAATTAGTTTCCTCAGTCCTATTCAATAATCACTTAATCATTACTGATATGGAAAGAGATTTTTCGATCCTGATTTAAAAGCCCATTATGTAATTAGTCGGGTGAGGATTATTTCCTCAGTAGGCAATAAGATTGATAGTATAAGGATTAACAATGGGTTACATATAGCAGCAGTATGTCAACCTCAGAGATAAAATATGGTATAATTATTAGTGAACGAGATTTTCGTGATTTCTAGCATTACTATAATTCAAGTCTATCGTAACCTTAGAAATGTATAACAATTTCAAAATCAATTGTCCTTTTTTAAGTCACTTGGAATTTAAGAATAATTATCTTAATATCCGATTGCTTAAGGGTATTTTTCTTGGAGATCTAAACACATTTGTTTACAATAGCATTGACCTAAAAACCTAGTCTATTCATTTTTCCATAAATCAGTAAAACTTATGGTGCAAGAATCTTATAAACGAGATATAAAATAAAGTACTTTAATGTCATTTTTCTCGGCTTCTAGTGCCCAATGGTGCGAACGGAAAAATACGTGTCTCATATTTTTGGACTAGCAACTTCCAAAAAAAAAAAAATCATGAAGATCCGTGAAATCCGATATCGGTAAACTTTAAAAAGATATGACAAAACATTAAGTTACAAACTACCACTGAAACGCCGCTTCTTGACATTTTCGTTTTCTTTTGTTGCAAACGTAGCCATCAAATGTATTTAGTGTTTTTTTTCTGTCCAGTTTTAATTTAAGTTAAAAAAAAAAAAAAAAATATATATATATATATATATATATATATATATATATATATATATATATATATATATATATATAGGGTAAACCGTACAGTGATTGGCACCCTTAAGACTAAATTTCAGTGGTGACATTAAAAAAAAAAACTTATGAAGGGATCTAATTGAAACTTCCTATAACTCCTTTTTAACTATCCTTATAATTATAAAGTCTCAATAGGTTTTTTTTGGTCAAAAGGTCAATAGTTTTACAATATAGCAATATTTATTGTTAAAAGTGCCAAAGCTAGTTATTGGCACCCTGTGGATTTAATTGTGAAATCTTCCCTATGGTTAGTTTGTTAAAGTCTTACTTCATAGATGACTTAGAGGACCCTTCAAACATAAGATTCATGTATATCTTGAAATAAAATTAGGACTTGTTTACTTATTTCTTTAAGTTAAATTTGGGGTGCCAATAACTGTATGGTTTACCCTATATATATATATATATATATATATATATATATATATATATATACTATCACGAAAAGACTTTTAGAAATTTAAAAGATCGGGGTAAGAAGAAAACCCATAGCACCGTTCCTGGGCTTATTATTTTTATGAAAACCGTTTTGGGGTTGTTATACATATAGTCGGGGAAAAAAATGCTTTTAGAGAACGGTTTCTACAGTAGTAAAAACAAAATCACAATTTATGAAAAAAAAAGTTTTATTATTATATTACTGCTTACCGGTTCTTTATTAGTTTTCTAAAAATAAATCATTGTTCGCATATTTTAAGCATGGATTTCATTGAGAAGTGTCTTAGCCGAACCAAAAACCTTATGCCAGAAAACCCAAAAATGATTTCTCCTCATCGATATCGAATCAAAAGAGACGACCATGAGTATTGGGTCACGTCAAAAATACTCAATCATAACTTGAAATGTTTGGCCCACCAGCCATTTTCATACTTGTTATATAGCATTTGAACCAAAATCTAATAATAATAAAAAAAAAAAGAATATTTACTTTATTCATCTTTTGTTTTAGCAGTTCGGTTATTATTTCCTTTAATGAAACAAAAGTATCAAGTTATATGAAAATATTAATGATAAAGAAAACAAAACGTTATCAAGTTAATTTAAAGTATATTTCATTTTTTTTTTTCTTCTTGAAAGTAGCACAAAAGCAAAGACCCTGTCAAGTCCTAGTCAACAGTCTCCTCAAGGAAAAATATTACATTTCATAATTTTAACAAAAAAGAAAACCGTACAAAGACTGCTGCTTTTGTCAGGTTTACCTTTTCAAAGAAACTTTGTTAAGGAAACAATGAAACTTATATATATATATATTTTTTTTTTAACTCATGATCTCTTAACATAATGTTAAAGAAGTAAGTATACATAAAGCATACCGTTAATAACAAGAAATATTCCTATGATAATCCTTCACTGATTTGAGACCAAGCAGATATCAGTCAAGCTTCGTTATGATCCCTTTATTAACCTCAACATTTACAATATTTTGTTTCAACGTTTCGGCAATTCACACCATTATAAAGATGAACTTCTGTGACCACAAAATATTTTAATAAAATAGGATGAATGCCCTTGTCATAAATTTTAAGAGTTATTATTAGTTAAAAAAACTACAGTCCTTTTCTTTTCAAGCTATATAAATTCGACTTTATATTACTGTTGTTATCCCATGATATTAATATTATTGCTTAGTTTTGTTAACGCCAATATTATACATCAATTTAAATTAATATTTAGTAATTATCATGTAAAAGACATTGATTATGATATCATTGGAGAAAATGTCGTTGAAAGGGAAACATATAGATATGTTTCCATTTCAATATATATATAAATATATATACATCTTTTGGTACATGCATCGGTATATAGATAGCATTGTATAGATTAATTAAATAGTTTGAAATCGACATTAGGTACGCAGTGTTTTAGCAATCCAAATATAATTGGATAGCATTTTTTTAAAAATCATTTCTCTCTAACAAGGAATTATAAGGAAAAAGAAATTAATGCTGTACTCAGTATTATTGCTTCCGAAGGCATTAGTCAGATATTTTCATTCTTATTTTAATTATGATTGTATTTTTTTAAAAAGGGGTTAAGAGCTCTTTAATTATCTTTTCCTAATAACATCGAACAATTAAACAAGGCTTTAAAAAGGTTCTAAAAATGAGTTCACTGGAATCGAGAACTTATTTTTATTTGGACAGCGGTTCCAGGAATGCGTGGATGTAAGTTCCAGATTTTCCAAAGGAACAAAGGTAAATTATTTTTTTTATAATCTTTGAGTTAGTTATAATCCTCATACAACCATTTGCCCTCAAACATTTATCCTCATACAACCATTTGCATATTGAATTTCTGGAGTGCAATAAAAACTCCAATATCGGATAATGGATTATATAAAAACAATTATTAATATATTTTATTAGATGGGGTATGGAAGGGGAGCGTTAGGGTATTTTTTTCAAGCAAGTTTTGGTCGAGGGTGGCAGGGATTTCTTGTGGGGGGGGGGGAGGGTGCTCTAATGACCTGGGGGGGAGTTGAGCAAGTTATGGCCAGTAGAGATAAATCTCAGGACGTTTCTATCGCATTACTTCCTTCCTACAAGAGTAACTGGTCACTTGGAATCTTGTCCGCTTTCATCCTGTTTTCTACCTTACTTGGCCCTTCGGAGCTCGCCCATGGCGCAGGTTTTGTCTAATTATTGTTATTTACAGTCAATTAGTCCCGAATTACTCCATGGACATCCCTAAACGCAATAAAGTACATATAGTTAATATAACTATTAATACTAATTAACTATATAGTTAAATAACTATTCAAGAAAAATAAAACTGGTGCTTAAGCGTAATGTCAATCAAATCGTCGTTTTGCACAACCTTACAAAGTAATATACCCATGATCTGCCATTGGCAATAGATTTTTTTTTTTGTATCTTATTAATACAACCATTTGAAATACACCAATTTTTTATATGTTGCTTGAGGGAGCACGGACAGCCTGGAGGGGTTAGCCCAAACCTAAAGATCCTGCAAATCAGACGCGATTTGTGACCGAGTATTAGAGATAAGGTCTGGTCACACATAACCGCACCGCAGCACGGGCTTGAATCGGATTTTATTCATTTACTAAGGATAGATAGTAACCGGTCACACATGCCCGACACCGGGTCAACCGACCTGTTAATATCTATCCTTCGTATTTGAATCAGATCCGATGCACGCCCGTGCTGCGGTGCGGTTATGTGTGACCAGACCTATATTCTGCCAAGACTGATTCGAACTCAGGACCTGGAGCATAGCACCACAATGCCTTACCAAGAGGAACCCCATTCCCTCATGAAAATAAAGAGAATATTAATAAATAATTAAAAAAAAAAACTATAAATTAAATAATGATGATGATAATAATATATTTTGGATAAGTAGAGTCTCTCGATTATTTTATATTAATATTAACTTTATGTGTTTATTTAAACTACTGTATATAGTTAATTATTATATTTTTTTTTTTTAAGGTTCCGATTTCCATCCAAATTATATATGTATAAATATATGCACGTGTTAGTTTTAAAATTGCAACAAAATTAATCAAAATTTGGGTCCCCCCACACAACTATTAATTGTGGTAGTGGATACGACTATACAGGATGGAGAAACCTAAACCACTTACTATAATTCAGTTAGAAAGGGGCCATCAGATCCCGTGGGGCAATGGTGTTCATCGCCCTTATCGAGGAACCCAGCTAGACCATATTCCGAAATGGCCGTTGGCAGCCAACTCCCAACTTCAAGTTACAGTAAGATGGAGGCCTTCCACTTCACGACCAATGGAAAATAGAATAGTCGACCTACCACTTACTTGATATTAGATATTTGATTTCAGGAGTTCAAATCCTTAAGTTTAAAAAATCTGGTGCGATACGCACAACACATAACTTACACTTATCAACCTGCTTAGAATAGGAATCCACGTGTTTTGATTAATATATAAACGCCATTTAACATCTTCACAGAAAGCAGATTTTCTCACTTTTATTTACTTCTTTTTGTTTGTCCCCACAAAGTATAGAGTATTATAAATATTGCCAAAACTTTAAAGTCCTCAGTATTTTTCTATTCATTATTGTTTATTTCTTTTTTTAAGAGGCCTAAAAAAATCATAATTTCGTTAGTAGTGGAATTTTTTTAACACTTTTGGAAAAATATCGATGTGAAGATATGAGGGGAATCGTTGAAACGGCTCTCAGTTAACTAATGGATTGATGCGAAATTAATGCATGTTTTTAATATTCATTGAAAATACGCTATATTTTCACTTTATCTAAATATATGTAATCAAAGTAATTTTCGTCAGAATCAATGCGCTTTTGCCAATGTTCAACAATCTTTCTTACCCCAGCAGAAAAAAAAATCTGCACCCCTGGATGCAATGAACTCACTAAAAGATTCAATTTCACCCTGGTTTTGAAAAATTTTCTCCATAAAAAAGTTGTCCAGTTGTCAGAACAGCGGAAATCTTTAGGGTAGAGGTTAGGTGAATAAGATGGGTGTTGAAGAACTACAATTTATAAAAATATGAGGTAACGATTTATCATGGTTAAGAGTACTTTTAATAAAACTTAGTTAGCCTTATTATCATGCCAAAAATCAGCTGTGATATACATCCCCTTATACTCAAAAATTACCCTTAAAAGCAGCCTCTTGAGAGATATTCAATAGCTGTTTTAAGAGTGAATGAGAGATTCAATAGCTGTTTTCAAGTATTGTACTTCAAAACATTGAAATAGTGAAGAGGGCACAAAAGATAGATCGGACTGTAAGGAACACAATGGTGTTTGAATTACCATATTAGATTATGCCTTGCCAGTCTTGAGAAAATAAGTTTTCCGTAAGAGCTTACAAACTCAGAAATCGGCATGCGCGGTGCAACCAAGATGGCCGCTATTTTGAAACGATTCACTATAAAAAAATATTTAAAAATTGTTTTGAACTACTGACTCCATATGAAATTGATGGTAAAAATATAGAGATTTTTTTTCTAAAATGGTCTAGTAACCAAATTATCTTTTTCTGGACAATTTCAAATGGATTAACTCATTACAAAAAGGGATCGAACGTTGGAAGCATTTTGATTGATTTATTAGAAAATACGTTAAGAAAATTCTTGGGTGAAATTCCCGCATGTTCGGTCCAGAATGAAAGTTCCCCTTTAATTATTGAATAATTCACCCCGACGGAAATTACGGTATGATTCCCGATTTGAGTTGATAATACTTTATAGACAACATATGGCAACGAGAAAAAACAATACAATTCAATACGGTGTGCTTGATATATTGTTATGTCGGAACGTAGTAACAATCAACAAACCTTCCAAATACAAGTTTTAATCCCATTTTTTTTCCTTTTGCAATATTTCGTGATGGCGAATTTACAGAAAATTCCTGGACATGGGCTGCATAAGACTTAGGAACATAAGCTGCTTAGGCTAGTGGTGAAGGGCAGACTGTAGCTAAACCTGATATATAATTAAGGCGGCTTGTTTAAAAGCCTCTCTCTCTGTAGGCAGATGTGGTTGTGGCCATTCAGACTGCAGTTTAAAAATATACCTCTAGAAGCCTAATCTCCTCCTTTACTTTGCATAAGTATCATTAGTTAGAAACGTTCGTTAAATAATGGATTCTTAATTTAGTAATAAGTTTCAAGTACTCATTTATATCTTAATAACATTTTTAAATGGTCTTCACATCCACAGACATTTTCACGTATAGTTATAATACGTATAACATAACGTTTAGGTAGCTCTTTAACTGGATATGAAGATACTGTAATAACTTCTGTTCATTATTATTCAATTTGAATTCGGATATTTGGACCGCCTGTTGGCTGTTCTGATAAATCCTAATTAATTAATTAATTGAGCAATTCATATTAAGCGGGGCGTTCTTCCAGCTGCGCTCAGTCTTCCACGAAACCTCCCCGTCGATAAAACTGTTTCCTTTTTTATTTCACTTTTCATATGCTCATAATACCTAAATTGACAAATTTCACTTTGCTGCGTTTCTGGCTCCCGCTTTTCTAAGGTGAGTTACCAGAACGAGATACATCAAATTAATTTATTGAATAGGTATTAATGAATATTGGATTATTTTCCAGAGAAAACTGTGAAATATAGAAACAAATATAAATTGAGCTCCATATATAATTTCATTTATTAAGAGTTTAAGTTATTAATATCCCCTTCTAGTAAATCCTATTAATCTATTTTACTAACAGAGCTTAGTTACTGGATGCTAATTGCCATGCTAACCTAATTTATTGAATGCATACCACGCAATATTACAATTAAAACTGTAAATTAAACTTATCTGGTGGGCTCTCTCTCTGGATCATTTTAAGTCTCTGCCATCTCTGACCCTCTGTTAGACTCAGTACCGCATCTTCACTCAGCTCTCTGGACCCCTGTACTACTGCCACTTCCTGCACCTCGGCCCGAGCTCTCTTGTCAACCTTCGCACTCTTGGCACTTCCTCCAACTTCTCTCTTTTCTCTCTCTATTCTCCATATAAATCTTCTTTCCCCACTCTCTTCGGACTTGCTCTCATTGGTTGGTAATCCTAAAATTCCCATTCCATGCTATACACGGCAAAACCGGTGTTTATGGCCCCAAATTTCTGCAACAATCTTCTTAGGTATTTCCCTTGGTGAGTGTTGGCAGCATTGTCGGTCTTTGGCTTTACTAATTTTAAATTTCTAACAATAAGTGTATGGTTCTAAAAACTTCCAAGGCGGTATTCCCAGGACCTTGCCGCCTTCAGGTAAAACTGACCACCGGGTTTGAGCATATATAGTACTTTACATATCATATTAAATTATTATCATTTAATTTAATTGCCTGGTAGCACCCATGATATATAGCAACCTGGATTTCGTACAATGCGTAACGTCCGGGATCTTTAACACAACGTGAATATCCTGCAGGGAGAGCTTTTGCTCTCCAGCATTAATATGGGAGTTCACGCGGTGAAATCTAAATTAGTAGGAAGACGGCCCCACCGAGTAATGTGGATGTTAGAGTTGAAATGGGAAATCCTGCAACAAGTTGAAGATTTTAAATATTTAGGTTGCTGGATTGATGAAGGAAATCATCCCCGCATTCGTTGATCCAAGAGTCGTGATTTTAAGTTATAGCCAAAAAAAAAAAAAAAAAAAAAATTAGTAGCTTTATTTAGTAGAATCAGTGAGTGATGTTTCAATAGGTTATGTGGTTTAGAAAGTATTCTACCTTCTAAAGAAATAAATTTCATTTTCTATGAAGGACAGGAAACAGTAGAATTAAGATGAGGAACATAAGCAAGTGTTGTTGGTTTGTCACAGGATGACGAAAGCTGACTTTGAGTAAGCTAATTGGAAGCTATGGAGGAAACAAGTTATGCAGCTCTTTCTCTCTCTCCCTCTTTATCAAGCGAGACTCTATACTTTGTGTTCACGACGGTCTTTGTTAAATTGTTATCTAAGTTAACTTGATTCAATTGCTTCACAAAAGGTTAGAGGTTAAACCACTTGTTGGCGACATGGGGGAAACTTATTTCATATCAGCTTGTCTTTAGCAAGACATCGGACGGAAGTTCCTCGAAATAGAAATATGTTTTAGTACGGTTCAAAGCTATTACTTGTTATAATTACTTTTATCGTAACTTGGAATGAAAACCTGCACAAGCCAAATTTAGAGGTTACTTGTCAATAGTTTCTTCGTGATGTGCCTTTACCGTATCGTAAATTGTTACTGTTTACATTTTACGTTAAAGAATATGTAAAGAATTCTTAATTAACGCTTGGAGTGCTAGTAAACTGGTTAACATTTAACGTGATATGAATAACATTTCTGACAATAACTTAATCAGTAGTTTGAGAAACCTGACATGTCCAAAAAAGTTGATAACGCTTAATATATATATATATACATGGGCGCTTAGCATGCCGAAACATATTATTCTACCGAATTATATTTGTTTCTAAGTTCTAATAAGCGACACATGATAAGAGGAAAAATAAATTAGGTTCAGAAAATATCTTAGTTCAAAAGTGAAAACTTTGCTCACTTTTCTATATATTTGAAATGTAAAATTGGAGGGTATTTTTATCAACTGATTTAAAATTTAAGTATTTTGAAGTCTTATTTTCATTTTATATTTCTCTCTTCTTATTTTAGATATTAAGGAGTATTCTAAAGAAATAAATAAAGCATAAAAGAATAAAATACTAAAGATCACTGGTTCGCATCCCGCAAGGTGGCACTAGGATTTTTTAAATGGAGCGAAAAATCCTTGGCTATGCCATCCATCGGATGGGACCTAAAATGGAGGTCCCAAGCCTGTACGATGTCAGCTACTCGTTAAAGATCCCGATCATAATTATACCTGGATAGGCAAAATTTAGGGCTCCCAATGTAGCATCGTCCTATTAGCCTTAGTAGCATAAACAGAGGATAAACAAACGAAATTGAGGATTTCTTCACACCCAAGGTAAAGAATACAGCATGTAAAGAATGCATTTTTTTTTTTTTTTTTAATAAAATGCATCACCCACGAGGATCATTTTTGCTTTAGTTAGAAAATAGCGAATTCGTACATGTAAAGAATTAATGTAATTTCTGAGGCACATCTCTAGGTTTTTTTTTTTTTTTTTTTTTTAATTTAAATATAAGAAGAAGAAAAAATAATTAATATACCATAAATATTTCAACATGGGATACTTTTCAAGAAATAAAAAATGTTCATTTTGAATATTTCAGTACAACATAGAGATGATATTAAAATACCTAACTGAGTTGAAACATTTGTGAATTCATATATTGCTCTATATATAGCAATTTAGGTATAGTCACAGGCAGAGTCCTGTAAATTAAAGAAAAATTTAAATTAAATTTGTTTTATGCAAGAGTTAAACCTTATGCTACTTTTTTATGTATATCATGCTAAATAAACTGGTAATTTTTTCTACAAAAGGAGCTCCTAAAACAAAAAACATGAGATCCCCTGAGAATGGTAAGAAAAGACGTTCTCTAGATAAAAGCTTTTAGGCCGAAACTTAATTCTCGTTAAAGACTAAATTTGGAGGGTGGTCCCTAGGGTACACTAGACTTGCCCACTATCCTGACCTGCAATGGAACATTCCTCTCAGCTGTAGGTAGCATCCCTTCAATGCCGATAACGATTTTTCCTATAAAAAAATTTAAGTAACATAAAAGAATAAAAAATTATTTAATTTTGGACATATATTAAAAAAAAGGAAAAAGCCTTTTCTGTTGAACATTTGAGACTTCGTAAATACACTTACACTCATATATAAAATAGCACATGTGCTTGGTGACGCAAGTAGGGATACGGAAATCCGGGTTCGGATCCCGACCAAGGCTAATCCATTCTCTACATAATAATAATTGAATTTAATATTAAAAATAAATTGAAGATGGTCAAGAGACCTAACTAATTTGAAGAACAGTCCACTCCCCCTTACAATTCGTAAAATTAACGAGATCGATGGGAAAGGGGGTCAGTGAAGAAAATGGATTGACTTGATGGATTGATATGTGCTTGGTGCCGTAATATAGATACAGAAAGCCTGGTTCGAATACCGGCTAAGACCAATCTTTCCTCTTTACAATAAAAACATTTAAAAGTTATAAAACTAATTACTAATTTAGTTGTCAATAGATGGAAAAGAAAGGAATACCGTGGAGAACGATAGGAGGTAATTATGGGCATTTATTACAACAAATAATTCACTTGAGGCAGTTTCCGATTCCGAACTCATATTTCGTGTTTTCTTGAGGGGTCCCGTTGTTTATTACCTAAATGAAAAAGCATTGCTCAAAAACTGTTCATTACATAAATAAATTTTTAGATTCACCATCGAAAAGAAGATTACAGTTACAGTTAGCTACTTCACTACGAAGGTTTATAATAGGAACTTTCTGGAAGTCAAACAACGCAAAGTTGTATTTATCGATAAATAAGGATGTTTTTTTTTTCCTTTAGCCGCCTGACGGAACATATTTTAACTTTAAGGTAAATTTCCAAATTTAGTAAATTCAAGTAACGGAAGTATGAGTTTATAGGGGGATTGGATGAATAATTTAATCTGATTTGTAAAAGAAAGCAATTTCACATTTTTTTTTTAGAAGAAAATTTTTATATATGGGGCTAGCTTCTAAAATTGAAACTCTAGGAATCAATTTTACGGTTCAAAAGAAATAAAGAATTGGAGATATTTTCGAAAAAGTTCGTTTAGATAATATTTACCATTTTTTTGTTTTTCCAACTTTTCACTATCGTATGTTAATAAACTGCCTTTCCTCATAAACTGAATCTAAAACAGATCTGATTGCACCGTGATAGGGGTTGCTAAATTTCTATTGTGACGTGTTTTGCAGTTCTCGAAGTTCATTTAAAGAATTTGCTATAATGTTTCCCTCTTGCATTTTTTTTTTTTTTTAAAGTTTTAATAATACCAGCAAATTCTTGAGTATACCCGTTATAATTTACTAAAGCAAGGAATTCTATTAATTCTTTAAATATCTTTGCTGTGTGATTGATGTAAATCACAAAATACAGTATGACGTTGTAAAAGCTTGTGGCTATGTAAAAATTGAATTATTACAAAAATTTTAAACCTATTATGACAAAATTGTAATGTGGATAATAAGAATTAAAATACAAGATACTTCGCATTTTATTGTGACTAAAACAAAAATAATAAATAAAAGAAAAGACCCTGGAAACTCACAGAAAAGATAATAGCACTGAATAAGCAACAGACTTGCCTAAAGAGATTGCCCATTGGTAGCTCACCAATAATGTTTCTGAATTAGACAATGACCTCGTTCATCTTCTTTTCAGACGCCTTGGAGAATTAAGAGGATCAGAGGATCAAGGAACGTTAGAAACAATTGGATTTAGGGGGGAATCCAAGTTTATTATGAAACTGTACAGATTTCTATCTCTCTGTGACTTAAATCAGCGACACATCATACATTATTTCGAAATGATTTATTGCAGAAACTGTGACAAAAGTTATTTTTAAAAAACCTACCTACCCATAAATTTTTTGTATTTTATCTTTCAAGGAAACATTACACAATCAGCATAGCATCCAACAATGTTTAATATGCTGACGAATTTCGTACAGGGATGGTACATGAGCAGTTTTTAAATCAAATGTTCCTAGCGGGATTATGATTATACTATTTCACAGTTAAATGAAATTGGAAAAATTCTTGCTTTAAATAAAAATATCAGGGACTTCACCTTTTACCTTTCTCATAAATTCTCAGTCATAATTTAAGTCACAGGTTGTTATTAAATTATTATTTTTAATTTTTTTTTTTCACAGCGTGGGAATAAAAAAATATGCAGCTTTTATGCCAAAATATGACACTTCACCATTTTCTGTTTTTTTTTTTTGTTTTTTTTTAAATATTTGTAACTCTCATGGAGTTTCTTAGTACTTAAAAATACATGCGTTCCTAGTTTATAACATTCCTTAATTTTGAATATTAAAAACTTCAATCCCATAGTTTTCGATACAATTATTCTCATACATATTTCTGTTGGGCTGCGAAATATTTGAATATAATGAGTGACGTAAGTATTAAGAACCGAAAAGTATTAGAAGCCGCGAAATTGATAAGATCCTAAAATAATAACATAATTTAATACAATAATTTTATCAAATGAATAAGATAACAAGGATAAAAGTTCTAAATTATATTTATATTATTTTTTAGGAACAATGATATCTTATTATCAATAGGTATTTGGTGAATCGGGACTCTTCCTCTATTACATGCATAATAAAAACAATTCCAACATTACCAAGGTTTCGGAAGTTTCTTCCATCTTTAGGGTTAATTCCTTATTTTTCTATTAACGATCACCAGCAACATATTATATAAGATTATACAATAAGGAGCGAGGTCAATACCATATTCAGGGAGGCAGAAGAAATCTGTTGGACAATTCGTATAGAATTTTAAAATGTGAGAATGATAGGTTTCCTTGAGATATTGTGTAACTAGAAAAGACGTGTTATGTTAATTAGTAAAAGAAAATTCATAGTAATTAACTACAAAAATATGTTGCAAGAGATTGTTGATAGAAAAAATAATTAATTAACCCTGATGATGGAAGAAACGTTGGTTACAATTTTGGCCTTACTTTTTTATTAAACATTTAATAGAAGAGGGGTTCATATTCACTACATACCTATTGACAATAATATACCATTCGTCCTATTACAACATATAAATATAATATAAAAGATTATTTAATATGGAACGATGTGAATAACATATTCGGAAAGGCAGAAGAAACTTGTTGGACCAGTTAGAATTTTAACATGTGAGACTGAAAGGTTGTGGTGAAGGAAGGGACTTCTTCTTGGGGGGACTTGAAGGGACTTGAGAGGAGACTTGATATTGTGGAATTATAAAGGTGTTTTTTTTTTAATTTATAATGACGTATTATATCAAATAATGAAAGGAAATATAAAGTACTTGACTACCATATTGAGATTGTTGATAGAAAAATAATTAACTAACCCTAATGATGGAAGAAATTTCCAAAACGTTTGTTATAATTTTGGAATCGTTTTTGTAATAAACTTGTAATACATGTTTGGGTTCCTCATCCCTGTAATAGACTAAATGAAAATGACTTCGATTTAACAATATCTAATTATAAACTTACGTTCCGTGTTGTTTCCAAATCACCAACTTAGATACTCCGGAAACAGGACTTAGAATTCCTACAAAAGACTTAAGAAGACAAAAAGAGCGTGAAATATATAGATTTTTGACGGGACGAAGCTGGAAAAGTTTGGGTGGCACCCTTCGATTCTAAAACGCAATAAGCCATTTATTAAGTGGGTCGTAATAAACAGGGGGTTCGTTAAAAGCTTTTGATGGTAACTTTAGAGACGTGAAAATTAAATTTCTGGGTAATATCTTCGAAATATTCAGCTAAATAAAAAGGAGAACGTCAAAAGGATATTTCCAAGACTCAAAAGAATGCCTAATTTAAAAGTTCCTGTCTAAATTTTTTTTTAAATTTAATTACACAATATGTAAATTCTCTTATATCACTATATTTATTACATGAGTCTGGATTTATATGTATTTGCATAGTAATATTTACATAGCCTCGTATACAGAGAGCCTTTTCATGGCTATGTTTTTTATTTCATGCAGTTTAAATGAAAGTAAAGCCCATTTGTTTTTACATATTCTGAGGGTTTCTACATGTTTATTTTAAATATAATCCTACAGAGTTAGTCAATAACCAAAGTATTTAAGTATTAAAATCCGAAAATGGGAAATTCAGGCAATGTTAAGACATACTTCGAAGGTATCAAATGACCAATTTCATTTGTTCAATTCGGGATTATTCTCATTATTAAAGAAGACACCTCTCCACTAGTGAACTTATTTATCAAACTTTAAAAACTGTATAAACCTTTAAGCATTAAGGCCGAAATACATCTGGGAAATTCTGATCGAAACCAAGTTTTTTTTTTAAAAAAGTCGATAATTGAACTTACAAAAGGCGATGGTAAAAAAAGATTTTTACTTTTTGAAATCTGTTAAACTACTTCTAATACAGGTTTGTACTATATTTTCGTGAAAGCTGATACTCCATCATAAAGGATAAATTAATTGATACATTGTTAAAGATTTTTAAGGTTAACTAACCTAAATGTTAGGGCCCCATGTTATATTTTATTCTTCTACAGCAGTTATGTTATGTATATACATAAATATAAATAAATATAGGCATTCTTTTTTATCTCTTCATAATAATAATAATAAACTCATTATTTAATCGCCCAGGGAACTAGTCCCCTAGGAACAAATTATACAGAAACATATAATAGGTTTCAGCGCCTTAAGAGTATTATAAAAAAAAAAAATTCAGCAAATTAAAATAAAACAAATAAAGCTGAGAAAAAATGAGTATGAAAAAAAAAGTAATCTTCTGGTGATGGAAAAATTAAAAATAAATTGAGTATCCTTATTGACTTTAAATTAAAATAACTATGTGTGTACAGCTTACAATATATACATATATTCACTTAATTACGAATAAAATAAATGGAACTTTTATTTAAAAACTGAATAAATGGTAAAGGCGTATACCAATTTAAAATTAAAATTGAGAATTTGTAGTGAATATATACAATTGTTCGGGAAAATGAGTGGATGGGAAGTGATTGAACAGGCGGGATTTAAATGTAGGGAGAGTGTTGGAGTGATAGGGGGAAATAAAAGGGGGAATAGAATTCCATAGGGATATGGACCGGATAATGATAGATCTTTCGAAAGCTGACATTCGGTGGGCCGGTGTGTATAGAACTGAAGACCTAGAACGGGCATTGCGGGAATGGACAGAGGATTCGAACTGAAGAAGTTCGGTGATGTATGAATTACGGCGGGATCGGATAATTATTATAATATTAATGTTAATAATTTTAACTTATCAGTGTTTATAATTCATTTTTTTCGATTTGTTTTCTACATACAAATAAAATAAATACCAATACCATGGTCTTTCAAAGTATTGCGGTGTTGATTCACAATTTGATGTGTCTTAAATGATTTTTGATGCATATTCATAATAACAAAATAATATTAATTAAATTTATATATTTGTATGTGTACTTACATGTACATGTAAGAATTTAGCTTTTTATTTTAAATGATAAACCAGGCCATATTTATTACTAATAAATCATATATTGTAGAATACATCAAACATAGTCTCATAAATAACAACGAGCTAAGACATAGTAGGCTGTCTATAACAATTATTTAAAATTAAAAAAATTATTTTTGTACATGTAAAAATAAATGTCTATGTAAGTTTGTGCAAATATGACTGCACGTACCACTTCAATCTTAATTATATTTTTTCACTAATGTACCTTAAGTTTAATTATTTTATTAATTTTTTTTTTGTTTACTAACTCTCATTTTTTAAAAATATATTTTTATGTTATTATATTTACATACATTATATAGGATACAGTAATATGAATTTCCTTTCTGCTTCAGAAGCAATTGATTTTGATGGAATGAGCGAGAATTTCATAGAGACGAGATGTTATCAACATCAGTTGGCACAATATATATTTATCATTAATGAAGTAAAAAAAAACAGTTGCATCAATATTTAAAAAAAAAAAATTTAAACGATTGAAAAGCATCAACTTACAAGAAAACAGGATTGGATTGGTCTAGGATAATTTATATCCCACGAGGAAAAGAAATAAAAGCGATAAAAGAGAAAAGGGTCGATATTCTCAATTACGAAGAAAGATAAAGAAAAAGGAAAAAAGAAAAATAAAGAAAGACGGAGGCCAACAAGCAAACAAGATAAAAGGCTTCTAATGTTTCTCAAAACACAGCGGCTCATTAATGGACGACTGGGGTCCTCCAGTTCCACATTTATTATCACTGAAAAAACGTGGGATTCTCATGCCGAGAAATATCCTAATACCTTTCGCTGGCCTACTTAAGACCAGAAAAATTTTAGTAACAGTATATCGAATTATTTATATTAAAAAAAATGAGCTATTTAAAATGCATGTATTAACAAAATCTGGGGCTAATTAATCACATCAATCCTATAACTCTTGTTTAAAATACGATAAATGATTTTTTATGTCATTTATGAGCATGGATTTCTTATTCCTTTTATTTATTTATTTTATTTATCTTTTTTATTTGTTATTATTATTAACAGTATTTATTTTGTGTTTTAGTGCCTTTGAAATAAATATTCTCCTAAAATACAACGACATTTTATTTAAACAATTCCAACTAAAGAGATGAATTAATATCCTTTTCTGAACAAAAAAAAAAAAAAAAAAAAAAAAAAATAACATTTAAGATACTTATGTTTTTTTAAACACACAAGTATGAAGAAAACAAAAAGATAAAATAAATTTATTTCAACAATGCCTTCTGAAAAATAACAATCAAAATACACATTTTAGGCGATTCCCTAAATTTATGACCTGAAAATAAATGTAACATATAAATATAGTATATTGCATGATTACCCAATAATGTGGTCCGAGATAATAAAATACTAATAAAAAAAATATGGATTACCAAAATGTACATATATTACATGCCTCAACAGATTGTATTTACTGTAGAAATTCTTTTCTTTTTTTTTTATAATGTAAAAAAAAAATGGCTGCATTTTTATAAAAGTCACAAAATGAAAGGAAAAAATTTTACATTTTTAAAATTTAAAAGATGAAAGATTTTTTGACAGTATACATAAAAAACAAGGATAGAAAGGTAAAAATATAGGAAAAGTGGGGATACATGAGACAGTCCAGAGATAAAGAGAAGGGGAAAATTAAGACAAGTCCACAGGAAACTAGTAAATAGTTTAATAAAATATAAATGATGAAAAAAAGACGTAACATTTTTAAAAAAATTGTAAAGTATATATCAAATTAATTTAAATATATTGGCTATTTTGCAAAATAATATAGAATAGTTATATTAGATATAAGGGAGTTTATATATGTTGTTATTTTTCTTTTTGTGCTTATACATTTGTTTTTATAAATATATCGAGAATAGTATTTTATATGTATTTATATATTAATTTATAATGGTTACAAATATTAGGTACTTGATAATGAACAATCGTCCGAAACGTTGTACTAATGAATAATAAAAAGAATATAATAATAATAAAGTTGGATGTATAATAACCCGAAATAAAATAAACACTATAAAACTACATTTTTAAAATTTACAAATTAAGTCATTACTTTGAGTAGTCAATATTTTTTCTTCTCTCCTTAATTTAGGCTAAGTGAAAAAGCCCACAATGACACGTGTTTACTTTAAGGACACTGAATGCAAATGCTTAATCGACTGGCACTTTTTTTTTTAGGTTTTGTCTTGCTTAAGCTACTAATCCGGTTCTATTCTAAAACTCCTATTGGTTTTTTGTCCCCTATTGCTTTAATTTGTTTATTTATTGTTTACCTCTAACCTATACAGTTTGCCTTAGGGTCATTGACATTATCTCCTTTTTATGATCTATTATTTTTAATTCAAGTTTAATGAAAAACAACACTTCCAATAATTGTTTTTATGTTTTTATTTTTTTTTCATTTTTCAACGTTTCGGGGCACCCGCCCCATCTTCAGGAAACAACTAAAAACATTTATGTATATCAGTCACAATTATTTAAAGTAATTTTATAATATCCATATTACACTATTAATTTTCTTCTTTCTTCTATTAATTTCTTCTAGTGCAATATCGATATTATAAAATTACTTTAAATTATTGTGACTGATATACATAAATGTTTTTAGTTGTTTCCTGAATATGGGGCGGGTGCCCCGAAACGTTGAAAAATGAAAAATAAAAAACAATTATTGGAAGTGTTGTTTTTCATTTAACTTGAATTAGAAATAATAATAAATAACTTCCGTTAAAATTATGAAAAAAAGTGAATGATCTATTATATTTTTTTACCTCTATTAGCCTAATATAATATAATACCTAATAGTATTAGGTATTCAAATAGAGTTTAGATTATTTTCTATTCATCTTCCAACATCTCTTTCACACTTTTGGCCAATTTCATTGTTTTTATTCTTGTTTCATAATTAATAAATAAATAATTGGGTATTAGTATCGCTACTTTACTTCTAGGCGAGGCCAATATGGAACAATTTAGTGAGGCTCCGAACTCACCATAAAAAGACCCTTTTGTGGGTTCATTTATTTCTGAAGAGCGAGCGTGACGAGCGGGAGTCGAAAGCTGGATTCAAATAAACCAGATCAGACCCTTTTTAACTGAAAAGGATACGAAGAGCGGCCGCATATGTTACGGACACATGACCTCCCGAAATAGTGATCACGTTAACTTTCAAGCGTGTTAAGTATACAAGGTTATATATTGTACAATGTTCCTCCACCCTATGCCAATATTACTAAATTCTTAGGTCAAACATTTGACAGGCGACTGATCTTGAATCCTCACCTAAGTTTCACGTCAGAAATTTCCTAAGACTCTAACATATTCCTCCTTTACTTGGTGAATTTACAATATCGATAGATCAAAAGGGAATCAAAGTACTTATCATACGGTAAAATTATAAAAAAAAAAAAAAAAAAAAAAAATCATACTTGAAAATCTTGAAAATGATATAATAGTATTTTTTTTCTATTATCGTCAATGAATAATATAAATCTACGATATCAACAGTAATTAAAAAACCCGTTACCAATATACTTTTGCTACCAGAAGGTTATTTACAAGATTTTATTACTGCGGGGAGTTTTTACCATTTAATATTTTAATCACTTCCTCTATATTTGAAATGTTACCAATAATTTTAATGGATTTTTTTTCGAAATTCATATTAAAAAGAGCAGACCACTTTGAAAGATAAATTGTTTTAAACTTCATTTAAGTTGCATAAAGTTTAAAACAATAAAACGTAAATTTATATTTGAAACTCATACTATATTTTTATAATTCGATTATAGCTTTGAATATCAATCTTATGTAATGTATTCTCATTTATATTTAAAAAATTAATAAATAAAGAAATAATAAATGAGATCGTATATGTATGGCTTCATATCCAATTAAATATTCGCCGTCGTTCGTATCGGTGGAACAATATTAACTCCGAGGCTAGCAAGTTTTAACTGCGAACAAAGTAAACAGTGCCTGATTTGCCAACTGAGCCGTGGAATCCTAGTTCTCCAATATCCTTCCACATATCTGTTTTGAATTCTCACTACTAGAAATCTATTGGCAACCACGAGTAGTTCAAATCAACTGAGGAATTCAGTAGCTAGTACATAAATATATATATACATATAGAGAAGGAAGGAGGAAGAGAGAGAGAGAGAGAGAGAGAGAGAGAGAGAGAGAGAGAGAGAGAGAGAGAGAGAGAGAGAGAGAGAGAGAGAGAGAGAGAGAGATGGAAAAATATATAAACAAAACAACTGATTGCTTGCCAGTCTCTTGACTTGAAAATTACTTAGTTAACGGCATAGAAACAAAATCACAGTTTTTGTAACAAAATATTTCCGATCTCTATAAATCAACTACTTGAGAACATTTTTTTTAAGTATGCACGTTCCAGGATATGTCCAAACAAATGTAACAACAACGTCCTTTTTTCTTTGAAAACCCCGACACATTCGTGGATCGCTTCTTTTGATAAAGTTTTTATTCTTTGCAGTTACGACTAAGCTTGACTGATTATTTCAAGGTATAACGGAACTCACCCTCTATCCACAGAAATGTTCATCTTATTCCCTAATAAAAAAGAAAAGACAAAAGTGCAAATGGAAACGTTCATTATAGATCCTATCGTTCCAAATTCTACTATTCCACCCCCCCCCCACCTCAACCCCCTCCGGTCATCACCTATGACTATCGATAGTATCGACAGTTTTATGTCCGATACTATCGGACATAAAACTGTCGATACTATCGAAAGCGGAGACTATCGATATTTTTACATCACTATTTTCAAGACTAAAGTTAGGAGTAACATGAATATATAAAACACAAATAATTGGAATATATAACTGTACATAATTCAAAATATAGAAGTGTCTGAAAATACTTACAATGATGCTGATGGATAATGGTACATAAACCACACATACGTATAGAGACTAACAAACTATAATACTCTAATATACAACGGCAATTTCAGGACTATTAAGGAAATTTTCACAGAAATAAATTAAAACGAAATATTTATTTATTTATTTATTTATTTATTTCGCCCTTCCTTGCCTTTCAGCAACACGGGTGTTGGCAACATTTCAAATGTTGCTATTGGGAATCGTTGGAGGTATACTTCAGTTGATGTTGTTTTGTTTTTTCTGTTCCTTCTTCTTCTTCTTCCTACTTCACTTTTTCAGCTCCCCAAATCACCTTCTCCCTGGCCTTCTTCATCTCCTCCTTCAGGCGGTCTTCCAGGCAAAGGTCCCTGCCTTGTCAAATTGAAATGGGCAAAGCCAACTGCAGTTTTCCACCCGTACACAAAGGACTTGTAGTACGGGTAGTTTGCCTCAGTTACCAGCTGAGGGAAATCGTTTTCTGCCACTACGTAGAGTCCAGTTTCCCTCAACAGTTTGGCCCTAAGTGCCTCAAAGAGTGTGCAGTCCACAATGATGTGCTCAGCCGTCTCCGGAACCCTGCATCTAGGGCATAGGGGATCTATGTCCTTTCCAAGACTGTGCAGTTTGGCGCGGAAACCCTCATGCCCCGTGAGAAATTGCGAAACCCAATAATCCGGAATAACCCAAGTCGCCAATAACCGTGATCGCACGGTGGGGAAATATTTCCTCAACGTAGCTCCTTTCGTTGTAGTCACCCACCTCCGGTTCCATTCATCAATTGTGACTTCTCGCATTGTTCTTTTCCATTTTCTTGGGTTTTCAGCAATTCTCGTGCGGATATTTTCCGGTAGAGCTGCTGAGCCTTCCCTTTTAAGGACATCCTTTAAGGAATCTTCACGCAGGAGAAGGTCGAGAGGTACCCCTCCTGCTAGGACCTGCACCGCCTCATGAGAAACACTTCGGTACGATTTTGTGACTCGTAGCAGAGCAGTACGCTGAAGCGACGCCAACCTGCGTATCTGCCGCTGTGAGGGATTCTTGAACCATCCGGGGGACGCGTATCTCAGAATACCCAGTATTAATCCGTTGTAAATGGTCATCGTCGCTGGGAATCTGAGACCCCAGAAGGCGCCCCCTAGACGACTCAGCCCGTTTAAGACTAGGGCCACCCTATTCCTGAGGTAGTCCAAGTGAGGGGTTATGTTAAATCCCCTACCGAATCTCACACCAAGGTAGTTGACTACCTCACTTGGACGTATTCTTGAACCCTCAATCACGAGAGTAATTGGGTGTGCCCTGTCAGTCTTCCCTCTTAGAAGAATGGCCTGAGTTTTCTCAGCTGCCATTTTTAACTTCTTCGCCTCACACCATCTTCCTATCAGGTTGGCGCATCGTTCTGCTTCAGCTTTTAAACCGGCTCTGCTGTTGGATGCCACTACAGCCGCCAGGTCATCGACGTAGGCTGTTGCAAGGAACCGCTCTTCCTCAAGCACCCCTAGCAACTCGTCAAATACCAGCTTCCATAGAGCTGGCCCAAGAACCGATCCTTGAGGGCATCCCCTCTCTATGGGAGCTTCTACCTCAAAGGAGCTACCTCGAATCCTCACGAACCTGTCCTGGAGGTAGCTTTTGACGAGGGCATATAAGTTGCTAGGGGCGTCATACTTCTGCAGCTGCTGGAGTATCAGAGGCCACCAGACGCTGTCAAAAGCGGAGGATATATCGAAAAGCAGTAACATGACATACCGCTCCGCCCTCCGTTCAACGTCTGAGCGAACTCGAAGCAGCGCATCAGCGCACACAGGGGTATTTGACCCGAAAAGCTGGCCAAAACTATTTCCTTCCATTTTATTAATTCAAAAGTCCTCAAAATGGCTTCTATATTTGTAATAGACATTAAAAATGCTTTTTTAGCAGTTAAAAAAAAATACTCTAAGGAGAAAATTTTCATAAAATTAATTTTTACATAAATCCACTGACTGTGAAATAGGCATCCATGGGTTTACAATTTATGTTCATATTATTTTCTCTTTATTCATTGCACCCATGAAATATGCTTGTAACTAATTAAAGATTTATTTTCATTTATCTATTACTATTATTTTTAAAAAATGAAAATAGTGTAAAATAGGTGAATATAAAAAGTTATGGTGATAAAGAAAAACAATGTGTTTTCCTAATTCATTAAGAATTGTTTAATACCTCTTCGAAACACAACTTATATCCCAGGAAGAAACGCACCAACCTTTCTTAAAAATGCATATTAAATTTAATTATTCATTATTCACTTTCCTCGTCACTTAATGAACTTTCGGAATCACCACTATCGGTTAAGTTGGTTGGGGGAGACAACATTTCTAAAGTTTCCTTACAAAACCTGATACCTTTTTTCTTGAACTTCTCATACCTGTGATAACTGGATCTGATGTCAATATTAATCTTTTAATTACATCCAGATTGCACTCTATCCGGTAAAATTTTCTGGTCTTATTTTCTCTATAAACCCGGAAATGGTTATTTCGAGTTTCTGCTGCTTCCTCAGATAAAAGACCAATATGAAGTAGAGGGCTTTTTATCACTTCAAAACCATCTCTTAAAATTTTGTGAACAGATGGTGTCATAGCATACCATTCATAAATCCGTTGTAAATTTTAAAGTAACAAATGATTTTTCAGAGCGTCCACCAGATCTTGAGCTTTTAATTGGTATCGTCCCACTTAGCCATTTCTTGTTGCTGTTTCAAAAACATTTCTTTTCCTTGAAGAAGCATTCCATCTTACTTAGAAATCATGCCTCAAAATTAATCATTTATGTTTTAGCTGTTTCACCAGCTCTAGGCTATTAGCTAGGCAACATTTCCCAATGAGACAAGACTACGAAAATTCCTTATTTTGTTTTTAAAGCTAATGCTTTCGACTTTAAAAATATGTCAAATAATTCCCTTCTAGTTATTATTATTATTCCAGAAGATCCTAAAATATAAATAAATGAAAATATAACAAAATTGAATTTTTTTTATTATTTAATGAAATTGACATTTTAGTGATAAAAAATTATTAGTCTCCGAATCGCAGATAATCGCAGAATTTTTTTCAAGAAACATAATCAAAGATAATTATACATTATCATAAAAAATATTTCGTTGCCCAGAAATGCCCAGAAGTATAACTTTTTAACCTTCAAATTTAATTTTTAGCTCTAAAATAGAAACATAATCAAAGATAATTATACATTATCATAAAAAATATTTCGTTGCCCAGAAATGCCCAGAAGTATAACTTTTTAACCTTCAAATTTAATTTTTAGCTCTAAAATATACCTATCAAAAAAACAAAAAGATATTGATACTAGTATTGAATACAAAAAAAATTATAACTATGTGAATAACAAGTACAAACCTTGCCTCGAACTATCCATCATATGATAACGCCGATACTTCAGTAAGAACAAAGAAAATTAATATATTTTGTAGAACAATACTTATGAGCACAGACGAGTTAAAGGATAAGGTCAGATTTGAATTAGAATAGCCGCCGGATTAAGGGCCTGGAAGAGATAAGAATCATGTTGCATGATCCCACAGGTCCTCTACTTCACCTTTGAGTCATTATTTACCAGAAATTTCAAACTTCAAAAAATGGGTTTTGGCCAGCTTTTAGGGCCAAATACCCCTGTGTGCAGCGGTTCCTTTACCTTTTGTTGATCCGTATTGCCGTGGATGGCTTGCTGTTCTTAGAACCGGCTGTAAACTGGCTAAAATAAGATGCTCCAGAACTTTGCTTATCACAGGGAGGAGACATATAGGTCGATATGACTTAGGAAGCTGCTTATCCCTTCCCCCTCCCTTGTAGAGGAGTCTCAGATCGGCGATTTTCCATTTCTTTGGAAAGTATCCCCTGTCCAGGCAATCATTGAAAATCGTTAATAGTCGATCTTCTATTAAGGGGATACTATTCTTCAAAATCGCCGCGTCAATAGCATCCAGTCCTGGAGCGCGACCAACTTTCTGCCTATCCACGGCAATACGAAGGTCGAATATGTCCCATGGCGGGCAAAAGTCCGTGCCTGGAGGGTATACCGTCGTGCGCCGTACAAAGGCCTCCTCTTCATTATCCTGGGACGAATCATCGCTGGGATATGTCGCTTGTATAAATAGGGCAGCCGATTCCTCAAGAGTAGTAGCTTCAGCACCAGCATGTTTGATGGCTGCTAGTGGCTGCGGAGGAACTAATTTACCCAACGCGACCTTGTATGGGATACCCCAAGGGTTTTTGGTGGACTCATCGACGATAAACTCGTCCCAGGATCTTCGCTTCCGTGAACGCACCTCGTTGCGGTACACCTTAGCCTTGGACTTATACTCGCTCCGAAGTGCAGTGCGCCTCTCGTCACATCTGCACTTCTGGTACAAACGCCGGGCCTTGTAGAGCTCTCTCTTCATCGTTGTTAGGGCCGGCGTCCACCATGGGACAGGTTTGACCCCCACCTTTCGGTGCTGAAGGGAATTCTCTGAGGCATCTAAGATAATATCGGTGATCCTGGTCACTCTGTAGTCCAGGTCATCAGGATAATCATAATGCCCCTCCTCCCAATCTTCATCGACAATTTTACCCTCCAGCATGCACCGAAAGGTACTCCAGTTGCTAATGCGGGTCACAAAACCCTTTTGAATTCAAAATTAAAACGAAATATTAAAGAAAAATATAAAAATCGCACGAAGAACGAAAAATCAGACCTCCTAAATCTCAAAATATGTTATTCAAAATTAACACACTCTGATTGATATTACTTGTTTGGTATTCATACTTAAGTGGACTGTATTGTACAAAATAAATTATGATAAGCAAATAAGTAATATATTTAAGATCTCAAAATAAGAATAAAATAAAAAAGAACAAGTTTGTAATAAAAGAAAAAAAAATTGATTAAGCAATAAAATTAAATAAAAAAAGGAAAAGAAAAAAAAAAACAAATAAATGAAAATGAAAATATACGTTGTACATTTTACAACATACTATAATGTACAACCATAAGTTTTCGTGTTTTTTTCCCCCTGTATTATGATATTACCGTGTTTTTTATAGGTAGGAGGAAACTTCTTTCGATATTTAGATTATTAAAATGGATATTTTGATGCATTATATTATTTTAATGCATAATTAGTAATGTTTGGAACTGAATAAATATAAGATTTCACCTAATAATTGTTTGGTGTAAAATTTTAATTATTTTATCATAAATTAACTTTTCCTGTATAAAATTAAATAAATAAATTGTTTACGTTTATATTTTGATAAACACGTTCACGCCGGGGCACAGTGGTCAATAACTGCTTTTTGGTGGACATAAATCTGCCATTTCCACAATTTTACAGATAAATTGATGGGATCTTTTTTATTACCTTCTTAATAAAATTCAAAAACCAAGGAAACAATTCCCGTTAAGATTGTTCGGTATATGTGTCCTTTTTGCTTACCAAAAACCAGGTTTCTTGTGTGTTAATAGATAGTTTTCGTTAGTATGCAAAAAAACATGGAAGAACTCAATATTCTTCAGAATTTTCTTTTTTATTTTTTTAGTTTGAGGGTGGGCTTTCATACCACCGAGTATCCAAAAGAAAATTCATATTACATAGAAGTTATGGGTATTTTAACAACAACTAAAAATTCAACATTAAACTTGATTTTCCCCTTTTAGAAATAAGATATCAATATACCGATTTCACTGAAAGTTTACATTCAACGGCTAGTATATTACGTATGAGCAACATGAATTTGGTTTGCTTATTAGGGTACAAAAGCAATTTACATACTACTTTTTTTCAATAAAAACCGTTTTTCTCGGTTTCAAAGGGGTGCTCCCCGGAGTTATTACTGGGGTAATTTCTAGTCTTACTTGTACTACGACCACATAAAAAGATCAGTTAAATTCACTTGCGCCTTTTTTAGAAAAGTATGTTTTGTATATGTTTACAGAAAAATTGGCCATGTTTGGCCCTGTAATCTGCTCTAAATGGTACAGGTACATTTACAAGCTCCTTCTAATCTATAACATCTATAACCGACTATACCTATGCATAAGGTTTTCACTTATAAATGTATATTGCGGTATAAAATTCTCAGTTAATTCTTCATATCAATTTACACTCATTAAAATGTTTAGACTATACATTAGGGTGGACATTGCCATTTTTCTCGCATCAAAACAAAAAAGGACTGAATTAGACTTGTAGTGCTATAGATTGTCTAGAGAAACTTTATCTTAAGTAAGGCAGACAAAGCCGATTAGTAACACAAGAGCAGAGTCATACTGATTCTTTCTTAATTCCTTTACCCTCCACTACAAAATTGCCTGAATAACTGTAGGTAGAAAATTAGTATTTCTAGATAATAAGTTTGCAGGAAAGTCATAAAATCTTACCCCTACTCAATTAGTGTAAATTGGTATGACAAATTAACGGAGAATAGATCGGTTAGTTTTTCTTTTACAAAGAAAATCTACATTTATTCGTTTTAAGTTTAATGAAGAGCAAATATGTATGTGATTTCAGTTATTCAGTAGTTTATTCATCTCACCTAATCAACTAAAAAAGAGAAACAAAATCCTGTTTACTTGTGAAACCACTTATTCGATAACAGGTACTCAAGGTTTTCAATAAGGCTATTCAAAATTTTATACCGCAGTATACATTTATAAGTGAAAACCTTATGTATAGGTGTAGTAGTTTTATGTTATAGATTAGAAGGAGCTTGTTTTTTGAATTTTATTAAAAAGGTAATAAAAAAGATCCCATCAATTAATTTGAGATCTTAAATATATTACTTATCTGCTGTTCATAATTTATTTTGTTCAATACAGTCCACTTAAGTTTGAATACCAATCAAGCAGTATCAAGCAGAGTGTGAGTAAATTTAAATAACATATGTTGAGATTTAGGAGGTCTGATATTTTTTTTTTATCGCGCGATTTTTATATTATTCTCTAATATTTCGTTTTCATTTATTTCTGTAAAAAATTCCTTAATTGACCTGAACTTGCCGTTGTATATTACAGTTTGTTAGTCTCTATAGATCTAAGTGATTTATATAGCAATATCCATCCGCAACATTATAATTATATTCATAAACCTCTTTTTACGGCAGCTCAATTGTAATTAAAAAGTTAATAATTGTGAAAAGGAGGATAATTACTCTATTACAATGTTTTTAATAATCATTTTTGTTATTAATTTAAAATGATTATTGTTTTTGGAAAATCTGTAACTAGTAATAAATAGTAATGTTATTATACCATCAGAATTTAACATTTAATATCAACAGTCAAATACATCCAAATAAAGAACAGTATATCACTGTAATATCAACAGAAAATATATCAAAAGTTGCTCATAATGATGCTAATGTCGATAATAGAGACTAACTATGATAATCCAATGTACAACGGCAAGATTAGGACTGTGATCACAGTTAGATAGAGATATTTTGCAAAAAAAAAAAAAAAAAGTTAAAAGAAAATATCTTCAACATTTACAAATACTGCTTGAGATGCCAAACACAACAGTTATTGATTCGTTTTCATACCCATTGTAGTATTAAATATAATTATTGAAAATCGTCGATGTTCATGAACCTATCGTGGTTAGGTTATTCGAAAAATTCCATATCATAAACTGATAAATTTGTGAGTTCGATGGGATGTTACACGATTTCGGAAAATCGAAAAAGCCATAAAATGTTGTATAATTCAGGAAAGCGGTTTCGGGGAGTAGTAACTCAAACTCTTAAGCGGGAGGATTTGCTAGGATCGCATTTCGCTCAAGTAATGTCCGTTTTTATGATAGCCAACCAAGTTGGAGGGTACTTCTCATGAATTTTCAATCATTTCGATAGCCAATCCACGGCCGAATCCTTTCATCTCGTTAAAGTAGTTAATGTGTGGTCCTGCTCTGAATCAGAGTTATCAATGAATATGTCATTGTTTGGTTTTTCACATGATTGTATCAAATGGGGAAAATAAAATTAAAAGACCTAGGCATTTAGTGAATATTACACGATAAAAAAGAAAGAGGAAGAGATAGAGAGTGAGAGAGAGAGAGAGAGAGAGAAATAATTATATATCAATAATTTATAATAAAATTACAAAAAAAATCATTATCCTAAAAATGTAGCTACTGAAGTCAGATGAGGTTTATAAAATTACTTTGTTCATGTAAAAAACTTATATGATAGGTAGATAAATCCTATCTGTTTTATACAATTAAAGAAAATAAATAAAAAACTTTCATTAAAAAAAGTAAAAAAAAATTTTATTTAATTTTTTGATTGATTAATTTAGAGGAGTCTTAAATATCTTAGCAAAAACGTAGACAAATTTACAGATAAATTTTATATCATGAATTAGAGTAGGTTACCATCCAATTCGATTAACCTTGAGTTCGTATATCCATTAGTGTTGACCCATTTCGACACAAGGATAGAAATTTTATAAATTATTGGTGTTTCTTTCTATTTCTGTATATTCAGAATATATGTTTGATAAATTTAAAAATTGTTTCCGAAGTTCTTTTCTTTTGGACGGTGTTTAAACGCCCCAAGGGTCAAAAGAAAAAAAAATAGTCAACAATTTTCATTATTATTACATTCAATTAATCAATACTAGACATATAAAAAATTTTAAAAGTTGTTAAACATTTATTCTTCATGATGATCTCAAAACAACTATAATTTGAAGCATATTTGGGGTATACAAGTCCACTCAGAACTCCATTTAAAAAAAAAGTAAGCTACATTCGAACTTTTTTAAAATTATTTAGAACTTTAAACACAAATTAAAAAAAAAAAAAAAAAAAAAAAAAAAAAAAAAAAAAACCAGAGAGAGAAATCGAAACAAAATCTGATCATAGTATACTTAAAAAAATAATCTTTCATATTTTGTGTTTCATATGTTGTGTTTGTCATTTAAATATGAGCCTTTCGTAATTGGAAAATTCGTACCTGTTCATTTTATTATAATATGCCAGGAATATTAAAACAACAGTTTACTAAAATATACATATAAGAGAAATATTGTTTAACACGTTCACGCCGGTACTGTACTTCATGCTCCTCGCCCATTGGCGGCTTTAATGCTTTTCGCTCTATCGGACGGGAGCTATTCCAGGGCATTATGCAATATTGACAATCCGACAATAATAAAATAAACAATACAATCCTATCTAATACCAAACAGTCGTGGAAAGTTTAGTGATCGACTGCAGTGTCCAATGAGGCACCCTAGTGCGGGCGTGAACGTGTTAAGTGCTTTCCTTCAAAATATTGAAAATGCAGTTCGTCATTCTGTCAACTGAAAGGCTCATGGAGCACCCGCTAACATCTACATTTTATTCACTCATGATCCCATCATTTCTCCATATTGAAAATCGAAACCTTTTTAATGTTAATAAGGTTAAGATGACTTGGTTAAGGTCTTGTAATTACAAAAAAAAATTATTGTATTGCCATTTTCATAGTGCAAATAAAATCAAAACATAAAAATAGACTCAAGAATAAATCAATATTAGGCTATCTTTATTTGACACCACCAGTGAACGTAACTTTATGTTAGTCAGAGTGATGTGCAGGTTCGAAATTAATTTGTTAAGGTTAAGATGACTTGGTTAAGGTCTTGTAATTACAAAAAAAAATTATTGTATTGCCATTTTCATAGTGCAAATAAAATCAAAACATAAAAATAGACTCAAGAATAATTCAATATTAGGCTATCTTTATTTGACACCACCAGTGAACGTAACTTTATGTTAGTCAGAGTGATGTGCAGGTTCGAAATTAATTTTTACCGATTCATTGAAAGAACTTGAAAGTTCTCCTAAAACTGTTTTGTCATAGCGCTTTAGGATAGAAAACAAAACCGCTCAAGCGTTTCTCGCCTCCTTCCGGTGATCTGAGCTCAGGTGAAATGAAGACCAAAACCTCCAATATCGTTGGAGGAGAGATGGAAAGTAGATTTATCGAGTTCGTATCAATCTGAAGATGACGTCGACTGATGTTGCTGCGAAGTGGGCTGGAGGGGGAAGGGTAACATGGGGGTGGGGATACGCTCTCGGTCTTGTCACTGAATTAATTATGGAACTTGGGCGAGGCTGTCACCTCTGAGTGCTGGCTGGCGCAACTCGTCATCAGGGCCTGCTAATTGGAACACCCCTCCTCAGTCGATATCTCACTTGATTCCAGTTTTGCTCATATCCTATCTATTGGTATTCACGTGTCGATACGAAGATGAGGATCAATCAGTTATAATCTACTGAGTTCCGCGAAACGTCGGACTTGGTAAAAGGTTACGTATCCTACCTGAGTCCTGCCTGAATTGCTAACGTATCCGGCCTGAATTGCTGCTCTGCGTGAATTGAAAATTGGTTATGGTCAAGTTCATGAAAGGCTCAAATATCTATGTTTGCTTCTATCAAAAGAAGAAAGAGTATACCGTTAACTCTAATATCCTAATTGAGAATATTTCTGCGATGAGTTTCTGAATATGATGCCAATTAAATTTACAAAAGGTTAAATCATTAAGGATAGGATAGGATAAGATAGGGATCTTAGAACAATAAATGTATCGAAAACGCAAAAAGGATCTAATATGGGTTTAAACGGAAATACCTGTTTTTACGTCCCAAAATAACTGGTCACATTATGTGCCATGTGATCTAAGACCCTCCAGGCCGACCCCTCATGCTAACTGACCATTTTGTGCTCATCCAAAAGCAGTGCCAAAGTCACAATATACTAAAAATTCTATTGCTCCCATATTCTCAGGCTTCTGTCCTATTCGCCGGTATCCTTCCTCTTTTTGCTATAACATGTGTATCCGGCTCTTTGATAGTACTGGGCCACACTAGAAGCCTCGGATAGAGACTTTCACCCACTCTAGAGGAAACCAGCTTATCCCCACTCCAAGTCATTTCTAAGCATGTCCAAGTCAATTGTAATTTTTTCTGGGTCAATTGTAACCTTTTTCAGGCTTGAATAAATTCTTAAATATTATGGTTCATTTATTTTTTTATTTAAAAATAATTATTTTAATTTCTGTTATGACTTTTAAAATATTTTTTTGCCTTTTCTGTATTTCCTAACAAAGTAGTTAAAAATTGCGACAGTTAAATGAATCTGAGGCAAAATTATACTTGCATAATTAATTGTTAGTTTGTTTAACGTCCATTTATGCTGCTTAGGCTGATCGTCCGGCTACAGTGGGAGTCCTAAATTTTGCCTATCCAGGTTTAATTAGGATAGGGATCTTTAACGAGTACCTGACATCGCAAAAGCTCGGGATGTCAACTCCATTTTAATACCTATCCGAGGGACGGCATAGCCAAGGAGACCTCTGGCATAATTAATTAAAGTATAAAATTGTAGAGCGTTATTGAATGTAAAGAAAAGACATAAATTCAAGAGACTGGACTGAGAAGATGAAAGAGTTTGGTAAGAATAGAACCAATAGGTATTTAATTGCTATAAGGGAATATTCAGTGCTGTCTAATTTCTTAGAGTTGCATTGGTGAAATAAAAAAAAAAAAAAAAGTATATATGCGCTTTAGGCGCACCCGAATTCCGGACGATTATTCGAAATTTAAAATTATCCGCAACCTCACGCAATCTACGTTACGCCGAGCCAAGGCGCAGTATTTCCATAACGTCCTTACCCAATCACCGGATCCTAAGTCTAAGTGGAAAATTCTTAGAAAATTCGCTATTGCCAGCACCACACCCATCACGCATTATCCTATATCTCCCAACGATTTAAACGCTTATTTTGTCGAACCCCTCCCGAACCTCTCTCAGTCTAACTACCAACCTCCAGAAACTCCTTTTAATGATGAAAACTTTTACTTTCAGCACATCACTCCTGATGATTTAATTTTTTCCATAATGAAATCCCGAACCAATGACTACGGTCATGATCAAATTCCAGTGAAAATGATAAAACTCTGTCTCCCAGCCATACTCCCAGCACTCCTACATATTTACAACTTTTCTCTGCAGAACTCCATTTTTCCCTCTGCCTGGAAAAAGATTCTAGTACGCCCACTTAACAAGGTCTCACACCCCTCAACAGCTGCTGATTTCAGACCGATTGCAATCCTATCAAACCTATCAAAACCTTTAGAAAGACTGGTTCATTCTCAACTCACCACCTTCCTTGATCAAAAAAGCTTACTTAATCCTCTCCAATCTGGTTTCCGCTCCGGGTATTCTACTCAATCGGCCCTGATAAAAATAAGTCAAGATATCTACTCCTCAATAGATCAACAGAAATTAACTATCCTTGTTCTTTTTGATTTTTCAAAAGCGTTTGATTCTGTTGATCACACAGTTCTCCTCTCTAAATTACATAAATTAAATATATCCAATAGTTCTTTGGCCTGGTTTCAGTCTTTTCTCTCCTTCCGATCTCAATCAGTTATTATCCCTAACAAACCACCGTCATCATCCCTGTTTCTTTCAAGAGGTGTACCTCACCTACCCTATTCTCCATCTACATAAATGACCTCACAAATGTTATCCATTACTCCCAATATCACCTATATGCAGACGATCTACAAATCTATATATCTTTCCATCCTTCCGACCTACTAGAGGCGTCACGTAAACTTCAGGAGGATATTGATAGAATTAACCGCTGGGCAATCGAAAACCAACTATCCCTGAACCCAATGAAAACCAAGGCAATGCTCATAGGTTCAAAAGCTTTCCTCAATTCCCTTCCTTATTATCCATTTCTGTATATCAATAACACTCCAATCCAGTTTAAAGACTCCATAAAGAACCTTGGTATAACCTTCGATCAACACCTCACCTGGAATCATCACATTTCCCAAATCTCCCGAAAATCCATCTCAGTCCTCAAGCAGTTACTAAAATTCAGAGACTCATTTCCTCAAAATACCCGTCGTCTTTTAGTATCCTCCCTTATCCTTCCACACTTCGATTACGGATGCCTGGTGTACGGTGGTCTGTCTGGTGAGCTCGAGATAAGGCTTAAAAGATTGATGAATCGTTTCATGAGATTTATCCTTGGTCTCCCAAGACACTCTCACATCTCCGAATATTATTTCCAGCAAAGTTTCCTTTTTCCGAATTTTCGAAGACAGTACCTGCTCGGCTCCTTCCTCTTCCAAACCCTAAGAGCAAAAAAACCCACATACATTCTTGACCTCCTTACCCCACGTTCGTCCATCCATCAGCTAAATACAAGATCCCAACCTACAGACTTGTATATCCCCACTCATAGAACCGCCTGTTTCGATAAATCCTTCGTTGTTCGTGCCACCTAGTTTTGGAATTCCTTACCCGGATCCGTTCGTCAAGCTTCCTCCCTAGCCTCGTTCAAACACCTCTTATTTCTCCATCTCCTGGAACATCAATCTTCCCTGCAGATGTAAAAATTATTATTTTCTTTGATGTAGTCTTGAAGGTTTGTACAATTACTTTAGTTTTATTATTTATTTATTTTAATAATGGCACTCTTCTTTTTGTTTAGTTATATATTTTTTACAAAGCACGTGAATACTAAAGTTACGATTTATTTTCATTTATTATTAAAGTGTACATCTTTAGTTTTAATTTTAACAATTATATATAGTACAGCCAGATAAAAATGCTGCCTGAACAAATTGTTAACAATGTTATTCTTAGGGGACTAAATGTCCCAGAATAAAGTAAAATTTTTCATTTCATTTCATTTCATATTAAATATCAATTAAAATTGAGGAACAACCTTCTTGAAGTTCACAAGGTAGATATACATTTCTTTAAAATCATGATGATAAATCGTTTTAAACAAGATTTAAAGTTAAAATGTGCAGACCAAACACACCGTCTGTGGCACACATGGAATGAATTGAGGGTAATATAAAAATCAAATTTTCCAATTTGAAATATTCAAAATACGTAAAACTGTTACTTTTTAAACTGCAATATTCCCACGTTTTTCTTTGTAGTTTTTATCTGACTAAGCGCGAACCGTTCCAGTATTAGAAAAAAACTTTGTTATTTTATTATTAAGTTTATTGATGTCTCCAGGTTGTCCAGTAATAAAAACTATAAGTTGATTAAACGAGTTAACAAGTTATGATCCGAAGAAAATTTGACAGCATTTTTTTCACAACGTAATTGACTATATAATTTTTTTTACAAACTAGATACCCCGTCCTGCCGAAAATTCATTTAAATGGGGGAAAACATCGAAAATTTCTATCTTATTTTATTTAAATTCTACAAGAGATTTTCAATAAAAACCAGCTACTTGTTGAAAAATCAAAATAACTGCGATAAATAGAAAAGATTGGGAAATAGACAATGCCCGGATAAAAACTTTTTGGTAGGAATTTGATTAAAATCGCCAGTATCTTTTTGTACTTATCCGGAACACCTATATATATATATGTGTGTGTGTTATAATACTTGTCAATAGTCAATAAATGAACAACTATATTATGGAGACGTTACGAGACTGCATTGTTCTCATAATCATGCCCTACAACGAAAAAACAGGTTGGAATAAGATTATATGAGTAGCATAGGTAGAAGTTATTAAAAATTAAGTTAACAATAATATAGAATACATAAATTTGGAATATATAACCGTATATTGTTCAAAATATAGAAGTTTATGAAGATACTTACAATAAACCTCTATATTTTGAATTGTATGCAGTTATGTATTCCAAATCTAAGCATTTTATATATTTATATTATTCTTAACTTTAGTAGTCTTAAAGTATTTCACCTATGTAACTCATATAATATTATCCCAACCTGTTTGTTAAGAACAATAAAATTTCGAAGCGTAACCATAATGTAGTTGTTTATTTATTGACAGAACCTCATGAAATAATGGATATATATATATATATATATATATATATATATATATATAATTACCCCACAATAACTACTACAATAATTACCCCCACAATGAATATAATTTTGCACTGTAAAAAATTAGCATTATTACCTGGTATTCCGTAAAGGAATCTAGTTAGCTATGAAGAAAGGGGGTGATAAATAATTTATCAAGACGCGTATTCGGGTAATTATCTTGGCGTGAATAAAATAGCAATCGGCTTTCTGCTACCTTATCCTTAGCCCCCCTCTCTGTCTTTCTAAATAGGGAAGGAGATATCCCTAGGGAAGGGGGGGTAGAAGAAGGATAGGGGGGCGAGGAGGTGGAAGGGGGGGGGGGGAGTAGCAAAAGTGGAAGATGCCTTAATTGCATTTTTGATAAACATGGTCCAACTTCGACGGATTGTCTTCTCTAAGCTCCTCTCAAAAGCGATGTGAAATTATATGAAATATTGAAAAGAAGTTCTTCAGTACACTCCAGAATATAAATGATTAGGTGATATACATAACTGATTTGCTACTCCTTGTACATTTGAGCCTAATGCTTAAAATTCTATTATTCCAACCACTGAAATTTCCCCTGAACTATTTTTTCAAAATAAGTTTTATAAGATAGAAAATATTGGCCTTGATCGGGATTTGAACCAGTATTTCCTTATCACTAATAAGGAGCTCTTGCCACTTGACCTACCAGGCACATATTCCGGCCAAGTCAATCCTTTCTCTTCACTGACTCTTTCCACCGATCTCGCAATTTTTTTCGAATCATACGGGGAGGTGAACAATTTTTGTCCAATTTAGCGAGGTCTCCTGACTAATGTCCATTTTTTTTTAAATTATGAATTTTATTATTTCTCTGCATGATAGCATGAAATTTATTATTATAATTTTTAAATATTTTTTATAATAAGAGGAAAAATCTTTTTATTGGCCTTGGCCGGAATTTAGACTTTTTTTTTTGCATTTTTTTCAAAACAAAAGGTCATTCTAGAAGACATTTTTCGATAAAAAAACAGTTTATTTGACAAATATGTGATATTGGGATCAAATTAGTAGTTAATAATACTTCTCTTTTTTTTTTTATACCAGAAATATTAATTTATAAAATGTGTCACTATGCCACATATTTACTATATTGTTTGCTTGATTTGTCAAACCTTACCTATTATGCTTGATTTGTCATTTGTATTCCTTATATTATTAAATATGTGTTTTTTTTTTTCAGGTTAAGGCGAAGTGCGGCAAGTGTATTAGTCAGTTATTTCTGATTTTGCCGTTATAGTGGTATTACATCAACTGCCTTTTTTGATATGACGTGTTAACTTGAGACCTAACTTTAAACTACTACAGCAATATAGTAAGGATGTATCCTCACTGTGATGCTTCATACTCACACTTGTTGATTTAGGTTTGGTCCTAAGTTGAAGGAGTTAAATATTATCAAAGCTATATCATCGCCTCTTCTGTAAACAAACTTTTAAGGAGAAAAATGATTGGTTGTATTTATTCACTTTTAAATTAAACTAACAAATAATCCATTTTCTGTAAGGGTTTTTGCGTAAATCGAACTTAAAACAATTTTTCCTTCACCATCATAGCTATTTGTAGGCAGTTAACGGTTTAAAATGCATTAGAAAATATTAACCTAGCATTGATAGCAGTATTTTATGGTCGGATGAAGTTGAACTTTGCACTCTATAAGACGCAAAATTTTACATTATTTAAATTTTTAATTTTAATTTGTTTTTATGTATTAAAAATGATGAAACGACTAGAGAAAAAAAATATATTTAAAACTTAGATTTAAAATATAGTATGAAATCAGAGAACGAAATCGATAAAATTAAATGTATGAACAGAAGAACAGAATAAATGTATGATCTAATAGTGTAGTAGATTATTAGTAATATTAAATGATTATAAATCGATTTTTTTTTAAATCAAATCCTAGTCTGATATTTGAAAATTTATTGGCGATATTTTCGGCTCCTTTTTTATTAGTTGTTTGTGCGAAAACTAGTCTGTACAGCTGCTAATTTCTTTCACGAATAATAATTAATCATTGTATATATATATATTAATATTTTTTTATATCATGAACTGAGAACAATGGAAATTTAAAATTTGACTACAGAACGGACTAAAAAAGAAATAAAAAAAAAGAAATTTGAAGCTGAACAATTAAGCGCATTGTCATGGAAATCTTCCTGGCCGTTTAAAATGTAGGCCCATCATTGCGGTGGAAACTATTCATTTATATTTTTTTTAATCGGTATACGTGATTTTTCCAGGCCAATTTCTTCTGGCGGAATATCTGGAGCATTGTCCATATTAAGATTGAAAAATTCGACAATGAAATAGTCTTGTTAGATCAAGGAGAGACAAGCTGTATGTAGGGAAATTAGCGGAATATTAGAACTGTCTAAGAATTGAGAAGAATTTTGGGGCGATTTGGAATAGTTGGTAAAGCCAAATGAGGTGTTAATCAAAAGTGTCTCCAAGTATCATCATATCTCTGGATATATTTGTGAATCTTACAAATTCTGATCATCTTTCACAATGCCTAATAAAATTATGGTCTAATATAAACTACAAACGTTATTTAACATGCATTTGAGAATGAAGAATACAGTATTTCGATTGTTGCAAATATTAGGGAAGAATAATAGGCAATAAGAGGGGATTTCGTATTTTGGTACTTGTGTATCTAAGTGGAGCTACTACTGCTATCCACCAAGGTTTTCACATTTACTACAGCTTTGCGTTGGTATTCATGTAAATTCAACTAAGAAATACAACGCTTTCATAATTTCTATTTCATAGAAAAGGTAAAATTCATTAATGCTATTCAACAGCCATTAATGGGACCTGTTTTTTTATAACATCGTCGTCATATAAATTTACATACATATGAATCTAAATGGTCTTTCACCGTAGTCAGTGGACATAAACTATATAAAAAGGACACATATCAAGTAATATTTTGTATAATTAAATAAAAAAGTAAATAATCTCACAGAATAAAAGTTTCTCATTATTAATCATTCAAGAGAGGATTCAAGAATAATGGAATAAAAAAAAAAAAAAAAAAAAAAAAAACGTAACCCGCCACTGTTTGTTTTTCAAGTCAGTTTTTTTTTTTTTTTTTAAATGACATAATTTTTAAATATTAGACATTTATTTTTTTTTGTTGAGAAATCTTCATATTTTAAGTATTGTTCGAAATATTAAAGTTAACACATTGATATGACAAATACTGATTATCAATTATCATTGAGATAATCTCTGGATCAAGTAGTAATTGGTAGCCGGAAAAATAATCACCGTCTGAAACCTTGGAAAATACATTCTTTAAACATAACTTTTGGGTATTTTTTAGTGAAGAGATGTGTTCTATTTTATTTTAGGACCTATAATAATGCTTATTTTTCATTTAACCCAATGCTCCATTTATTATTACTTAGGTACGCGTCCAAGCTCATTATTATTATAGTTACCGTGACCGGGGGTGACTTTGCCCACATTTTGTAAACAAAATAATTACTTCTTTATAAGTTACTAACAAATAAGAAAAAAAATAATTTGATGAAGGAAAAATGAACCAAATCATTCTGTTTAACTGTCCCTCCTGTCACTTACAGTGTTGGTGATTTCTTGTTTAATTACTTGGGAGGAAGTCCTTTAAATATTATATGACAAAAATTTTAAAGATTAAGGTTGATTTACAGGTGTATATAAAGGACAAATATTCGAATTTCCTTATGGATCAAAAGCCAGGATAGTGTTATTAAAGCAAATCGGGGAGTTTTCCGTTTTTTTCTGAAATGTCTTCATTATTTCTCTGAATTTGATATTTAAAATATTTTTGTATTAATAACATTAGCTATTTAAGTGTTTTATTTAATATTGTCACGTGGAAAACCACTGCTGAAAAGCTAAGCAGGTCATTGAGTGGGGGAACTCCTAGAAGAGGCTGGCCTAGAGGGTAAGAGAGGCAGTCTAAGTCTGGGAGAGACTGAGTCTGAGAGAAGAGAATCCAGGGAAGCCAGATGAATTCTGATATATGAGTATTTCCATGTATTTCTGTATTTATGAGACCTCTCCATTGGTAGTTGGGACTTGTAAGGTAGTATATTGTGCGATAATAAACGATGTAAATAGCTTCTAGTTTAATCGATTACCACACAACCCTTGCCCAAAGATCCCTGTGTCACGATGGACTGGTAGATTTAAGAAGGGGTGACAATAAAAAAAAAGAGAAAAAAAGAACTATTGTAATACATATACGTTCTTCATTAAATTTGTTATCAAATGCAATTTTTTTTAGTCTAACCTCTCTTTTTAAAAAAGAATGGTTTTTGTTGTTAAACATATTTTTCGCATCTAATCGTATTTTGAAAAATCAGATAAATATCGAGTCGATACAATCGTGGCAATCGATTGTGACTAACGTCATGTAAGTCATCCCTACTGGGAAGAATTCAAGGCTAGCTCTGTTAAAATAAACAAGAAGGTAAATAACTATATTATAAATATAAAAATGACATCAATTACCAAACTCTGAAATATTTTCAATAGGAATCTTCGATAAATTGTGGGAGTATAAGGAGAGTTTGAAGTGTAGGGGGTGGGAGTGTTATGGGAAGGATGTAAGAGGGGCGTAGCTGAGAGGCTAGAGCGATGGATTAGTAAGGTAAACATTATAGGATCGAATCCTCGTCCCTGCCTCCCAATATGGACTGTCCTAGCCCAAACTTTGACTAATCCTTCAATAGGGGTGGCCTTCAACTAGATAGATAATATAATATCTGAGAAATAAATGTCTATGACTTAGCAATTTTTTAATAAAATTGATAAATTCCATTGTTATTGATTTCTTTAAAGCCCCGTAAAACGAGGTTATGTGCAATTATGGGGTAAGTTATTGGAAACAAAATTAAAAAAAAAGAAAAAAAACTTTGAATGCTTGATAAATTATAGATACAAAAGTGTTAATATGGAAGTTTTCAGATTTAGTAGAGAAACTGATTAATATCTGAAAGTATTGTTAGCTCTTAGTATAATAAAATCCGCAAAAAAAAATTATAATTATAATTATAGAAATTTTTTTTTCATTTATTTGCATATAAATCACAGATCCGATTTACGTAATTTTTGCATAGGTCCCAGGACACTACAACATTGCAGGAAATGATAAAGCCCATAAGGAGTCCATTTGGTCAGTAAAGGAGAAGCACTAGAAGTCAGTGAAAAAATCATGACCCTCGAAGACTGGATGAACCATTCCAAGAAAACAGAAATATTAGAAGGAAGAAACACTGGCTCAGCATGGATAGAAAACCAAAAGGAATTAAAGATAGCTTTAAAAAATGGAAGAAAAGTTGCAGAACATCAAGGAGTGAAGAAGTGATGCCTTATCGACTTAGAATATTACATTGCTAGTTTACTCATGGCTATCTCCTAAGAGGTTATGAGTAATGATGCTGAGGTCAGCACTCCACTAATACTAAAACACTATTGCTACAAGAATGTCCTCAATATGAAAAAATGTACCTTCCGAGATATTTAAAAGAGGCACTGACGAAGAGTCTCGAAATTATTCCAGTTCTTGAAGACAACTCATTACTACAATAGAATTTAAACTTTAGTTATTGACACCAATGAACCTTCTGTGTAGTCCCGTTAAACGAAATAAAAAATAAAAAAATTCACGGATTAAACAGAGTTTCTTTCACTATATCTTAAAGAATACTATTCCGAAAAAGAAAAACATATTTGAAGTAAAAATAAATGGCTTAGCCTAAATTAAACATCAAATAAAGGTCATTTTTACCGTTTCGAAGGAAATTCATGTTAGCACACCTGTAACAAGACAACAACGTTTACTCTATATGAAAAACGTTACGCAGAAAAGTTTTAGAACATAAAATTTTGCATTAAACAAGCCTCTTTATTATAAAATTAGCTTACTCCTATATGGAAATGCACATAAAAACGTGAAAGTTTTCGTAGCGCATACTTCATGTTAGGCTTCTTTTTGTATATAGTAAAGGGGATATAATAAAATATTAGATAGAACTAACTATTTAGGTGGTAAATGCTTAAACAAATAGATCTTTTTTTTTTTTAAATGGAAGAAAGAGAAGATTTTGTTTAAAAATGAATTTTACATCACAAAATGTATGTCTAAGCAGGAAGTAAGCGCTCGGAAAATTTTCGCTCAACAAACTGGAAAGTAGAAGCCAGTACTGGATAAGGCTGAAGCGGATAAAGATTTGTCGGGTTTGAAAGGTCAACGGAAAAAACAAACCAAAAAATTAATTTTTGAACGAGGGCCTAAAGGATCGCAGGCCTACTGTTTTTTTTTTTTTTTTCAAGATTCTATTACTATAGACAAGATTATACCTACTTAAAAATTTACAAGAGGAAGCGATATTTAAATTCGTTAACTCTGGATAAGTCGATCTACGAGTTACCGAAGTCCAACTTGCCGAGATTATCATCTGACTTATCTACATATAAATAAGAAAAACACAGCATTGATGTTAAAATCGCTTACGCTTATTTTACAAAAATACATGTTGTTTGACGATACATATACTACCATTAAAGAAGAAACAATTAATTAATTGCACATGCGCAAACAATTAAATGCATTACGGGTTACTATGTGCATCTCCCTGTTTCTTTTTTGGTTCTTTAAAGTGGTTAAAAGTGTTTGCGCGGAATTTCCAATTCATCAGCAATAACCGCCCACTTATTTCTGCTTCCCCCACTTCGCGAATAAGTTTTAACTTATCAATAATTTTCAAATAATCAATTAAATAATTTTCATTGAGAATTTTCGACTTTTGTTGTCACAGCTAACAAACACTCGACTATAATAACCTACAACCGACAGGTGTATGTAAAAGGAAAACGGCAAATATTGGCCGGAAATCAAATTAACCCTGGAATTCTCTAACTTTGGCAATTTAAGTTCAAGTAAAGATGTGATGACTTCCAAGGGATCAACTCAAAGAGGTGGAAGCCTGAATCTCATTCCAAGACCAGTAGTTTCAGTTCGACTTATTTACAAAGTATTTCAAGTTTTTTGGTCTAATCGGCCAAATATCGACATTTGAGTGGCCTTTTACGAGTATTTTGTAAAATTTAGGATCACACATTCTTTTCGATTTATTTAAGAATTAGACTTATCGACGTTCTGAAAAGTTTTCTGATGGCACATATATTAATACCGGTTAATCTTCAAGTTGGCAAATAAACATTTTTTTTTATGATATTTGGTTATAGGTCGGAATCAATGACTCCAATCATGTTGAAAAAAAAAAAAAAAAAAAAAACACTCAACCGGAAAATGAGTGAAAACGGTTAGTTTCAGCAAGCGTTTTCCATATCTGGCACTGGGGATGTGGCGATGGTTTAATAGGGATTTCCCATGATATGTGATGCCATAATATTGTCACTGTGTGGCTACGTTACCAGATACAGTGACGGGGCTATCATACCTCATCAGATCAGGAATCCCATCACGTCGTAACTGCCCAGTGTTTCCTCTAGCCTAGTCCATTTGGTTTTGTTATATTTATATTTTTATTCAGTGCTCTTATTTTTTTTTACCATTGTTTTATTACATTTAGTTAATCGATGCCTTAAGCTGGTTACTTCATAATAATTTGAGTTTTCAAAATCATGTATTATTTTCATTTAGATTGAAGTACTTTGTTTTGGTTTTCTTATTACCTTTAACCGATCGGCTTTCTTTCAAATGCAGGAGTGATGACGATCAGTTTTTCTCTATATAAATATTACATCATAAGTAATTCAGATAGATCCAATTTTAAAAGTTTAATTATTGCTAATGAAATTTTAGGAACCGAATAAAAGGCAAGGAATGACTCTTGATTTGATCGAGAATGTCGAAAGCAACGTATTAAAAAATACGACACATTACCAAATGCAATCCAGAGACGTACTCGCCACACAGTGAAGCACTATAAGAGAAAAGAAAATATGAAATGCCTCTACATAGGAAAAAGAAAAGGTTATGGCATAGAAAACAGCTGGAATAAAATAGAATATGGAGTGGGAATGAAGCTAGAAAATTTTATCATCTTGTGAATATAATACTGTTCTGTTTCATTTCATCACCGTCATTATTAACTATTTATAAACATTTGGCTGAAATTCAGTCACTATATTATATGTATAAGTAATGATACTAATGATAATATACAATAATTTCAGAATAAATAAAAACAGAAAAAATCTATAAAAATCAACTACGATATTAACGTACTCAGTAAATTATGTTAATTTAATAGGTTTTAATATATTTTAATGATATATTTTTATTTAATATTAATGCTTGGATAATATGAACGAGAATCCTAACACAAAGAAACACTCTGTGTAATATTTGGTGAATGCAAAACGTTTTTCAAGCACTCTTGATACCATTTTTGTTTTTTACGACCCTTAATAGGGGGGGGGGGAGAGATAATTATATGAAACGATAGGAAAGCACCTTAGCTCAAAATTAAAAAATTGGTGCTTTTTTAAAAAAATAAAATAGAATAAACGCATTAAGTAAAAATATATTCATAAATTGCTGTTTATGAAACACAAGAAACTGATGATATACTCTACCTTAGGCATTTTCACCGATATTAGATTAATATAGGATAAAATGGTTTAGGAAAACTGCATTAAACAGGGTAGAAGTGATAACTTATTCGAATTTCAAAAACTGTAAATCTCGGATAAAATATGCGAAAGAGTGCCACATGTGTTATATTCCACTATTTACTATTAATATAATTATTGTAATTTTGTTTCTGTCTGTATACATTAATTTTCCTTTATTTTATTGTCTGTAAGTATGTATTGTAAATGTACTATAAAATGAAGGAAATGTGAACATACGTAGTAAATTAATAATTCAATAGTGAAGATTTAAATTTAATTTTTTTCTTAACGGACCAAGACTTTCCTCTAATAGTCTAATGCCAAGAGTAAGTGTCTAAGTACTTGTTTTAAAAGAAAAACATATTGTTATCATTATCATTATTAGCATAGTTTATCTAAAAAATATATTCCCCTAATATCTCATATATATGTTTATATGAACAATAAAATCGTAGAAACCGAATTCTCACACAATCGACTGTTTAGATTCAAGAGTTTAGACCTGAATCGATAGTTAACATGAATGAGAAGCGTACTTAAATATAATGAAATGGAATTGGACAATTTTTACAAAAAGAATAGTCTAAACAAATTCTTTAAAATAAATAGAAAAAAAAAAAAACTATTAGAACATTAATATGATATCTATATATAATTTGTATTTCTAGGTTCGATATTTAATAAATGAATGGAGAGCTCACTAGGAGGGGCGTCGGCTTGTTCGATGATAATAATAACACAATATTTTTTTCAGGTTGTAAAGATACCGGAACAATAAATAGAAGAAGGAATGTTGGCAAGCGTAGACCAATGCCGAGTATCCTTTTGGCAGCCTCACTCCATCGTAAAGTACTACTCACTATTTTGTTAGTGGTTTTATTTTTACGCATCGAATTTTCCTCCAGAGGAACCTGGAAAAATTCTCTTTCAGAGTTTATTTTAGAATTCCGGTGATTAAGATTAAATAAATATAAGGGGTCAATAAATTAACCCTATGGCGGTAAGGTGGATCTGTTAACCCCATAACCTTAAAAAGGTTACAGGGGTGACCGATTACCGCAAAACTTTTATTAAGAAAATATACTGGAAAAAATCAATTCATTATTTATTGTGCACATATTTACGAAATATTTACCACTCTTTTTTCCCTTTACATGAATTAATACAGGTCCAGGTCATTTTAGTGTGTCCTTATCTAGAAGGAAAATGGTTTTAACTGTTGATAGAAATTGTTTCTTTCCCTCAATCGCTTTTTTACTCTTCATAAACGTCCCTTTTCCTTGTTGTAGTATTTTTCCCTGAACTTTGTTTTTTCAGACGTTTAGGATCACATCTAATACTTGCCTTCTGGTTACTAATACTTTTTTTTTGTTTTGTTCGATTTAGGATTCGCTAGCGCAAATCCTATTTTGCTATACTGCTATGTATTTGGTCGATATTAAACGAAAAACTCAGAGAAAAAAAGTATATATTGGTATTAACACATATAATTACAAATATGCATAAGCACTCAATGCATACACACGTGTAGACAGTCGTACTCATTTATACATATACCTACATAGGCTCATTGACCATTTTTAAAATATGAAATAAAAAGTATTTATAAACAAAAAAAATAAGATACAAAATAGAATTTAACGTCCTTTTGTTATTTCCTTATATAACAATATTTACCTTTTTCAGAAACTTGCACAAATCACGAGCCCTATCCTTGTTTATTGATGATAAGAAATCTGTGGTCTCATCTATTAGGGGTCTTCCAAATATATTACTTCTCTGTTCTTCAAACCTTTGGCATTGAAAGGCGATGTGCCTAGGATCTTCAGGGCATTGGCAAGTTGGGCATTGAATCCTATTAGAAAGAGACATTACATGCAGAAATTTACTCGTGCAAATATGATTAATTAGGAAGGTAAAGTAGGAACCCAAGTTTCTTGAACCATGAGATTAGGGTAACCTTTTTGTGAACGGCGTAATGGTCTCTACCTTTAGAAGTAGATTTCCAGTCATAAATTGCTGTCAATCTTCGATTATTTTCTCCGTTATTATTTTGATTAAGTTTAATAGTGAAACTTTGGCATGTATCCGATGCACCTGGTTTGGATTGGAAGCTTTGAACGCGTTATCATTTTCTGATAAACATGTACCGGAACCCGATGGAAGGGGCATTGATTTTTAGCTTTTTTAACCCATTCATGGCTCCAGACGAAATATCTCGCGAAAAAAAGTCGGTCCCCACACGCTAATGACGGGATAGCTCGTCAAAGGCTACCGTTCCCCACACGCTAATCACGAGATATCTCGCAATTGGTTTTTCACTTATTTACCGTCCTTAGCTTCACAAGAGATAAGTTGCCGTGACTGACACCCTAGCGGATCCACGGAGACTTAATAAATAGATCTAGCGGCCGCTAGGCTGCATGTCATCTGGGTCGGCCGTTCAGGGAAGCCCGGCTCACCCTTTTTACCTGCTATTTTTTTTTTTCTGTCCCTTAACCCTCCCTCGGCTACCGTCAAGCATCTGAAGGACATATATTGCCATTATTCATTGGAGTTCTAGACGCTCTGAGCGATAGTCCTCTGTGTTTTTTTGGTGATATTCACTGTTTTATTTCGCTATTATTTATTATTTATTACTTAAAAAAATATACTTATTAAAAATTAATTCAATTTAAAAAAATGTATATAAAGTATTAACATTAGTATATTATTGTTCATTATTACCTTCTTATATCACGTAATCTCTTATTGCAATCGGTAATCTAGCATTTTAATTTATTGAAATAATGATAAAGGTATTATAGAATCATAAAAAATAAATAAAACATTAATAAATAGTCGGTGAAGGTTATGAGGAGTTGAAGAAGTTTAAGCAGTCAGCGGCGGAGAGTGGCCTGCAGGCCTTAGGCCGAGCGCACATTGAGACACTCGCGACGCAGAGCAGAGCAGAGCAGTTTTTGTGGTAACTGAAATATATAGGAACCGCGCACATTGGGACGCAGAGCAGAGCAGAGCAGAGCAGGCCGATGTGGCACTCGTGGATCTGCCACAGAAAACTGTGCCGATGCGACGCAGTTTTCAATATTTGATTATTTTAATTCCTATTATTATCATTTAATATTAGTGTTTGAGAAGTTCTACTTATTTCTTAAGCAGGTTAATGAAACTAAGTAGGTCTTCTGTATATATAGGGTGTTCTAGATAAGTTCTAGGAAAAAAAAAGGTTTTAAAAATATAATAAATTAAAAGATATATGTATATATATTCTGTTATTTTAGATTCCAAAATCATAATATAATTTTGAAAGTTCTCGCTATTCCAAAAGCGCATGATAAGAGTATTTTGAATTTTTAAAACAAAACAATTTCAGGATGAAAATGTAGCTGTAAAATTGTAAAATTAGTTTAAAAAAAATATATAGATATTTTAAAATTTAGATGAGGGCCTTTATGAAGTTCTAAAAGCAGATACTTTTGTTTAAATATTTTTAATATTGTTATTTTATTTGTAATTCCTTATTTCGGTTTTCGTTAGTTTTTATTCGTCTTACTGTGACTCATTTAAAAATTAGAAAAACAAGTTTTCTTCTCATAGATACTAGAAGTTCATTAAACGATTCAACAAGTTATGATCTTAGGAAAATTTGACTGATATTATTTCACTGAAAAAAACATAGGCTTTATGGACATTTAGTTAATGGAAATGCTGATTACAACCAATAATGTATATGTTGGGATTGCAATAAATCAAATCGATTTATCCTTCACCAAACTTCGTTAATTTTGTTGAGTTCACCAAGCTCAAATTTTTAAGATACAAAATAAAACTAACTTGAAGTGCTTTATATTTTAATTAAACAAGTCAATTAAATAATTTACAATTAACAAAAAACTCAATCAAATCATTTAACCTAACACGTTCAAGAGAACAAATTTAAAATCGAGTTTTTCGTTTAATTATATTTTTTAATTCATATGGCCATCTCGATTTCTAACAGTATATTTCTTCTTTTATTAAATATATTTGAGTAAAAAGAAAACTGCTATTTAAAAATCAAACATGTGTTGATTGGAACTTTTTTAATAAGAAATTTTATGTGAATATAACTCTTCTCTGTTATATTATCTACTTAATTTTATTATATCCTCATACAGAATAGAAAAGAAGAGAAAATAAATTTGGTTCTGGGACAAGGTCCCTCAACAATAACAGACTGGAACAAAAAATAAAACTACAACTCGTCAAATAATTAAAGTAATGGTGGATAATTAAAGATAATATTTTCATTAAAAACCCATAATAAATAGTTATAAAAAATAAAAGTATACAAAGTAGTGAATAATATATTGATTCATCAAATAAATAATAACGTTAATTAATTACAATAAATTTCCAAGGAAAATAAAAGAAGAAATAAATGAAAAAAAAAATTATTCCATAATGTATAATGCTGTTAAAATAGTATCCAAGGATTTTAAGAGTTTTGTGCCTAATATAATTCTACAAACTTAGAGCTCACCAAATCTCTCATTACCTGATTTTATAACATCACGATAAGTAATGGTTTTAAGCTTTGGATCCCTCAGACTAAATAGTAACTTCAATGTAAATCACCAGGCTCAGACGGAAATATTTAATAGATTGTAAAGAATAATTTGTTTGCAAATTCTTTCGTGAGCTGGTCTTTTCTCCGTATCCTCATTTTATCACAATCTTTTTCATCTTGACTTCTGATAATGCAAATTTTTTTGTGTTCAACTCTATATACGAATCAGATTCTGATCTTAAATCCAAGAAATCTAACATACTTTAACTAAAAAAGCCCCTGCCTTCCCGAAACTGCGGCACAGAAACTGCTCTTCAATGTGCGCGGGTACCTGTGCGACGCAGTTTTTTTTTCGTGCCGCCTGCTCTGCTCTGCTCTGCGTCGCCTGCGTGACACAGTTCGATGTGCGCCTTACCTTAGCGTGGGGAGTGAAATACCTGCAGACCCGCTCAGCGTCTCAGTGCAACTCTCGTTCCGAGTGCTTAGCGGTAAAAAGGTTAAGCAGAGTGACGATTTTGAAGAAGATATAAGTTTAGATTAACTAACTCTAGGTATTTTCATGCAGCTGTTGAGTCTTGAGAAAGAATGTTTTGTGGTTGGCATATGTTCTTTTGGTTAACATAATGGTAATGGTATTAAATATGGCATGGGTTCGGCGATAAAAATGCCTAACGTTGGTTAGTATTGAAGAAGATAATTTTTTATTGTTTTGGGATTCTAAAGAAGCTACAGAGATGCGGTTGTTTGTTTTTGGTGTGTCTGAATACAATGTATAATAGTTTGTGTACAATTCAGTGATTGTATTAAGTGTAAGATGTTTCAAGCAGTACGGTGAGTACAAGCTTTTCTTTTCTATTTTTCGGATTGAATTAAAACTGCTATTGATTTGAATTAAAAAATTAGGATTTGTTACTACTAATTATGAATTTTTCGTAATTTATTAATTAATATTCATTTAACAGATATAAAATATTCTAAGCCTGCCATTCAGAACACTTTTTCATGCAACCTAATCTATGATATTGAACTTTAGGATAATATTTCGTAATTCAGAAATCTATCGCTATCTATATAAGGGACCAGAGGGGACAAATATCACTAGGCATCAACTGATAGGTCCTTTACTCCAACTTTAGAGGGTTTTTTTTTTTTTCTTTTTTATATAATACCAAATTTCATAAAATGGGTTTTCGCCAGGTTTTAGGGTCAGTGGAGCGGAACACGGCCGACAACTGGCATTGTTGCTAATGACCCAACCAAGGTATCAATTTTCCATTAGGTAAAATAAACAACGCGGGATGACAACCATGTTTAATGAAGTAGAAACAAAAAAAAATTGCAACTGTTAATAAACAATAATAAAAATATGCATTACATGCGATAATGCAATAATTATTGCATTATTAGCTGAAAGATAGAAAGCATCTATAATAATAATAATAATAATAATAATAATAATAATAATAATAATAATAATAACCCGTGAGAGGTTGCTAGTCCTCCATCGGGCGCCTCCCCAGGTGGCGGATAGGGGGATGCTCATCAGATATGATGGGTACCGGGGAAATAAAATACCCGGGGCGGACCAAAACTAGCAAAATCCAGGTGCGACGGTTCCCAGAATGGGCGGCAACCTGGTCAGCGTCTGTACCCCATGTCAGGGGCGGCTGATATCATATCACCTGGCAGTAGGTATAAAATGCATCTACCCATCAAAAATGGTGCGAACTAGAAGACAAATAGCCTCGGACGAATCCGGAGTGAGGGCTGCTCCGGAGGGATTGGACTCACAGCCTTCGACATCTGCAGGTGGTGCGAGCGGTGCCTCGGTGTCGTATGTTCCCGTAAGACCGGCTGCCATAGGACTTTCAACTATAAACTCCGAACTGCGCTTGGATACTGTAGAGTCTCCCGCACGGGGAAGAGGAACCATCGGCCAAACCAATAGGCAACGAAGGATGAAGTGGGACCGCAATATGAATATTGCTGCAATCCGAGCTTATTTATTGGCTACACATTTAGAAACAGATAAAACAGGTTATCGAAGTAGAATTAACCATTATTGGAGCGAAAAATACCCTCAAATAACAGTATCATCCCAAAGACTAGCTGATCAGGTGAAGCAAATATTAGAAAGAAAATTTTTATCGGAGTCAGAAATTATGGCAATTAAACAGGAAGTAAGCCTTGCACTTGTTCCGAATCTAGAAAGAGTAACAGAGGTAGTTGAAAATGCTGAATCGTCAATTGGAAACAATTTACCAGCCACTTCTTCTAACAATCGAGGTGAATTGCAGCTTCAACAAATTCGAAATACATTGTTACGAGAGCATATCCTCTATGATGGAATACCTTTAAATAGTAGGCCTGTAATCCCCAAAGTACCTTACTCAAAACAAACATTATCCACTGTAAGGGCTGTAAATGAAATACTGGCGGAGCATATGTCGGAGGAGATAACTCTAGAAGAGATATGCCATTGGATATATGTGGGCGCTCGAACGGTTGCTATGGACCTTGGATTAATAAAAGATCGGAAAAATAGTGATACATCGAATAAACCTGGAGATCCCCCTTGGAAACGAAGAATCAAGAAAAAAATTGAGAACCTTCGCTGTAAAATCGGTATTATCACAAATTACCTCCGAAGTCCAGAAAACGCTTCTTCAAAATTACGGAAGAAAATTGATGAAATTATAGTGCTCAATATTGGAGGTGTTGCAAGTAGTGAGTTGAACCAAACTCTTAGGATTTACATGGAAACACTGAAACAGAAATTAGCAGTGTTTGCTAATAGAATCAGGAGATATACAGAAGCTTATAATAGAAGGAAACAAAATAGTGTATTTAATACAAGTGAAAGATATTTTTATAAGCTTCTCAAACCTAAAGAAAATTGTAATAATGTTATATACCCAAACCCTGCTGATACGTTAAACTACTGGAAAGGTATCTGGGAAAACGAAAAATATTATAACAGTGACGCATACTGGCTGGAAAAGATTAGAAATAGTGTAACAGACCTTCAACCGATGGAAGCAACCAGTATTACTGCGGATGATGTAACAAAGGCTATTAAACTAATGAAAAATTGGAAAGCATCAGGACCAGATAAAATTCAAAATTATTGGCTGAAATATTTTACGAATACACATAGCCATCTTGCTTCTTGGTATCAAAAATTATTATCAGAAGAGATAATCGTTCCTCCGAATTTCTGCACAGGCATTACCTATTTAATAAAAAAGGCAAATAAAGAAAAATTGGAACCGCAGGATTTGAGACCCATAACTTGTCTTAACGGCGTATATAAGTTACTAACGGCTATTCTCAAAAACAAGCTGACTGAATATATTCAGGCAAAGAGCATTATGGCAGTAGAGCAACTTGGTAATAAAACAGGTTCAAAAGGATGCAAAGAGCTCTTGATCATTGATTCCTTCGTCGCCGCTCAAGTAACAAAAAGATCTCGCAATATTGCTTTATCTTGGATTGATTACCGTAAAGCATTCGATTCAGTCCCTCATGATTGGCTTTTGGAGGTTTTGAAGATATATAAAATCGACGCCGCAATAATTGACTTGTTGAAAAGGCTAATGCAACTCTGGAAAATCTCAATCTCCACACCAACATGGAATGGAGAGGATATCAATCCATACATAACAATTAGGAGGGGTATTTTTCAGGGTGACTCTCTTAGTCCTCTTTGGTTTTGTTTGGCACTCAATCCAATTAGCAAATTATTGGAAGACACAGGCAAGGGATACCAACTTAATTCAGAAACAAAGCTCTCTCATTCGTTTTATATGGATGATCTTAAGCTTTACGCTAGGAACGAAGACGAAATGAAGGCTCTGTTGAAAACGGTAAAAACATTCAGCGATGATATTAAAATGGATTTAGGAATCGATAAATGTGCTGTCATCTATGTAAAAAGAGGAAGGATCGTAGAAGGAACTAATATGGAACTTTCAGATGATGTTGTTCTTAATCAGTTGAGAGAAACCGATTCTTACAAATATCTGGGACTGCACCAACTGCTGAAATTCAAAGCTAACTCGAAGAGAATCTTCGAAGATGAGTTTGTCTACAGAATTAAAGTAGTACTGAAGTCACACTTAAATGGAAGAAACACCATTAAGGCATTGAATACGTGGGCAGTGCCAGCATTAGCCTACTCATTTGGTATACTGAAATGGACCAAAACAGATCTCGAAAGGTTAGATCGTCTTGTTAGAGTTCAGATGGTGCTTTCAAGAAAAAGGCATCCCAAATCCTCGGTTTCAAGGTTATATCTTCCTAGGAAAATGGGAGGCCGTGGTCTGATGAGCCTGTTAAGGTTATGCCGGGAGCAAGAAAATAATCTTCGTACTTATATTAGACGTCAAAACTCTAACATGCTATCAACTATTGCTTCGCTGGATGCAGATTATACCGCTCTAAATCTACTAAATGCTGAAAATCCAAGCAATGACTCAGACTATGCTACCTTAAAAGAGGAATGGAAAAACAAACCACTACATGGACGTTTTTACCATTCATTAACAGACAGTGGTATAAATACTAAAGCTTCTTTGACATGGCTAATAAATGGTCATTTATTTCCCGAAACTGAGGGATTCTTGCTGGCCATCCAAGATCAGGTGATAGCTACAAGAGCGTACCGAAAAAATATTTGTGGGGAGAATATCACTGATTTATGTAGACTGTGCAAACAGACAGCGGAGTCAATACAGCACGTCACTTCGGGATGTGCAATACTTGCGGGTAAGGAGTACTTGCAGAGGCACAACAACGCAGCCAAGGTAGTGCATCAAGCCATAGCTGAGAAGATGGGGCTCATTGATTACTACTGCCCGTATTATAAGTATCGTCCGGAACCAATCATCTCCAGGCAAAGCGTCAAGATGTTCTGGGATCATCCCATGATCACGGATCACACTATACAAAACAATAGGCCTGATATTTTAATATTAGACAAAGGAAGGAAAATGGTGTCGATAATAGAGATTGGTGTTCCTTCGGACGATAATGTACATAAGGTAGTGATAGAAAAAAAGAGAAAATACGTAGAATTAGCGGAAGAAATGAAGAAGCTTTATGGCTTAAAGGAAAGCCGCATTCTACCTTTGATAATATCAAGCAACGGCTTGATACCAGAAGAAACCCTGTCTTCATTGCAAGAGCTGGACCTTCCATCTGGAACGATGGTGAAAATGCAGGAGTCAGTATTGTTGGGCACTGCAAGAGTAGTCAGAAAATTTATGACAATCAAATAGATCAGAAGTTTTTAAATATATTTACATAATTATTGGTTGACCTACTTTGGTCCCCAATAATTGTAAAACCATGTAACATGTGAAACTAATAAAAAATAATAATAATAATAATAATAATAATGGTTTTCTTTCAATATCTTTTTTGTAATATTTAATTAAATTTAAATTAACAAATAAATATACTGGGTGTCCCAGACCTAGTGTAAAAAAAAATTAGGTAATACTGCATGTTAAACAGGGTAGAATGGCCCAGAAACGAGTTTCCTATCTCAATCTGTTGTGAAGATAGATTTTTTTAATCTTTCTTTTTTTCTGGAAAATGACAGTTTTCTCTACTTTGGTTTAGCGTAGAAACAAAAACGATGATATTTTCTTAATCAGCATTAAATTTTCTAAAAGATGAGATGGGTCTAGGTATTCTAAATCCACTTTCAGTGGGACTTTTAATACGCTAAACACAAAACATTTATTAAAACTTAAATTTTTAATAGTTTTTGAAAATTCCTCACTCCCCACTGCAGCACCCTGGAAGCTGTCAAATTTCCTAAAAGCTGCGGAATTCAGATAGATTTTTCGTGGTGTAACCCATGATACAATTGCACTTTACCTTTCGAGTCTAAAAGAATTTTTTCTAATGAAAAACACGCTAGAGATGTCACTGCTGGGGCAATGAGGAAGCGCGCTAGTTGAAGATAAGCCTGCATCCAAAGTAATGGAAGACATTTTGAACACGCGCTGCAATAATCCATTTTAATATGGTTCTACATTAATAATATTATTTTTTATCTTCAAAATTTTTTATGCAGGATTTTTCTAATTTTAGCATAAGATAAGAAAATAGTTAAATTTATTTTAAAGAAAGTATTTTTTAAAATTTAAACTAAGGAGTTTTTTTTTTTTAATTTTAGATTATTATTACCCTTTTGATATTATTTAGAATTCATACATTGTTCTTGCTAGTCTTAAAAAAGTAAAACTAACTCTAAATCATGGGAAGTTCGGCATCCATTACTTTGGATGCAGGCTCTAGTGCGCTTCCTTATTGCTCCAGCAGTGACAACTCTAGCGTGTTTTTTATTAGAAAAACTTCTTTTAGACTCGAAAGGTAAAGTGAAATTGTATCATAGGTTACACCACCAAAAAACTAACTAAATTCCGCAGTTTTTAAGAAATTTGACAGCTTCTAGGGTGCTCCAGTAGGAAGTGAGGAATTTTCAAAAACTATTAAAAATTTAAGTTTTAATAAATGTTTTGTTATTAGCGTGTAAAAGTCCAAATACTCGAATACCTAGACCCATCTCATCTTTTAGGAAATTTAATGCTGATTAAGAAAACATCATCGTTTTTGTTTCTACGCTAAACCAAAGTAGAGAAAACTGTCATTTTCCAGAAAAAAAGTAAAATTTTAAAAATAAAAACAAAAAAATCTATCTCCTGAACAGATTGAGATAGGAAACTCGTTTCTGCGCACTTCTACCCCGTTTAACATGCAGTATTACCCAATTTTTTTTTACTCTAGGTCTGGGACACCCAGTATATATCTGACATCCACTAGTGACTAGCGAAACAAGGACGGTGCTGAGAGTTATTAGTGTAAATAAATAAATAATAATTGAGAATAAATTAACCAGTAAACTTCGTGCCGCATTAACTGTATATTTGCAAAAAAAATTAACAGGTAAAGTAACACGATTTATATATATATATATATATATATATATATATATATATATATATATATATATATATATATATATAATATATAAATAAAAATTTGAAATTAGTCTAAACGAGTAAAGCAACATATTAGGAATTTCATTTAGTTTTTTTGTGTTATTTTTAAAGCCTCTAGAATTTGTTCAAATGGGTACAAAGGTGCCGGAGATTCTTCGGTAAGATAGGAGTGATTCTTAGGAGAGAAAAATTACGCTCTACAAATCTCTGATCATGTCCGCTAGGCTATATGATTCAAATGTTAGGGGACTAGGAAGAAACTGGGAAACAATTCAAAATAATGGACATATTAAATAAACAAAAGATTTTCATGCAGGAAAGTGTGATTAGCCATTGCCTCTCTTTGGAAATTTCTTACGATTTAAACTCCAACAGACGTGAATTCTACTGGTTAATTTTAAATTGTATCAACTTTCTGCCAGAAAGCTCCTTGTCGTTCAGAGTAAATTTAAAATAAAATTAAAATTTTGAGAACCTTTTATCTTCACCTGGAAAATAAAACTATAACACTCAAGAAGGAGTAATGGAATTACTATAGCCAGTTTATCTAAAATAACCTATATCACTTCTAGCCTAATCCACTATTAGTTTTATAAATTTAGAGAAAACATCTGAAGCAGCACTCGTCTTCCTCATCTGATCAGCGAACCAAAGATATGATTCTCCATGTAGGTAATTTGTATAAACTTATTTCAGGGTGTTTAGCGATTATGTCTTCTGAAATTCCTGTATTATTCCCGCTAATCCCCCCCCCAACCACCTCGAGAGGTGAAAAGATTTACATCATAATTAATATGATGCGAGGTGACACAATACGGTACAGAAGCAAAATATTTTTCTTATAAAGTCATATCATATTAATTTATATATTATAAATAATTCCCGTTTCTTTTTTTTACACGAAGGGTATTCACGCTCATTTTTGAAATTAATCCGAACTCGTACTATGGGTATGAATATTGATGGATATAGGTTGCGAATCCAGTTTTATTTAACGTATGTGGTTGATCATTTTTAATGCAACTTATTACAAGCGAGAATATAAACTAGGCCGCCCAAAAACATCAGTTTTCTTTTTCAAAAATATTGAGATAGTCGAATCGAAAAAAATAAAATAAAATAAAAAACGGACGGAATAACAAGGTGGAAATTCTCATAAATTAAAAGGGCTTGACAGTAACAAAAAAAAAAAATATTTTCTGTAGATCCCGCATTTTTTTTTCTCCAATTTTCATTCGCTGTTTGCACTGTAAGAAAAACTATATTGTTCAAAGTATCCAAATGTTTCAAGACATCGATTTTTTTTTTTTCTCTTCCGATACATGCATGATATCCGATATCCAATCCAAGGTTTGATATCCACGATATCCAACCCTATTTAACGTTAAGCGCCTTGTATATTACGTCACAATCGTACTTCGTATTGCAATCCTTAAAATATACTTCAAAACGGGATGGAATGTTGGAATTAATTTGTATTAATTTAATTTTGAAATATGTTAAGGAAATTATTGAATAAAATTTCCGCATATTTACCGCCGACTAAAATTTCCCCAATTCTCGCATTTCCCGCACGCTATTCATACCGATGTATGAATAATTTACTACAAATGTCAATTATTAGAAAACGGACTATTTTGTTTTGTTTTTTTATTTTATTTTATGCGTAAAGCATAAATATGAAAATAATGTATGCCTGACTCTTCCAATGAATATAGCAGGATGATCAATTCATTATCTTATTATTTTTACAAGAGACACTCTTTAACAAATAATTTTAATATCAATCTGTAGAGAAAAATGAGAATTCTCCTAACTGATACGACATTATTCGATCTGAAATTTATCTTATGCTATAATATAGTTTATTAATTCGGAATCATTGGAAAGAAAAATTAATAGCCATAATTTTCATGTTCGTGGTTAACAAAGTTTTCTTTACAATTCCCACAAGTAAGAGATAATATAGGGTTCTAATTCGACTAAAGTAGGATATGAATCAGCCGGTAGCTGAACAGTTTCTGATGCCATTCCAAGTTGGTCCAAAGGCGGCTTACCTATTGGTTGGCCAAGTTAGTCCCTATCGGTCACAATGCAGTTCCCGTAATGAAAACCCAATTAAGTTACCAACTTTGCCGGCTTCGGCGATTGTTATTGCAATGCTTAACACAATTGAAGCCGGGATTCGACAGTAAAACTTCCTTTATTGGAACAATTAGGAAACTTAACCGTTTTGACGTTGAGTAAAAATAAATACCAACCAAAGTGTCAAGATATTTCTATGAATGATTCCGCAAACATTTTGACTTTTTTTTTTTTAGATTACAAATCTTTATTGGTATTATTACATTCTGTCTCTTTTGAGACACTGGTAATATTGCTGATAGAACGCATTCACACTTTATTTACAAAAAAAAAAGTATAATAAGTAAAAATATTAAAAAAATAATAATAATAAAAAATAAATAAAATAAAATAAAAATAAACAACTGAATTAAGGAAAAACAAGCATTTTAAGCACATTCAGACACTATTTACAACCTGCTGGAGAACCCCGAGGCAGGGCTGGAGGAGGGAAAAGCAAGCCTCAAGAGGTTCCCGCGCCTCTCTCTCAGCCGCATCACTGGTATTAAAGCCAGTGGAGGCTGAGCGAGGCCGCAATAGCCACATGCACACCTGACTTGAGCATAGAATCTGGCCATTGCCAGAACTCCGGTATATACATATTTACAAAAGGTCACGTGGCCACTGCCGCTTTAACCTTCGAGGAGGGTTGTAGGGATGAGTGGAGCTAGATAGGATTAGGATGATGGGTTAGGTTACTGTGAAATTTGAAGAATTGTAGGGTTTTGTTGGAGACATAGAAAGGAGCATTGACTATTGTTCGGAGGATTTTAGACTGGAAGGATTGGATGCGTTTGATGTGAGAGGGTTTAGCAGTTCCCCACATTTTTGACTTCTAAGCTACCAAATGTATGATAAAAAAATATATTAATTATTTGTATATTTGTTTACTTGGGTTCGTGCTGTTGGGGGAGACAGAGGTTCGAGTCCCGGCCTGGCAAATTTTTTCTCTTCACAATACAAAAGAATAAAAATTATAAAAGAAATTAATAAAGATGTTACCCACAAGAAAATAATTAAATTAACATATAAATATCAACATTATCTGCTATTTGGACGAATGGACGACATTTTTAGGAAGTATTATATCCTATCATCTATTTATTTTAATAAGTGAAATAATTTATACTTCCCTTATAAAATAATTTATTTTATTTGAAAACTAAAATATAAGGAAATTGAAGACTTAAGGTCACATAACCGCCCCGCAGCACGGGCATCTATCGGATCTGATTCAAATACAATGGATAGTTAGTAACCGGTCGGTTGACCCGGTGTCGGGCATGTGTGACCGGTTACTATCTATCCTTCGTAAATGAATCAGATCCGATACACGCCCGTGCTGCGGTGCGGTTATGTATGACCAGACCTTTAAGGTTATCATTTGTAGGTGGGGATTTCCAGGGATTCGAAAACAATATTTTCAATGCTCTTAACCACCTAGCTACTTCGTTTTTTTATAGACACAGCTAAAATATATATAAATATAAAAAGACAAATTGAGTCAAATATGTTTAACATTATAAAGAAGAAGTCCTCAATTGATGCTATGGAAAAGAATGTGGGTAAAATGGTTACAACAATTAAATGTACATATTTACTGACATAATAAATTCAAGTGTGCATAACCTACTCATCAAGTTAAACGTTGTTGGCATCTTCAAGCGTCTTCAAGATAATATGTAAACAGCAAATAAACATTTGCCGAAATTGCAAGTGTAAAATATTAAGTAGTCTACATTATTTTCACTCGAGGTGTAGAGGAGCAGTGTACATGGTAGAGCTGGGAAGTGAGCTAAGGGGTGTAGTGTCTTCTAGGCTATAGATTGTCGGCATTTTGTCTTTCTAGACTCAGTTAGTTCCCCTTACACGCTTTCGTTCCTTTCTGACAAATGGTATCCTTCCCACCTACTAGACACCACAAGTACCTATATTTTGTAAAACATGAAGCACATAAATTTCTATATACAATAGTATTAAATCTTGGTATAATGTTAAAAAATACTGTTTATTAAATAAACCTCCCTACACACATTAAAGAACCTTCTATTCCAATTTCTAATTAAAAAGCAGTCAGATGCTGGCTAATACTGGATCTCTTCAATAAACCTGTATTTACTATATTTATTTTCCTCTCGGCAAGTTCCGTTATTTTATATATCTACTTTTTTTTTTTTTTTTTTTTTTTTTACAACTAATACTTTGGTTTTCACTTCATGTTATTATCTAGTTATTAAAAATATTATTATTTTTGTTTCTTGATAAAATGTTTCGTTCAGAAGATTATTTTAATTTATATTAATACATTTTTCAACATGTTTACTTTTTATTTTCGAACTATTTGCTCTTACTTCAATATTTGGCCAATTATGTTGTTTTTTTTCCTTGTTTCAACTTGTTATTTTTAAGGGACTTCGTTCCAGAATAAAGTTTATTTTCTATTCTATTCTATTTTTCATACATATTGATACAATATTAATAAGTATTGACTATTTTATGAACATTCTCTCATATGTACTATGTTCATTCATTTCAAAGAAACAACATGCCTACTCTCTAAACTAGGCAGACATAAAAAAAAAATACAAATTGGAATTTAAAGCTACCAACGACTTGTTACGTTGCAGTTACATAATTTTGTCACCCTACCATGCTGTAATGCAAGGCAATACTGAAAAAAAAAAGCACCGGGGTTGATGTCTCGTAAAAACCACATTAATTTCATCAGTTTTTTTTTCAAGTAACAAAAACCATATATTGATTAACTATATGAGTTAAGAAGTTAAAATACCGTAAAAATATTAATGAATTTCTTTCTCCTACAATATTATAAGATGCTTAGTAAATTTAAAAAAAAATAAAAAAAAAAAAGATCGCCGGATTGGATGAAAATTTACTGCTCCTTTCATTGGTAAAGTACAAGCAACAAATTTCTACCTCCTTTTATTGAAACACTATACAAGATTTTCAGAGAAAAATAAACAGCTTGCTGAAAAATAACTATATATAAAAATAAAATATATATATATATATATATATATATATATATATATATATATAAATATATAAACAAAGTAAACCCCTGACTACTATACGCCATGAAGTTTATAACTGTTAAGACGCTAGACTGATATTAATGTAAACGCCGGTATTGATGGGAATGGAAATGAATAAGAACATATTTATTATAAAAACCGCAGTTTTGATTATGAACTAAATTTCGCTGTTCTAAAGACGGCAAAATACAAATTACCTGCGAAAGATAGTGAAAAAGAGGGGAAACACAAAATGGTAAATGTCACTCAAACTAAAGTACTTTTTAAAATTTCTATAAGATATTTTTTATTTCTTTTGAACCGCTAAATTGAACCACTGAGTTCGGACCTAGAGAACTGGATCCCGTATAATATAAAAAACTTTAACAGTTTTTAGCTAAACTTAATTTCCAGCGTTTGAATACTTCACAAGATTCAAAGTGTTCATGAAAATAGTGGAAACTGTATTCTATATAGGAAGTATATTTATCAATGATCTTAGTAAAGTAAATTACTATTTTCTATAATTATCCTGAAACGTTTTTAAGAAATAATTTCTTTTCAGTTCATGTCTAGAAATACCTCCCAGATTCTGTCAGTCAAGAATTAAATTAACCTGTATTTTGTTATATTCCAGCATTTACCGAAAGTTCTAGTAAAATATTTAATGGCTAATCTTAGTTATTTATTCAGTTTAAAGTCTTCATTGCCGAAATACAATGTGCTGAATGTAAGCTGGGTATTAATTTCATTAATATTATATAAATAAATGAAAATATATCTAAGATGAAATAAATCATTCCAGTATTTAAAACGAAAATTATCCTAATCATGATTACTAAAAAACTAATGATTTATAAACTAATTTTACCTCTAGAAATATATTATGGGTAAATATACATTCCTTAATTTCAAAAACCACTATGGAAAATACTCGTATATATTTTTTTTGGCATCCACCCGATAACTTCTAGGGTTGGCCCTCCCTCAAATTATGTAAATAAGTTGCCCTGATTTGAGCCAATCGACAAGTAGGGCGAAGATAATCTTCCGGTTAGTACGATATACTTTCTAAATATATAAAAAAGTTTATACATAAAAAATATCGATTTTCTTCGAGATAAAAATATTAGTATTTCAGTTTTCCTTCTTGAATAATTAATTTTTTGTTAAACTGGAAATAATATTTTACTTATTGATGTAACAAATTCTTCATTTATTTGCCCATAGAGCTTGTGGGTCAAGTGGCAATAGCGCCGTACTAATGATACGGATATCCAGGCTCAAATTCCGGCCAAGGCCAATATTTTCTCTTCTTAATAAATATTTTGAAAATACTTTAAAACATTGCCAGATTATGCATTACTAAAAAGGAAAGTTATAAGTGAAGTTACAAATGTTTCATTTATTATTCATTATCATCATCATTCATTCATTCATAACTACTCTTCCTTAAAGAGGAGTCAGATATAATCTCATTATGATGAAAATAAACATTATAAATTATACTAATTTAAAATCTAATAATATATCTGATATAATATAATTAAAATATTATATAACTGTGCTAGGTACATGAATTATAGCAATAAAATGAAATGTAATAATATAATATTATTATTGTATATTTAGTGATTAATCATTTAAAACAGCATAGCAGATCATTAGTTCTTGCGATCTGATATTTTACAAACTCAAAGCTTTATGTTATTATTATCAAAAACGTTATAATTATTATAAGATGAATAAGCTTTTTTTCAGGCAGAAATATCTCATTACAGCCAAAAAATGTAAGTGACAACCTTGTCAAGCCAAGTTAGCGAAATATAGCTTTTTTTTTGCCTTCCTTTTTTTTTCAACTTGGGACATTTTATTTCATAAGAAGAACGGCTTAGGTGAAGAAAAGAGGTAGAAAGGACAAAAGAAGAGGGGGTAGCAATTGGCTTTGTATCGATATATCTTAACCCCTCAGTTTCTCATTGGAACAAATAAAAATTGTAAGGGTGGTTTTCTCTCTTCAGGGCCCAGGCTCACAAGAGGAAAATAAATATCCGACAATTCACGGACCTCAATAAGACCTTTTCGTAGTTTTCCGACGGAAACTAGAATTTTCTTGGAGTACTAAAGATGCTATCCGTCGTCATGAATAATATGGTTTTGTTCTTCTCTCGATAAAAAAAAATAAAAATAGATATGACACTGCATAAAGTGGATTTAATTGCTTAAATAAGTAAAATAATATATTCAAATATCATTCCCTTATACATATACCTATATTTCTTTGTTTTTTTTAAACCTCAACGATTACTCCCAGGCCAGGGGAAACGTGTCATCCATGAGACTATCGCTTGAAATAAACTGGACCCTAATTTTATCATAAAAACGGTACAAAATAGGTCTTGAGAATGTCAAAATAATACAATACAATTGCGTATCGATACAGGCGCTTAAAATAGTTTAAGGTGTGAAAACCAAATTATTTTAACTAAATTGAGAATTTCCGATTCGCTTCTTTCCATATATATATATATATATATATATATATATAAAATGAATTACATATATGAGCTGTACTTAAGATTTTGCGTCGACCTAGTGACGTAATTGTATTAGCTAAATTAACAAAGAGACAGTTCATTGGTTAAATATAAATAAACTTGCGTAAATAAATGATGATGATTTAAAGATTACATTGATCATTTTGAATATTTATTTCAAATGGCATACAGAGAAAACGATCGCTGGAAAATAATTCTTTACTTTTATTTTAGCATTCAAATTTTATATATATATATATATATATATATATATATATATATATATATATATATAAATATATTATACAAAACGATATACGTAATAAGGACTCACCTAAAATTTATTTGAATAAGCAGTATAATGTTTACCTTTTGGTTTCTTGCTTCACATTTTCTAGTATCTTTTAACACTTAGGAAAAATTTATGTTTAGAATATTTATCTCACCGATACCGATACGGTTTCCTCACAGGCAAAAGTACACTGCCCAGATGTGAGAAATGCAACACACAGCTAACGATTAGAAATTGAAATGAAAAATCAAATTTAGAAATGAGAAAGAAAAATTAAAAATTGCCGGGTAGAACTATCAAAAATTTAGCAATAATAATTGAATTCCTAAAATAAAAAGACTAACGAAAAAAAAAAAAACTTTCTTCACAAAATATAAGTAGAAAGGAATGGAACAATTAAGAAAATTATGAGGACACAAAAGTCCATAATAAAAATCATAACCTAACCGATTCCGTGAAACAAAATTCTAATCAATATTAAGATATAAATATCCATAATTACTCAAATATTAATGAAAGTATTAACGTTCAAAGAGTTGAATGTAATAGACTAAAGGGCGAGCATAAAAACACAATAATAAAGCCTTATTTTGACTCCTGGATCAAGAAGGATTGATTTCTTAATAAAATAGTTGTAAATATGAACGAATAAAAACATAACTAATAATCTGAAATATTAGATTAGTGTGAGTTCTTGATATACTCATAAAAGAGAGTGAAATACTGGTACATCTATCTACATTCGACGAAGTAATCATAAATAAGGCCATAATTTAAGCATCATCAAAGTCAAAACGGATTCATATTCTTAAGATCAAACGAACTTTAGGGCCAATAAAGGACTTTAATTTCTTCAACAGTTCAAAGACTTCTTAAGCGCCGCATAGGGGAGGGAAACCACATTTTTCTAGAAAGAAAAAAGATTTTCTTTTAGATTTCTTTTCCTTTTTCTTTTTGATTAGATCTAAACTAGCTAACCCTTGATAGAACTCCTACACTATACCTCAAACCTTTATATTTTAATGCGCTGAGAGTATTTGCGATATTAAAGTAGCTTTTATATTATACTATTATACATTTATATTACGATATTATACATTTATATAAGATGAAGGGGACTAGACGATCTCAGTACCAAAGACCACCTCATAGTCCAAGTACTATAGTAACACCAGTTTAAAATGTGACACTGAAATAAATGCTCTTTTAATATATTCCATAAAATGTAAAATAGGACAAAAGTATTATATATACTAATTTAAAAAAATATAAGATGACAATTGGCATTTTGGAATGAGAAGGAAAGTAACTCATAGATAAGGTAATTGTAATATAAAATAGCAATATACAATATGTAAAACCCTTAGATAAAATAACTAATGTAACAAAACATTAATAATTATGAAATATGTTATATAAAGATAACTCCAGAGGATGGACGAATAGCTCGAAACGTTGGGTAAGTATATTAAACTTTAAATACACGGAAGAGACTCCTTCATTTAAAAAATCCTATAAATTAAGCACTCTCCCTCACTAAGTGAAAGAAAAGAACCAAGTAAATTTATATATTTCTACCATTTAATATTATAAATAATTAATATAAATAATTAAATAAATAACTAAATAGCTAAATAAATAATTAATATAAATAACTAGGTATATAAATAATTAAGATTAAAATAGATTCAAAAAAATAAAATCATAAAATCAACCAAATGCTCGAAACGCTCGAGAATAGAATAAGATTTTATGGAGGTATTAGAAAATTAAATAATGAAACACACAAGTTTTTCGTAAAAACAAAGCGTATACGAAACCGTTGAAAGGAGTCAACGGATTTCTAAGCACGATAAATTGCTAAACCATTTTGAATGTTTTTACATTTAGTTGGGTATTTTCTTTCAAAATAATCCATAATTATATAGAAGAGCAATTACATTGACCATATTGTTATATATCGTAATTTTCAAAGTTAGTGCTGTATTCGGAGTGCAATCACAAACGCTTATTCATTAATCTTTAAATGGTATGAGTTCTTTTTTTTAAATGATTTTAAGCAAAACTTATACACAGGGACTAAACAAAAAAAAATGTTATTTTAACGATTTTAGAATAATACACTTTTTTTTTTTTTAAATTAAAAGATTATTAGTTTTCTGAATATAGTGTTTATAGTATAGTACTACTCTAAAACATTTCAGGTTAAGGGATTTCTCATTTCTTATAATTCTTATTCATTTTTTTTTTGTAACGAATCTCCAGATATTTTTAGTTTAATACAATATTAAAAAAAAAAAAAAAAAATCTTGCATTGTACAATTCAAACTCACTTCAAGCAATGGCTAATATATATTTCATATAGCTTTGCGCAAAGCTGTACCCATATCGTTTGTTCATTATGCGGTCTGCTATGCGCCACCCTAATCAAACACAGTTTTTCCAAATGCGTTCCCAGCCATAGTGATTTACGTCCATAATAAAATTCGATATAATAGTCTCGGGTGAAATGTGTTTCATAACTGAGATTCAGATCAGCATTCGGTAGTGGAAAATCTGACCTAACTAGAAAAGTCAAGTTTTTACTGTCGGCAACTGAATACAAACTTTCTTGCTAGTTTTAACGGCGATATATCTAAGTCGTGTGTCAAATATCAAATAGGCCGAGGTACTATTTAATGAAAAAAAAATAGTTTTAGTTATAATTCTGAATTCACGAAAACCATTTTGACCCCTGTTTAACTTTCACGTGGCAGTTACAACAACTCTACAAAAATCGAGGTTTTCGGTAAACACTTAAATGTTCGCAATATTGTTTATTGTTACCTTGCTTTTTACATAGCCCTGAAATTTCTATGACCGCACCTCCAACTATTTTTCTTATTTATAGACTAAAGGGATTTTTTTTTTTTTTTTTTTTGGCATTGGAATTATCTATAAAGCCTATAAATGGTGTGTAATCCGGATTCTAAATATATTTATTAATTGACCGTAAAACTTTGTTATGCTCACAATTTATTCCTGTTTGGTCGTAGTTAGTAATTTTTTTATATTTAACACATCATCAATTAGAATTAGACTTAGAAAATTTAGGAATTGAATCCTTGTATTACTATAAGCAGGACATTCTAATATTATATGTTTCAGTGTTTCTCTTTGCTTACACCTATCACATTCCGATGAGTTTTCGACACCTATACGCTGAAGATAAGCTTTACATAGACCATGGTTAGATCGAATTCTTGAAAAATGTTTTAATTAAGCCTTTTGTTAGATTAAATTCATAGAACCACGGTTTATTTAGAATTTCCGGTTCAATAGTCTTATAAAATCTACCCGTCAAAGACTCTTTATATTGCTGAGACCACTTTTTAATCATATCTTTTTTAATCGCTGGAAAGTAATCGGTGTATGGAACTAGTTTAGGCCATATACAAATCGATGCCATATTTATATATCCTAATTTTCAATGTTACAATTATTTTTTTGTGTCTTATAAACATAAATCTATTTAATATATGTTTTTTTTTTTTTTTTTTTTTTTTTTTTTTTTTTGTGGTATCTTTCCTCAACACCGCTGCAAATCTTAGCTTTTTTGAAAGGCTTTCTTTGGTTCTAGCTTTCAACTTTTGTTTGGTCAATGAAACTCTTCAGCATCTTCTATTTAATTTAACTACCCATCTACTTTTTGACCGTTTTTAAAAATATAATGATGGTTTTTTAGTATATCGTTTATTAAATTTAAGGTGTTTTATTGCTTTAAGTGAATTTTTCTAATTGGTTGTTTGCTAACATTTGTCTTTTTTTACCGTAAAATACTGTGGGTAATATTATTTATGGTTTGAATGGAATCATAAAATGATAAAGTGGCCACTTTTCTCAGCTCACATAGAAGCAATTAGTCTTTCTTAGAGGCCTTTTTTAGGTTCACGGACAGTGAAAAATAGGACTGGGCCTAGACCTATAGATTTCGACCGATGGGGGTCTTCCTATATACTAGATCGAGAATAGTCAGTCACCTAAACTTAAACATCTATCTATCTATATACCTATAAGGAATTGAGATAGATGGATGGATAGCTAAAGTTTTCTTTTAAAACGAAAGATATCTGAGGTCTACAATATTTTATAAATACTTACAGAGATTACTTTCTACACGATACTTGTACTTTGTAAGCAAAGCCTAGGTTTTCATGCAATTATATAATTCGAATGAATCCAGTTCTTATGCATGTATTGTTAAGGCATGAGTAGAAAAGAAAATAGCAAAGCTAGATCGATCTGACCCCACAATAGTTTTTTCTTATTATTTTGAATATTTAGCATTAAAATGATTACGTATTCACTAAATTAAATATTATGATTTAAAATAAAAAATATACTAAATATATATTCTTAATCTATATAAATAAAGATGAAATTCTGTTTGTTTGTTTGTTTGTTCTTTATAGAAATCCATACCGTTAATCCTGAATTCTCCAAATTTCGCTCAGTGGTTCTTTCATACCAGATGCGAACACCTGTCCATATTAAAATTGCATAACTTCAGCCAATCTTTGGCTGATATTCTTTATCCTAATAAAAATCGCAATGATCTCGCTTCACAATTGTTTTTTTTACGATCGATTGTTTCATTAGAAAAATGAAATTCCCAGGGTGAAACTGGGACATACAGCTAATTAATGAATAATTGTGTAGGATCATTTCTTTGTTTTTGATAATATCTTTAATCACAATTTCAAAATATTTTATTTTCTAAAATTCATCAATACGTTTTTTTGTCCTGAAATTTATTAATTTTAGATATTAGAAACACTCGTATTAGGGTCCATATAAAATAGAGAGTAACATCAAAATTAGATACTTAGCTGAAATAAAAAGCAACAAAAAAAGCTGCAACTTGTAAAAACACACTACCGCTACTAATATAATATAACCGCTATTAATATAAAAGAGAGAGAGCATACCTTTATAGAAATTACTTTAAAAATTACGCATTTAGCCCTGATGAAGACATGAATCTCGGGTCGAAACGTCGGCACAATATATGTTAATGCACAATCCGAATGTTAACATCAATCTCAACCATTTCCAACACACATACTTCTATGGTCAAGACCCTAGGTACCTCTATTAGGTAGGCATTATTACTTTCACTAACCTATATATGAAATATATAGTAAAGGAAACTATTGCAATCGTGAAAAATTTCGATTTCCGGTTTTTAACATAAATAAACGTTTTGGGGTCCCCTGGGTCCAAATAACTAAGTCCCGCGAAAAGCTGTGTATGTGTGTGAGAGAGAGAAAGAGAGAGTGAACAGACTAGCTCAAAAACTATAAACCGTACAAACCTGAAAATGGGAATTTGGTGTATATACATGCCCAAGATGTGACAGCTGAAATGTCATCAAAATTGGTCAAACGAAGTGGTACTTTATTTAATAAATGTTTACGTCTTTTTCGATTATCTCAAAAACGGCTCTAACGATTTTGATCAAACTGGATATTTGATGTATGTATATGTCCGCGATGTGACAGCCAACATTTCTTCATAATTGATCAATTAGAGGGGGCACTTTATTCACTAAATTTTGTCTAATTTTCACCTGTTTTTTTTTTTTTTTTTTACTAAAAAATGTCTGTAACGATTTTGATCAAACCGGGTATTTGATGTATGCATATATGATGTGACAGACAAAATTTCATTTCCCGTATTATCAAAAAAAATGTATTTTACTTTAGAGAGTAAATATGTGATGCTCAAATTATGTAAGGCAATTAAGGTGTGAAAAAATATGGTGTAAGATAATCTTTAATTAATTATATGTCGGTTTAGAAATTTCAGTTACATAATAGATTTCTGAATGCAATATAAAGCGACTTTAGAGGAACAGTAATCGTTCTCGATTTCCCGAAAGGCATGAGAGAAAAACTTTACTACGAGACGTAAATACAGTTTCTATCGATTCAACTTCACGATATACTTACAAAAAGCAACTCACACAAAAAAACAAGCTAGCAGTGAAAACAACTCGACTGTTGAAATGAAGTTCCTTAAAAAAATAAATAAGCAATAATGAATCGAAATGTACTGAGAACGTTCAGGTTTGGCAAAATAGATACTCTTTAACTTATGGAGATAAACAAATTTAAATGAGGGGAAATGTGTATAACAAGTCATAATTCACTTATTTTATATTCACAGGATGTGAGGAAGAGTTGATTACTAATCTGTTTCTTTTTAAAAAATGAAGGAACCCCTCACATATTTAGTTTTTTTTTTTTTATTATAAATTATTATTCTCCGACTTCTCGGGCTTGTGATCGATTTTCGATAGATTATATCTGTATTAAAAAATATTAATTAATTATTAATTTACATAATAGGAATATTTTAAAACTTTTTTTAGATTAGGTAATAAAATAAGCAGTAGAAATAAGGGGTCCCTGAACCCACGTAACCCGTAATTCCATCAATGCCTTCTTGAGATGGAATATAATTCCATCTTCTCATTACCACATCGGTCTACCTACCAACGGCGTGAATGACGGTTTTGCTCCGATAACCTATTTAGTGGAAACCTCATCCTTCTCCCCCCTCCAAAACCAATATGGGATTTATAATGTTATTGAAGCATCTCCGTTTTCACGTCAACCAATTTCCTACGCGGTCTAAACACCCTCTGATGCTCAGGAGATATTCTTAAGTATCAAATCGAAATTATTTTCTGTATCGAAGGGTGGATGCAACGCAAGTAGTAAACCTCCATCTTCAACGGATTGGCTTGATTTTATGAAAAATAGTATAGTTTTTATAAAAAATCAAAAACAAATATATTGAACAAAATTGCATTTTCACTAACCATATTAAAAATAAAAAGAAGTAGGTAGTTCAGTTCTTTACAAAACCTTAATACAACATAATACCTATTTTCCGAAGAAAATAATTTTGCTTATATTAATAGGTATATTAGTCGAATGTCTAAAATTAATTAATTTCAGTATAAAAATTTAGGAAATATAAAAATTATAAAAAAAAAAAATAATTAGGGGTAATTTTATTATATTGTTTATTATAATTATTTTATATTTCTAAATTTAGTTAACTATCATTTCATTTCTAAATTATCAGTAAAATTTACAAAACAATACAGATTATCTAATACCGGGTCAAATCAACCTAGCCTTACTATTCGTTTCATCTTAATCCTCCACAATGCATGCAAAATAACTGGATACATACGAAATATATAAATATAAAAAATAAAAGATACCAATATCCTCTAGAAAGTAATCGTTGTAGGTGTTAATGAAATATTGTAGACCTTAGATTTTTTTTTTAACAGCAACTTAGCTATTCAATCATCTTTATGAATACCTATACGGGGATGGATGCATATTTGCATATATGTATTTCTACTCATGCCTTAACAATAAATGCATAAGAACTGGATACATTCGAATTATATAATTACATGAAAACCCTGGCTTTGCCTAAAAATTACAAGTATCATAAAGTAAACTCTGTAGGTATTTATAAAATATTGTAGGCCTCAGATTTCTTTCGTTTTAAAACTAAACTTTAGCTATCCATCCATCTCTATCAATTCCTTATAGGCGGATAGATGGATGGATGTTTAAGTTAAGGTAACTGACCATTCTCGAACTAATCCACCGGTCAAAATCCATTGATCTAGCCCCTGACCTGTTTTTCACTGTCCATGAACCTAAAAAGAGGTCTCTAGGAAAGACTAATTCTTTTGTGTGAGCTGAGAGGAGTGGCCAATTCATTTTATCTTTTTACGATTCCATTTAAACCATAAACGATATTACCGACAGTATTTATGGTAAAAAAAGAATATGTAAAAAAAGAATTAGAAAAATATTGTACAGAGTGGTCTGAGGAGGCTAACGCGTTACCCCTGACATCCAAATGTTGTAGCTATAAGAGTTCAAGTCTCGGTGCCTGGGGGCTTTCAACAACTTGGAATTAATCTCACACGCCCTCTTACCAGGCAGGAGGAAGGGTTGAAAAGGCGAAGAAGGAGAGAACAAAAATCAAGATTAATGGGCTGGTTAAACACTACTAGGCAAGCTAGTATGCGTGTTAGCCTTGCGCACCGTGCGCATCATCATGGGTGTTACAGTAATGTGCGAGGTCAGTAGCTCGCATGCAAATTACTAATTGCATTTTTTATTTTATTCGCTACTACCCTTCCCCCACTATTCTACTAGTACCAGCTTGCACGCACAATATTGCGCAATGAAATAGCTCATATGCCTTTGTGATTTTATCGGTTCCATTTTATTCATGTGCTTTTAGCTTTTGTGTAAACAATAGCGACTTAATACAAATATTAGACTTTAATTCAAGAAAAAAAAATGTGGAAGTTTATAAGGAGCTGTACATATTTCATGAGTTGTAACTTTCCTTTGTATCAAATTTCTAAACTAAATCGTTAATGTTTTTTTTATAGCTCTTTCTTAACGATATACAAATATTCTTATTAAAGCATTTAATACGTTAGGAACCATGAATTATTATCTATTTTACCAAAACATTTAACGAGATAAGCTGAAACGGTTACCTACTAAAAGATGCGAGTACACTGGACAGCAGCAGTATATGCTCTGAAAAGTGGCAAATCTATCTCAAACAAATTTGTATATGGAAGGTACAATAATTAATTATATTAAAAACCTAGGGACACAAATGTTCTAGCCTACAAATTTTTTGGTAGACCACTAGAAAGACTGTCAAAATCGTTAATTGACAGCCTTGTAAGTTATATGTTGTAAAAATTAAGTGTTACCGTAAATAAAGTGCTGTATTATCATACTCAACGTCAGAAATTCTTTTGGCGGAACATAAGGAACTAACTATAAACATATTGAATTTTTTTAAAATTATATTCAAATTGACAAACATAACCCACGAACCCTAAGGGACATAATTTCTAATATAAAGAGAGAATTGCCTATCTAGTACACTAGATGAGAGAATAATACTGCATGACTACGAGACTTGAACTAGATTACAAATAAATATATATAAATAAATAAACAAGGTATGGGAAAAATACTATTGTACGTAGAGAGTTCAAAAGGAGGTCAAGAAGGATCAGAAACAAGGACCAAATAAGATAAAGAATAAAACTTAAAAGAAAAATATTAGATGTTATGGAAAGGAAAACTAAAATATTTACTTATGACCCTTAAAAAGAATAGATTCCGGTCGAATATTGAAATTTATAATAAAATGGGAGGCAGATGGAAGAAGGGAAGACCACAAATACATGTAAGAATAAAATAAAATAAAGTATGCCCAGCCATGGACTGACAAGAGAGAATGAAGGACACGAAGCTGTGGAGGAAGAGGCTTGAAAAAGTCTTTAAAAAGTTAAGCTTTAAACATTAAAATATTCTTTCAACAAAAAAAAAAAAAAAAAAAAAAAAAAAAAGAAAGAAATAAAAGGACTCCTTATTATTTTTAATAATCATAATATAAAATACTTCGTAGAATGAAATTTTGGAATTTGAGCACTGTGAGACTACTTCAATGAGGAAAAGACGCACTTGATATTAAAGACCATTTAATTCAATAAATATATTTGTTTCAGTCAAATTCGATGTTTTCAAATTATTTTAAATTGCTTGGTATAAGAGGATATTTCTATTAAGTCAATTATACCGAAAAATAAAGTAATTCCACCTTAAACACCCAATATCAGATTCTTGAAAATTTTCATTTGGACTCAAAAAATGTGCCTTTTAAAAACTGGGATTCGAAATATATTACGATACTTCCCATTTAATTCATATCAATTATATCTTTATGTAAAAAAAAAAAAAAAAAAAAAGTACATACTTAAGAATGGTTTCCTGGAATCCTGTATTCTTTATCTATTAATAAGAATTATATATTGTATAAATATAAACTAAGATTTATCATTTATCTTCTTGAGAATCATAATTTATTTATAAGTTAGAAAGGAACTTCATGGAAAGAGGAAATAATCCATAGGAATCCAATTTTCCTACGTAGCCATTTCTAGCAAACGGTGTGCAATGCAATACAATGACAATGAACATCAAATTCTTAAATAATACTCACGGCTTTTGCAATGTTGTTCTAGATACCTGAAACAAAAAAAAAGGAGACAAAAAAATTAGGTCAAAACGACTTAAGTGCGTATACTCGATAAACATAAAAAAAAGAATAGGTACATTTCCAAAAAAAAAAAAAACAACTAAATTATGATCAAAAAAGTATAATGTTATGTTACAAAATGAAATTTACTTTTATAATTAAAAAAAAAAAATTCATGTTTTTTTTTTTTTTGTAATTGTTTAATGAATGGCCATATATATATATATATATATATATATATATATATATATATATATATATATATATATATATATATATATATATATATATATATATAATGTTTCTAATTTCAGCATGGCTCCCGCCGCCTTTAAAACTCATCAAAATAACAGAACTATTGTATAGATATGGTATATAAATATAAACATATAATACTTATAGATGTTAAATATAATCAGCTATTATATACTTTTATGCGACGTCTAAAAGCAACATCCTTCCATATTTCAAACTCCTCTTTTAAATAACCATAAATTACACACAGTTTATTTGTAATTAAGAAATTGGAAATACTCCAACATAATTTACAACTTCTTCTACTTTATTTTAATTACAAAAAGTACATTTATAACCGACATCATTTACTTATGGTTTTTAATTTAGGTCTGATAGCTCTCATTTTACTTTAAATTATATATTTACAACATTAATTTCATTTTAAAAATTCGTAATAATTTATGTTAGCTGTTATGTAATTAGGTCTCTTTTACTGTGTGAAGGGACACTTATATTTTAATTCACGAAAAAAAAAAAATATATATATATTCCTTCAGATTAGCTTTAGTGACGAAAATATAGTGTAATATGATTATTAGTGGATGGTGAATCCTTCCAACTAGAAACTGGCTTGCATTGATCGTTTGTACAGATGCTCCAAGCTGTTGACATATGTTGTTGATGTCTGGGCCGTGTTCTCGTTAGGGGATGCAAAACAAGAAGAGTCAGCGCGACCAAAAAAAAATTATTTTTTTTATTGATTTTTATTTTAATTTATATATTTTTCATCGAATGGCACCTCATATTTATTTATGTAAATCTAATAATATTTGGACAGCCTATGAACTAAGTATGGATCGGTTTAGCGCTATCCAAATTAATGTCGGACCCCGGAATCGAGCCATTGCCTCAGAAAAAAAAAACCATTACAGCAACGATTCGAACTTTAATCTAATAAATTTTTAGAACAGAAAAATTAACATGTAAGCACAGTTAAATTCCATTACGTTTCTCGGGTTGTAAATTAAGCCTTCTTATTCATCAAAAGTTCATTTATATAAACAAAGGTAAAAATAATGGTCTAACAGAAATATTTTTAATATATTAATGTGCGTATGTGTGGTAATAAATTTTAATATATCGGCATATTTTTATGAAGAGAAAAGATTGGACTTGGCAGGGATTCGGACAACTTTTTCTTACCACTAGTACAGAGCGCTACCACTTGCGCCACCAAGCACGTATCGCAGCCAAGTCAATATATTTTCTTTACTGACCCCTTTCTTTAATAAATGAATTAAATAAAGATGACTTTATTTCCCTTATACATTATAATATGAGAAACTTTATTTTGACTATAAATATATGAATATAAATATATGAATTATTAATAAATTATAATATTGGATATAAAAAAAACTATATAAAAAAAATATAATGTTTTTAATTGTATATGTCGCTTTGAATTATCGAATTTCGAACAGTTTGTTTTTCTCGTTTCATCGATCCATCATTGGATAATTAAAAAATAAATAATATTTAAGAATGTGCGTATTTTATATAGTAATGAGAAAAAAAATTAGATCATCTAGCATAATCTCCTCCTCCGTCGAATGTTTGTCGGTTGACATTTTTTTTTCAAAGGAGCATTGAATCAAGTAGGGGAGATCCAGAATGCCAGGATTTGAGGAAAATAATTTTAGGGACATTACCAAGACTGAATATAAAAGAGACCTAGCACCTTAGCGGATCTGAAAGGGGGGGATATCCTTTAAATTGCCAAAAATCCCTTTTTCCATTTCTCAAACATGAAGCAATTACATTTAAGACCCCTTGTTTGCTTTTTTTTTGTTCTCTTTTGCCGGATTTGTGACTAAAAATGTTTTAAGTTACAGATAAACCCAAATAAGAAATGCTACTAAATTTAATATTACATTTAGAGTTAATACTGCAATAAAAATATATATATAATATTTAAAAACAACCAACCTCACTATACTACAGCCAAATACATGAAAAGACCTGCTGCCGAAGTTTATTTTCAAAGAGCTAATGAGCTAAAAAAAAAAAAAAAAATCGTGTGTAAAGTTAATAAATAATTTGACTTGCAAACAAAAAAATCAGTAAAAATTATATTGACAAAAGAAAAAAAAAATGTAAAAATATGTTAAAATAAAGAACAGACGGAATATTAATTTTAAAAAACATAACCAAAAACCTTGAACCATCTACAAATATTTTTTGTAAATTATTGATTTTTTTTTCGTCTTTATTATTCCAATTTTATATCGTACAACAGTGAAAAATCCCATCTTCCTTTATGATATATATATTTTTTCAATGCATTAAAACCTCACAATGTTTCGAGGCCTATTGCCTCATCTTCAGGTGTACAATACATATATTATAACCATACAATACATCAATTCATTAAAATCTCGTCAATAAATAAATAATTATGTCAGATTACACTTCTTTCTTTGGCCACCTCACCTAAGTGAGGTTTTTTACTACTAGTGTATGTAAAATTTTTAAAAATTATTTTTAGTAAAAACATATTTTGAAATGTCCCATTCTTCCGCTAGTAAGCCACATCGATTTGACCTATTTATTCGCTGTTGAAAAAATTCAAGAATTTATTGCATATAGTACCTAGTCTGAAAATAAGATTATTTTACGGATATCGGTAGCAATAAAACCAAATATCTAGGGGTTCAATCCTCCTCCATGTCTTTTATAATTAACGGAAGGCAGGTCGATATTTCTAGTCGATATTATAACTATTTTAGAGTAGATGTGAAAGAAGAAAAAAAAAGGGTAGTAGCATCACTATGTTACCTATCGGCGTGGCCAATATCTCAACCTTTTGGGGGCTTATCTATCTCTTAAATTGTGCGTAGCGAGCGTGAGTCGAAAGCTGTGAAGTAATAAAGTCGGGATCTAAAAAAGGGGATCAAACCCCATTTTAACTGAAAAGGACGCGATGGGTGCTCGCTTATATTATGGTCATATAATCTTTCAAAATAGGCTACCTCCAGAAATAACTTTCTAATAAAAAATCCAGGTATACTTATGGATAGCCAAAGCAATCATGTATAATTTGCACCATGACCGATTTTTCCCGGTGTCCTAACATCGCGCCAGCTAACTTTTTGTAGATTAGTTAGATCCATACATATAGGAATCTCTTTTATGTTTTATATAATTTCTTTATTCGAATAAAGTTTGTCGAGAAAATATTAGTGTTCGATCCACATAATAAATAATATTTAATTTTGAATAATATTTTATATGTTTAAATAATATTTAACTTTGAAAAATATCTTCTGTGGTTGTGGGTGTATTTCCATTGCCACACTCTGAGCTAGAAGCCCGAAACTTTGAGTGAATAAAGAAAATATGGAACAGATTCCTTCATTTAAAAAAACCTGAATACATAAACTCCTCACATACATGTAATATACAATTGAAATAATAGTCCCATTTTGGTGATATTGGCCATTTGGGCATGAACCTTTGTCTTAAACTTTTTGAGTAAAAGGAAAAGGTTTTTTTTTTCTCCCCCTTTTAATTAAAAAATGGAAATAATGACTTTGCAACAATTCATGATTGAATAAAAAATGACAATGAATCACGATATCCATAATGTTCATGCACTGCTTCGTGGCCTGAAATATCCTAAATGTTATTTTATTATTGAAATTACCTGATTTGAACTTAATAGACATTTTCCAAGTAAAAAATACATAATAGAGAACCACAAATGAAAAAAAAAAAGTGTTCAATGAATGTTATGAAAATAATTTATTTTGTGTAATTTTTTTTTTTATCGCAGACTGAATTATTTTTTAATGGATAGCCTATCTCGTATTACAGAAAGCTACTTGTTATAAGTTCTATTATATCTTGAGGGTTAAAGGAAAATTATTTTTTCCCTGATTTCAATAAGATTTCACCTTATAAAAATGATATGATGTTTTACGGTAAAAAAAAAGATAAAAAAAGGATTGCTTTTAAAATTCAATATTTTCCAGTAACTTAATTTACTTTTTTTTCCTGAAGGGGAATGAAATGAAAAACCTACTTATTAGGTTAGGTCCGGGAAGTCCCCCCTTGCCAATGGCCTCAATTGAATTATATCGCCTCTTTTTAAATTTCTCACTTCCCGTTTTTGCATAGGCTGACGCTATCAGACCACACTCGAATCAAACATTTGCGTTCGTTATTATCACTTTAAGGTTTTTTCCAAGCACGCCCAAACAGAAAAATGCTAATAGGCAAATTACATTAAATTATTATGTAGCGTCTCATACGTCAGAATAGCATTTAGGTCAAATATAGGTCCCTTTTTGGACAAGCTGTTAGCAACCTAAATTCTCTTATCTAGCTACCTTTTAGCTCTCCCGTATTATCTTTTGTTTTGCTGCCATTTCTATATCTAACCTCTTATTTCTGTTCTCATTTTTTTTTTTAAATAAACAGCTGAGACCCAATAAAGCTAATCAATGCCTTTTGTAACTGAAAGGATGCGATGGGGGAAAACCTTTTTCTGTTGAAAAGGGCCTTTATTAACTTTATTCTACTTCCGCTCGCTACGTTCGCTCAAAACAGATAACGAAGTCCCGATTGGTCTTTTCAGTGGAGATCGGGACCACTTATAATTCCATTTCTTTTTGTTTAGTTTAGTATTATAATGTTTTTGCTATACGGTATATTAATTTTTATAAATATAAACGTAGCTCTTATCAGTGTGTAATCGCTCTTTGACCAATGAGAGCTGTCCTACCTCTTTGGACTCCTGTCTGGTTAGATAAGAGAGAGGTTTTTTCGCTGATTGAGCTCCACCGCATGTTTGTTAATAGTTTTTAGTTGCGCATTAATTAGTGAAGTAACATAATTATTAATGCCCAACTGCTTGCAAGTAGTTATTTTTAGTGTTTGTTATTTTTGTTACTATTTTATTTTTATTCTATGCATGTTATTCTTTTAATTTTGCTTTGTACAGATATTTTTGTTTGCTTGCTATAAAGTAGTTTTGAAGAATTATCTTTCTTTGCTTTTGTAAATATTATTTTTTTTTTATTTACTTTTAACCTTTTTCTGCAAGTGCACAGATTCATTTTTACTTTTTTTTATTTCGGCAAAGTTTTTTGTAAATAGTTATTTTATTTATCAAAGGTTTATTTTTTCTTTGTATTTGTGATATTTATTTGGTGAAGCTCACCAGAATCCCTTACAAGTTTGTCAGGTTAGCACCAGGTTGCAACCATTATGTCCAAACAAATTTATCTGGTATGCAAAACTATTAATAAGTAAGTCAATTGATATTTTACGGAAGGTTATTATTTACGATCGAGATGCCGTGTCAAGTTACAAGGAGAACTCTCCAAGGAATTTACAGTGCGATCGGGATTGAGACAGGGAGACCCCCAGGCGACAACCCTATTCAACCTCTCAATGGAAATGGCCGTAAGAGGAATACGAACCAACCCAGGAGGAACCATCTGCAACCGAATCACGCAGCATTTGGCATACGCGGACGATGTGGCGCTGATGTCAAGAACCATCCCGGCACTTTCAGGTACCCTTGAGGAATTCGAAAGGGCTGCAGCAGCGCGGGGCCTTAAAATTAACGAGCGCAAGTCGGCATACATGCTTTCCTCTACCGCTAAAAATGAGCTGCGAACGAAAGAACTCAGATTGGGAGAGCATGCCTTTCCGGTGTGTCACGATTTCAAGTATCTAGGATCGATACTGACACAGGACAATGGCATGCTCACAGAAATCAAAGCGAGGATAGCAGCTGGAAACAGGCAATATTATGCTGCCCAAAAGGCACTGCGGTTCAAGATACTGTCGAGAAGGGCCCGCGAGTTAATTTACAAAACTATGATAAGGCCAATCGTTACGTATGGTAGCGAAACATGGGTGTTATCCCGAGAAAATGAAAGGATGCTTGCTATATGGGAAAGGAAAATCCTCCGGAAGATCTACGGCCCAGTATACCAGAATAGACAATGGAGGATAAGGACGAATGTAGAACTTAAACAGCTCTACAACTCTCCAGACCTGGTAGCTGTAATCAAAAGTGGGCGCATCAGATGGATAGGACACGTCGAGAAAATGCCTCAAGAGCGTTTGCCTCGAAAACTAATGTATAGTCGACCAGGTGGAGCTAGAAGAAGAGGCAGACCACGACTGAGATGGCTGGACGACGTGGAGGACGACCTGCGGCGGCTTGGTGTGAGGCGATGGAGGAATATCGCCCAGGACCGAAACGAATGGAAAAGAATCGTTGAAGAGGCCAAGGTCCTATCAGGACCGTAGCGCCGAGGGAAAAAAAAAAAAAAATTATTTACGATTCTGAAAGAATGGGCTGGAGAACAAGAAAAAAATGATTATAGCTGCGATATCATTAAAGTTTCAACAAAAATAAACTTGTAAAGGAATGGGTTATTTTTTCTCAGTTCAATAGGTGGCAGTTTTATCGATTTTTAAATTGATTATAACTATTCTATAAAATATATCAAGATTTGGAATGAAAAAAAAATAAAAATACGTTTTTCTAATCCTTCAATCAGGAAACGTTTCTTATGACTGATTCTCCGGTTTGTTTGAATGATTATATCAAGTATCTAACAATATAAGGTGTTACGAACGTTTGGTCTAACAAAAATACAATTTTTTTGTTTTAAGATGTTATCCAAATTCAAAAAGATCTAGGTTTTAATATAAATTATTTCAACTTTTAAAATAATAGCCTTGAAGAAAATTAATATCTGTTCATACATAATTCTATCTCTTTTTATACAAAATTCTATAAGGATATTCGAAGAAAAATAAAAGCAAATAATGATTGAAACATATTAAAAACCCTCAATTGACCGAAAAAATGGGGGATAGGATAGATTGATTTGTATATACAAAGGTCAAACTCCTCTACTGAACAGAAGGAACGTTGTGTATTCCTTAGACCATTTTTTCCATTCGGTTTATTCTGAAAAAAGTACATATTGCCGCTATTTGGCTAAACAGCAAGGTTGTTCAAAAGTTTTTTAAATTCTACCATCCACTACTTTTCGACATTTTAAGGTAACAAACATACGGCCCCTGGATTTTTATGTATAAGATTTACAGGCCAATTTAAAGCTATCATATCGGATGCTATCCCCCCCCCCCCCCCGAAAGATCAATTCGATAAGAAACGATTTCGAATAGTGGTCCCTCTTTCTTCTCTTATTTCGCCACCTGGTACTTCCACACATTCTTCCAATAGTTGCGTTTGCACTCTGTTTTCAGAGTGGTTCTACAACTGGTACAAGAGAAGCTTATAACTATTATTAGTATTTCGGAACTACGCCGAACCCACTATTATTAGAAACTATTTGAGATATGATCGAAATTACTGTTAATTTTTTACATTCCTGTGGATAGCATTCGTTTTAACGTACAACTGAAGTGTCTCCAGTGGGGTCAGGTGGCGGATTAGCTTCCATTATTGAACATGGAATTCTTATAGCATTGCAGTATATTTAAACTCGAAAATGGAAACTTAACTGAATTATTTTACCTTCCCGGGGACTAGGATTAGTATGGAGGTATAATATATATATATATATATATATATATATATATATATATATATATATATATATATATATATATTAATATTACGATAAATGTAAAAAAAAAAAATTAGATCAAAAACATTGAATAAACACATGCATAGGACCTTCTAAATCAAACGGAACGGCTATATTTCAAGATGTCAAGAGACCTTACACTAAAATTCCATTTCGTATTCAATGGATTCGATTTGTTTTTTTGTTAAGCATTACGTTATAGTTTCAACTTATAGTTGAAGCGAGTTAAACATCAGTAATGACAGTGAATAAACTTAAATGAATCACTTGTGCCGACTGAATGAACAAGTAGTCTTCCCTACCTTGAGGCTGTTTCTTGTCGTATTAGGGCATTCATTCATTCATAATCTTGTATTAGGGTTTCATGTCAATCTCTTAGGACAATGTCTTAAGTGACGAACTCGGTGTGATGTCTGTGGGGCGTTGTTGAGCGGAATGGGGTGATGGGGGGGGGGGGGGGAGAGATGGCAGCTGATATTTGTTCATATCCTGTTCTCAGGATTCAGATATTATTCTACCAGGATCGAAATTTAAATTTCTATTCGTCTGACATAAGTTTTCATAAAATTAAGATAATTTATAATTGTTCTTAACATAATTAAATTTCCCATATTAAATTCTGAACGTATTAAAATAAAATAAAAAAACATAAGTATGTAATAATATAATTTTGGACTAATATGAATAATTTTTCAATAAAACTTTTCCTCTTCTCGTTAATTCCTTATTTCTCTTTCTCTTCAAATGGATAATCAGATATAGAAGGAATTTCTGGTACGCTTTCTTGATCAATATCTCTCCCCCACCACCATTCTTCTTTGGATGCTTCGGGAGGTTTTGACGGCCTTATTCGCCCTCCCCCTCCCAATTATGTCTCAAAGAGATTTAGATCAGAGCTTCACAAAAGGATTTTCAACAATGTTTAACCTACTAACACAGCGCCGTGTTGCATAAAGTATTTCGCTTTTCGTATTTCGTTTTCTAGAAGTAATCCAATGACTTGTTAGACTGACATCTTCCATTTATTTTTAACTTGATTCGTAGATCCTTCAAATTCTATCAGTGAACTATCAAGTTTCCTAACTTAATAAGAAAAAATAAAAATAATAGGCGCAGGAGTCAATTCATTATTATTTTTAGACAATTATTAATTTAGATATTTTGAAGAGAAATGAATGGCCAAAGCCGGAAATCGGATCTATGAATAACCATTGCACTGCTGTTAACAATTGAGCTAACTTTTGCAAACTAAATCTTTATGTTGTCTTTAATTATAAGGTACTTTTAATAAATAAGGTAGTAAATCTATATTGCAAATTTAGTACACATTCGAGTGGTGGGGACAGATAATTTTTGTTGTATATTTTTTATTTTAGTAAGATATTATAAATATAAAAATCTACTTACAAAAAAAAATCCAGAAAACTACCATTATTCAAAACGAGTGTGCGATAGACCATATCAGAAACTTGTTTTTTAAATGTTTAATAAATTGAAATCCCTGGCATTTTAATTTACTGATCTGAAACACCCTGTATTTTAAAACAACCTCTGTTTTATTTTTAGGATTACTCTGATTAACCAAAACAGGCATGGCAGTTATTCATACGGAAACTTCATACATGACTTAATTGAAAAAAAAGTTATTTTTTATTATTACCCTGATGAGCAATTACTAATTTACTACATTATTTATTACATACAAGACCTTGTTTTGTTGTAAAAATTTTTGTATATCGTGAAGTAAAAAATATCTTCCAATATTTTATACACTTTTCATCTCCGGAAATCATGCATAAGTTTCAAACAGGTGTTAAAACATCAACCAACAAAATTAGGTAAATGTTGAATTCGTAGTGTGATTTTTTTTTTTTTTTATACTTTTTTTTTATTCTTACACAAAAAAATCGATTTTTATACATTTGATATACTACGGCTTATACTCCTCAATTTACTATCTTAATGTATATACGTGTATATATATGGGTTCATTGTTTATTAACTGTTGTTGTTGTCCCGGTGTTTTTTTTTTTAGCTAACGTTTTGTTGGGACCATTTGATTTACTTATTTTTATATTATATTGATTAATTAATATATTTTGAGTATCAAATTTAGAAGATGAATCATAATATTAAAAGTATTAGAATTAGTAATATTTATTACTGTATTTATTCTGTATTTATTTGTTTGTCTATTGTTTACCTGTTTGATTGTTGATATCGTTTGATTATAATGTAAAGAATATTTCACTCGGGTTAATAATTTATATTCACACACATTCACTGTTACGGTTATTATATTATTGCTAGGTCTAAATTAGTTAATATGATATGTGCCGCTTTCTCAACCTCTGATGGTCGTTGACCAAGAGTACATGTCGAGAATGTAATTTGTATTTGTATGTTAAATAAAAAGACATTATTATTATTATTATTATAATATATATATTTCTTCAATTTTTAAATATTTTTTACAAGAAGAGAAAAGATTGGCCTTAGATTTGAATTGCCACTTGAGCCACCAGGTACATATCTCGGGTCAAGTCGATCCCCTCTCTTCACTATCCTCTTTCTCAACAATCCTGCAAATTTTGCGAATTAAACGGGGGAATGAACAATTTGTCCATTAAGCGAGGTATCTTGGCCCTTGTAAATTTATTTAAATATTAATTCAATTCATTTTCTTGTAATGAAAACATAAAAATTCTTTATATAATTTTTAAATATTTTTATATCAGTATATATATATATATATATATATATATATATATATATATATATATATATATATATATATACTGTTTTATTTATAAGTTTTTTATTAAAATCATCCCCAGCATTCAATGCCCTTTAGCTTCAAATAGCGAGCGCTAAATGAAGGGAGTAAGGCTTGTAGAGTGGAAAACCAATGAAAAGCAAAAAGTTTCTTTTCCAGCCTCTTATGAGTGAATATGAGAATGAATATATTCAGCACTCACTGACGGGATCAAAAGGATGAAGTGAATCTTGAGTAATCTGGTGGGGCCTTATAAGGCTGTCCTCATATTTTTTTTTTTTTTGCCAGAAATCTAAAATTAATTTTAATATGTACTACGTTACGAAAACTGCTAATTAGTAAAATTATCCAAAACGGATATTAGTACATATTCGAATTTGTGGTATTATCTTGGAGATGAGATGCAATTATATGAAGCTGTATTTCCCATAATTGGCTTGTTCAGACTAACCGCTATTTATGCTAAGTTTCCGGAAATCAAGTCGATGTACCAATTAGAATCGAAATACGTCAATTATCAATTAATAATTGATAATTGTACGAATATTAATTATATAGCAATACTATAGTAACGAAATGGAACCCAATTTGGAAGTGCGTGTGATTGTTAAAATTATAATGGATGAACATTAAAATACATGATGAAAAAAAATATAAATGTAAACTATTTACAATACATTTTTCGAAATTTAATATAATATTAATCAAATCAAATGTTTATTAACTAATACACTAATTATACATTAAACTATTTATTTTCGGTTTATATTTAGTCAAGGTATTACTTTGACGAATCACATGTCGTTGTTTGTTTTTGTTAATTTCTAGCGCAAATGGTAATCCAGCTGGTTTTGTTACTCTTTATTTTCAATACAATAGATGATTTTATTTTAAAGTACCGATAAAAAAACAAATTATTTAAATGTAATCTAGTGATATTTATGGGGAATAACTGTAATTGAAACTATAACCAAGCGGAGCGCAACCTGGGTGACTTGCGCTTGAACTAAATTAATCACGGGACTATTCTAGAAATTCCGAGAGTGAGAAACTTCGAGTCCTTATACCTCTATTATCGCGCCTTACGAGTAAAAACGGAAACCTTAAGGATGACGGATAGAGGAGTACAACACCATATCACTCCCTTGATCATTCAGGTGTGTTTTTGAGTTTTAGCAGGACTCAAATGGAACACATGGTTTAATAATACGTATATTGATTATAATCAACAATAATTTGTTTGAATTTTTCATCTCATTAGATTCAGAATTTATTCAGCAACGTCAATCGACATAGTACATTAATAATAACACCGTTAACTCCTGCTGTAGCATATGACATCTACAAGTGCCTTCTATTCCCCTCTTTTTGTAGAAATCACTTGTACCTGTTTTTTTATTCGGCTTTTAACATCCTCCTACGAGCCTCCTTTTTTCGTGACCACATTTCCCAAGTAAGTGAATTATTCCACCCGCTCATTTTCTCTAAGAACGAGTGGATTCTGACATATCTTATTTATTTAGTTTTGTTGACACAGATCTGTCTCGAGTCCAACTCAGTTATTCGAGATACTTAATAATCGAGAAAATTAAATTTAAAAGGCACATTTCTATCTTCCTTTCAGTCCTCCCCCCCCCCCATGGAGTTTATTTCTTTTTATTTAGGGAGAGCTCTAACGATAACGACCGAAATAACTAACTTTAAGTGGTGGATGAAATTTTTTTTCTATATCTTGTCATTATTCCCTTTACTACTAGTCGCATCCTAATCAGGGAGCGGACAGATGCCCGGAGCAAGGAACGAGGATTTTTGTTCGTCGCTGTCAGAGGCACAGGGTACGGCGGACAAGGAACGCTGACAGCCATGAACGAATGGGCGGCGCACAATGGCGCCTTCCTCCTCACCTGCTCCTGATGAAACAATGCCCCGGTCATCCCAGCTCCCCTGATTGTTTACTGCCCGCTGACATCCCTGATTTATTTAGGCCATTAGTACACACCACAGCAAGAACATGATCAGGCCAAAGGAAGTGTAAGCGTTATGGTCACATATGTCGATATGACCAAGCATTAACCAGGGGCGGATTCAGCACGAAATTTGAGGGGGTCATGACCCCATGTCTCATAATGACGTGGTTGACAGCATCGCATTTTAATGAGATTATTACCTGGTATTAAGAAGGACTGTTAATCTAAACAACCAAAAGTGCTACATTTAGGGCATAGTAACTACCTAATAGCACTATTCGCTTAAAAATACAAAAAAAAAATTAAATATTTGAGAGGGCAAGACCCCTGTGACCCCCGCCCCCGGATCTGCCCTTGGCATTAACATTCAATTAAACTACAGAAAGCTTTGACAAAATCTGATATAGTCCAATGCACACAAAAAGTACTAAAAAAATCTGTTCTGAAATTTCTATTTTTTTTTTTTTAATTTCTTTATTGAAATTTACTACTGTTTTTACAATAATACATCAAGTAAATGCGATCGTTAAAAAAAAAAAAAAAAAAAAAAAAAAACTACCTGTGTAGCGACTACCCATTGGTAGCACTCATTTAATGTATCTAACTTTTCAGACACCTAGGAGGATTATCAGGAATAGGGAGAAGCGAGATTCGAAACGATGGGGTTTGGATGGTTCTTAGTTACATGAGTCTTATTATAGAACTTATCACTGTCATATAAATTTTTCAGGAGTCTTTTGAAATAGGTTGGGAGTTTTGAGCGTTTGTCAAGTTAGTAATGAAGTAGTCAACGCACTTTCTTGTCGTTTCGGTCTTGTATGAGGGTTCCGAATTTTTGTCAAGCTAGAGTCGTTAGTAGCAGATCTGTTCGACAGAGAATTAAAGTAGAAACTATAGGATTATAGTAGTAAAGATATCGCGATTAAAGGATGCTGTAGGTCAGAATGTCGTAGGTTTATAATGAAGAAAAAATATATTTCAATTATTGTAATGTATAACTTAAATTTTAGAGGAAAAAGTTTGGTTCTAAATTTATGCATTTTTATAAATACCGAAAGATAAAATTTTGAGGACCTCAGAAGAGAAGTCTAAGTAACATTTTTGAAAAAATCTAGTTAAATCCAAAATATGGCAGGAGAAATTTCACTTTTTTGGTTGGTGAAAAGATTGAAGTGGATTTAGTGACGGTGTTATGTTAAAATAAATCATTGACTCAAAATTATTTTAAATATAAACTGGTAAAAAATTAATAATTCTCCTACTCAAAACCTACCCCATATTTAGGTATGTGGAATTAACCTTCTTATAATACTATAATACCCGAGAGCGATTACAGTCAGGAATTATCCCTTCGATATTTCCGATGTTTTAATACTTATTCTACTATTCAGGATAGAGACATTTCCAACAAATCAATATAAAAATAAAAATCGCCACAGCCATGCTTGATTTGAAAAAGTCTTTTAATTAAGAGCAATATACAAATCCTGTGCAATGTTGTCAATCGTAAATATATTTAGCATTTCATTTTATTTATCATAAACTGTTTGGATTTGTTTTACCGTTGCTTACTTCTAATGAGAGATATTTTGTTAGCACATGTGTGATTTTTTTGTATCATTATATTAATTTATTTAAATTTTACAAATTACATAAAACATATAAAATGATAAAATCTTATAAAGAAACTGTCCATAGACTTGTTTCGAGACACCTCTGTATGTAATAGTTTGGGATCAACCTTCAACCAGTAGCCCCGTGTTTTGTACAACAACCGACTTGTTTTCCTTGTCTTTCGCTTCATTAACTCCATTTTATTGGGACATAAAGGGAAAATTTGTTTTGTCCCAATTAGGCGGAGGACCCATTAAAGCGAAATAAGAAATGAATCAGAACATGTTTTTACGTCAATTTTTTTAACAGGTAAGAATCAAGTGTGCATTGTCACACTCCTTGTAAACTACGACCAACATAATTAGCGCACTTCTTTAGGACGCCTAAAGACTTTCTTCATTTTCTATTTGCGAAAAAAAAAAAAAAAAAAAAAAAGCGACTAACCTTTTTGATGCGGTTTCTTGCTTCTGGTTGAGAAACAGGCGTGGTCTCAGATGCTTGGTTATTCATTGACACCGGTTCTCATAGTTTTTTATATCAAGTTGCAGAAAGTTTTGGCCCAATTTGCCGATGTTTTGTCCCAGTAAAGCGGTGATATTTTACCTATATTTGATTCCGTTTTATTAAAAATGGCTCAATTAAGCAGTTTCCCGATTATCCGATGGCCCAATTAAACGGAGTCGACTGAATTAGATAAATCTTCTACTTGACAACAATTACTTTTAGTCTTTCAATTTGGTAAAGCTTTACGTTTGGGACCAAGATAATCAGTGTAGCCGACCACGACTGCTCTTGCTCTATTTTTCGGCATTAACATAATGTTAGTAGAATGCTTTTGAATTTTCACTACAGTTAACACATTGTAGTCGGGACACGTAAAATTACGTTTTTCGCAAACGTATTACTAAGTGTCCGTCACCTATGCACAGTTTGCGAAAAAGGTAATTTTATGTGTCCCGACTACGTGTTAATATCAGTGAGCAGGATATTATTTATTCGGAATCTAAATAGGATTTGGAAAAAATCTTAAAGCCAAAAAAAAAAAAAAAAAAAAAAAAAAACTTCGGAATATTTTTTCCGGAAAAAATTCCGTGTCTTGTAAAATTTAAAAATTTGCAGGACGAGGAAGAAAAACTAACCGGGCAATCGCAGACTTTTGATTTTTAATTTTAAAATGATGCTTGATTCATACATATAATTTTAAATCGATCTTTCAAGTTTATTGTTTTTCATTAAAAAATAATGATCAATCGCTGGACGATACTTTATTACATGAATAATTACGATAAATTATAATAAAAAAAATAAAATAAAAATTACCTTCTAGAAGATAAATTACATTTTATATTTAGGTGCTCCGTTCAAATTTATAACTTTTTTGTATTCCGTACTAGTTATATCGTTTAAAGAATGTAAACTCTTCATGCTCCACCAAGCAAATTTTTTTTTTAATATTTTTTTTTTTTTAAGCGAAATTCCTAATAAATTTCTGAAATAATGATGAAACTTTGATAACAATTTATAACAATATTTTTCCCATGCTTATAATATAATTTTACAAATATAGAATATTAAAAATATATATTTTTGTGATTTAAAAATTTATTACAATTTTTATTTTATTTATTTAGTTAAATTTTAGGATCCGTGTACAACAACAAGGGCTAGAGGAACCGAATTCTATTTAAATTATAAATACATACACACTACATTAAATACTGGTGATTTTAAAAATATTTGTAAAAATTGGTTTCTTTAAGAAATTTGTATAAGTTTTTTTAATATTCTGGTCTCAGAGCTTAGTAGAAAAGTTTCTATTTGAAAATAATGATCCTGATATAATTTTTTTCACTTATGATTAAAAAAAAATAAAAACACTCCTGATTAATACCATGGAATGATTTTTAAAGGTTCCATTCAAAAATATTGATCTGATTTTTTATTTTATTTTTAATTTTTATTATTTTTTTTTTTTTATTGTAGACTTTAAATCCTGTAATTTCTAAAATGAGAAAGGTAGTTACTGAGGTTGGCGACAAAAATCTAGCCAATACTATTTATACCAGTTTCTACCCTACTACTAATAGTGTATTAGTGTAGGTGAAGATTAAATTTGCCAATGGTTTGGAACAAATTTAACCTACATTTAGACCAATCGGAGCGGAGCAGAGAGTACGTACACTATATATTTAAGCCAATAAATAAATATATGTATATATCATCTATCTATGGGGATATATTTTTTTTAATGCGATGCTGTGTTTTTGTTTTTCATTGTTTTTGTTTTTTTTTATTAATGACAGATGATGAAATTGTGCAGGGCAGGCAGGCGAACGGGCGCCTAAGGGAATTGTGTGCCGAGGGCATGGTGTATTACAAGGCAAACTGATTGCTACCCTACCTCTGCGGCTTGGCCAAACAAACGCATTGCCGGAATGTGTGAGCAGTTTTTCGAAAACAAACAGAATGAACCGATGAGGCGAACGGACAATAGCTACAACCAACATATCTGATTTCGCTTTTTTCAACTTCTTGAATTAAAATTTTATGGAAATAAAAACTCAAACAATATACGAAAAAAAAAATACGAATAATCGAAAGATTCCAAAGGCTAGTTTCACTAGAATACCAACAGACAACTAACTATTAAAAGATACGTATCAAAGTAAAGAGATAAACATATTATGCATAAAAATAATGACAGCCAGAACTAGACCAACACGTATAAGGAGCACTAACAGAGTTCAAAAATGTATTAAAATCACAGAAAATGTCTGAACATAAAAATATTAAAGGTGTAAATTGTTATGATAAGCCAAGTACTCACGCATGGAGGTGATAGACTAATAAACAGCTCATTCAACTGAAGCTATTGAATCGATAAGAACATTTTATGAAAGAAAGGATTAGGGTTTGTTGAGTTCGAAAACCGTTTTTTTTTTGTTTTTTTTTAGTTTAAAAACACTAGTTTTAAATCTAAGGACGAAGCGAGAATTTGTTTAAATTTTTGATGGATGAAATCTGAAATTACACACGTTATTACAAGCTATAAACGCATACAGCAAAGATAAAAGTATCAGTAACAAAATTCTCAAAACGTTTAGACAAAATCTTCAAATATATTTCCTCAATTAGAAAATCATGTGAGCGATCATTTTTATTTCTGGCACATTAGTACCCAGTGTAGTAGTAGTAGTGTAGTAGTAGGACACGGCTAAGTAGAATATCTATTAAAATTATTTGCTAATTATAATCATATTATATTAAACAGTTAAATCTTAAAAAAATTTCAACTTCTAGGTTTTTAATAGAATTAATGTATAGTTATTAAAAACTTTTAAATTTTGTTTTTAATAATATTTTGTGTGCCGTTAAATGTACATTATCTAATCTTTTTCGTATTTTAGAATTATAATATTTAAAAATAAAATAGAAATATATTTCTTTTTTATTCATGAAAAATTGAAACCGGTTTTATAGAACTGTACAGAACTTAGCAAGGATGTTTAAAAAGGGTGGGACTGGCAACCTGTCAAGAAGTCTCTACACAACAATAGTTGTCAATAAAACACTTGGGGTGAACAGGGATGTATGTACGCTGTATAGCTGCATTTACGGACTAGAAAAAACATCCCGAATAAACAGATGTAGGGAGGACTGGTAAACATATTTTCTTTTTATTAATCGATTCCTTTTCTAGTGTTTTTTTTTCAGAGTAGATGATCTAAATTGTTAAACACCTTTTTTTTTTTATGCATTTTTCTGACCTTGCTTTTATCCATAATAAGTTAGAGCATTAGTCAGAACCGCCGCTAGTTCCAAGTCAGCCTTCTTTGTAATGAAAATTATTTTAGTGTAGGTGCATTGGTGCGGTCAGACATCATTGTTCGCTCGACTTCACGTTTAGGTGTGAATAGCTGTTCGTGGTAAGCCGGTACAGCAAGGTTCGGGGGTTAACTTGTTAGGATGAGGTTCGCACAGTGTAAAGATACCTTCAAAAATTCCGACCTAAAACTTACAAAAAAAACTCCGTATTTCTCAGAGATGGGCCAAGATGAACAAAAATCCGCTTAGGTATGACAGTGAAGAATTATTTGAAGATCCTAGATTAGAATTATAACATTTTATAATTATAAAAAAAAAATAACTATTTTTGTATATCCTATTTTCCTTTGTTCAAATTTTGATGCGCATGAAGTTAAAACTAACCAATTTATTTTGTTTTTGTTTAGAGGAATTGCATTTCTTTGAATTGGGTTTTCATGCATCCTAATTTTTTTCTAAGGTCTTTATTTATTAAAACATCAGTTGTTAAAGTTTCAGGTTTGCATAGCCCCAGTCATCAGAACTAATATAATTATTGTGTAGCAACATAAATAAACCCAAAATATTAATGAAGAATTTAAAAGTAAAAAAAGGTTATTTAGCTAAAATGTTTCTTTTGATATAGAATTATACCTTGCTAAAACTGGAGTCGTGACTACTTGATTGGACATTTATTCCTTTGCACTTTTCACTGACCAAAAACTGAGTTATTTTGAATGAATGGGATAAAAAGCTGCTGATGTATGGGGATTTCCTGTTGCTGAATTGTGTTTGTTTTTTTATAAAAATTATTTTAAAAAATGATATCCATGAATTGAGAATAATTTTAAGATTTGATTCTGTTAATGATGTTAAAATATTGTGTACTGCTTGGTATCTGTTTTATGATTAACTTTTATTTTACTGTTTTTTGTTATGGAAATGTTTGTTGGTTTGCTGTTTAGGGGCAGGAAACATCTTGGGTTATTTATGCCCGGATGTTATGGAAATGACTTCAACTAGTTTATGTTATTCGTTTTTGTTGGGTGTTTAATATTGTCTGTTTGTTGAGGCTTAGAGGCGTAAACCTTGGGTCATCAACGCCTATAGATTAAGTTTTTAGGAGAATTAAAAGATAAGAAAATAAATAAATAAATAATAATAATAATAGTAATAAATTTGTTTAATATTTTTTTATGTTTTTGAAAGTGTTCATGTTGTAGTCCAGCAGCTGAGGGCCAAAAAGGTGTCTGATTTGAAAAAAGGTTTTATTCATATAGCCTGAAAGTAATCATTATAAAATTTGATGGAAACCGATCTGAGGTGGCAGACGTTCACATTTGTTGTCTATGCAATGAGTATCTTCAGGTTATATGATCAAAAACTTTCTTCAAATCAGACAGACACCCACCTTTTTGGCCTTCAGCTCCCGGACTATTGTGAAATCGCAGTGGTATTGTTTTTAAAGCTCTTGCAGCTATACTTACCTTCTGTAGAGCAATCTATTTTACCATTAACAGTAAATAATAAAATATTTTTTCTTAAATGAAAAATAAACGATCTATGATTTACTAAATATAATTAATCAAACAACTAATTTGAGAGATTCGATGTCACTTTTTACCTTCTGCAAGGATCTAACGGGCGGAGATTATCATTAATCATCATGCAAGTATGTAAATGGGTTTTTTTTTTTTCCTGATACGTGTACATGTTGAAGTATGTACATGAATTATAAAAATTAGTTTCGTATATTTGAAAATGTAATTGTCTAGCTAAACCGAGGTTTGGCACACTTTGCGTCGTAAAAAACATCTTATGAATAATATTCTTAATACAGGAAATATCAATTTTTATTCAATTAAATTAGTTTTTAATAATTAAGATTATTATAATGAATTGGTTCAAATTTATTAATTACTAATTTTTTAATGGAGCATATGTATTGAGAATGGTGAATGACATAAGACATTATAAAAGTCGTCTTACAAAAGGCAAGGTCGAAGGGACTCAATTTGCCGTTTATCACCTGCCTCATATAAAAGCAGCCTTCCCCGGGCGTGGCTCGAACCCAGCCACTGAAGGAAAACGTTTTTGCGGCAATATTTATTGAATACCCACAGAGGCTAACGGTATGGTAATTGATGATGAACCGCGATGATGCCTTGAATCGCTCATTAATAAAGTTCCTCCTTATTGAGCCATTTTAACGCCTCGGTAATTTTCTCATTTTCCGTTTATAGCTTGTTAAAAACTGACTTAATCTAGCAGTTTAGCAGTCTTTCGAAATTTCTCAACCCCCCCGCCCTTCTATTATAAAGAGTGGCGTTCCTCGATGGTTACTAGTACCGGTCCATCCGCAATCCCTTTTTGTGAATAGTTGTAAGAATAGATTTTTCCTATCCTTCGCAGATTTCTTCAGATCCTTTTAATCCTGCTTCCCCGCATGCCGTCAGTAGTTGACTGGAAATATTATCGGTTTTCACTGGCTTCATATCGTCGCTGTGAAATCAAACTGGCATATCTGCAAAATGTATATTTTTCACCTGAGCACTTTAAAATTTTCGCATGTGATATTTTGCATTTAACGTCCGTTTGGTTCACCTCAGTGCCACCTTATGCATGAATAACATTTAGACGAATACTGCTTAGGTAAAGTAGGTAAGTAGGCGTATTGCGCAATAGATCTGTCTTCTGATATAAAAAATGGCTATTTCCACTTAAATGCATACCGGCCCAACGCCATCTGACGGATTTCTATTCAACTATACGACACACCGGTTTGACATAAAAATAGACGGGAAAAAAAGAATTTTTTTGACATCAACAACTCTCAAAGAATCTTTTGTGGATCTGTCCGTTGGGAAAGATAATAAATTATTTTCTGTATTCAAAATAATGCCGCAGTGTTTCTTCAGTAGATTTTAACCTTACGGTCATGATATTGCCATTTTTACGGTTAATTTTAGTCGTAAACGTCCCCAAACTCTTACGTGTTTTAATTACACAATTTCTACTCGGGTCTGATTTTTTGTTGCATGTTTTCTTATTTTTATATTTCTATCTTTTCTTTTATATATTTTTTATTTCTAGTTAGATATCAATTTCATGACTTGATAGATGACAATTTCAGAGATAATAGAAGCAGTTCATGGTACTTTTAAAACTTGAGTTCTCTATAAGAAACATACCGCACCTAAGTGTTCAATATTTACAAATATTCAATAAAATCTGAATGGGAAGAGGAGTGGAGGTGTATAATTTGATGATTTAGAATGGAATGACTATACTATAGAAATCATTTAGATTAATCTCTCTCTCTCTCTCTCTCTCTCTCTCTCTCTCTCTCTCTCTCTCTCTCTCTCTCTCTCTCTCTCTCTCTCTCTCTCTCTCTCTCTCTCTCTCTCTCTCTCTCTCTCTCTCTCTCTCTCTCTCTCTCACTCACACACACACACACACACACACACACACACACACACACACACACACACACACACACACACACACACACTCACCCTCCTTCTGCATGTAGATACGTATCCATCCAATATAGATACGTATCCAAGACTACAGCTTATCAGGAAGGCAAAGTTATGTAATACTGCCGAGTTACTGTTCCTGGCAGCCGAAATCTGAGGACGCAACCTGCAATTAGATATGACAATCTAATTACCTAGCCCGTCATGGCGATGCTTAGGAGCCTATGTTGTATTATATCACTTGTTCAAACATGGTATCTATATTACAACAAATGCCTTCAAGGCATCAAAGTATTCGTAATTTATCAAGTAATAATCACTGCCTAAAGTCTCATTGAACCTAACAAAAAAAAAAAAAAAATAAAAGTTAAAATTTAAATTAAATTATTGAGGTTTCGGAGGTGTATGATATACACATGGGTAATGTTGAATAACCTAGTGTAGCAATCATATAAAGTAGTTGATTAAGCCATATTTAATGTTCGGTCTAAAAATTATTCGAGGTGCATGAAGATCAAACATATAAGAAAGAATAAAAATAAAAAAGATGAAGAAATAAAAAAAAAATCAAAACCTTACAGGCAGCCAAATGCAAGTATTTATCAGTGATTGATTTAATCTAAACTTTAATATTTTGTTTAATACTTTTATAAACTGATTTACCTACAAAATGCAGAGTGAAATATTAGAAATTAAACAAAAGATAATATAAATTTTCTTTCGTGGGTATGTTTTATTTGAAATTCTTCACTGGAATATATATATCTTGTATTCATAAAAATTTAAAAGAAAGTGCTTAAAATCTCCGAGAGGACTTTTACATCTACATATATAATGAGTGTATAATATATAATAACGAGTTCATACAGCGTTCCCTTACTTTAACTACGTAACTACCTATGTAATTTAAGAATAAAATATAATCCATTGAAGCTTGAATTTAGAATAATAGTATGGATAGAATCAAAAGAAAAGCTTGAATTTTTTTAAATAGCATAGGTTTATAGATGAGCATTTAAGAACGAATAAATAGCATTTATGTAGGTATATATTAGAATTTAAATTTTAGAAAAATAAAGAAATGAAAGTTAGATTATGTTCTGCATGATTTCTAATATATCCCTCTGCAGTTTGTTCTGCTGATTTCTGTTGTACAGAAATAAATTATAGGTATCTTCTAAATGATAAGGTACAGTACTTGTTTTTTTTCAAAGCTCCTTATTCGATATTGAAGTAATTTAAAAATTATATTGATTCGCGATAGCCATTGTCATTATCTTGTATTGTGTACTGTGTAATAATTCCAGCCTATATTTTTTTAGTAAAATATTATTGGTGTATAGATTCACCCTTTCTAGACCCCTCTTCTTTGCAGTAACACAATAAACCGTTCAAAGAAGTGTCTTACAAGGGAAGACGTTTCTACCAGGGTTTTTGCAGGTTAAAAGAAAAAGGCTGGGGTTTCGCCTGGAATTATCGATACAGTCGTCTTTCCAGCACACAATAATGAACCAGAAGTCAACCGGTGTGAAGAAACATGTAAAACCGTAAAAACAATGAGAATAAGTAAATAATTGTCATTACCATCAGGAACCGTTCGTTCCTAAGAAGTTCTGGGAAAAGCGAATCACATGTTATGTTATTGTGACCCAATGTAAAATAAAAAAAAGAAGAGGCAAATCTTTTTTTCTAAAAATAAAATATTTAATCTTAATAAAAAAATATTAAATTTGGTCACCCACGATAATAATTAAACCAATATACAGATTTTTTTTTTTTATTATGTCAGATAGGATTCTAACCAGATTGATAAAAAAAAAAAAAAAAAAAAAAAAAAAAAAAAAAAAAAAAAAAAAAAAAAAAAAAAAAAAAAAAAAGGCAGTAAAAGTAGATTGGTCTCGGCAGGGAGTCGAACCCAGGTCTCCCGCCTGACATGCATGATACGCTATCAACTGCGCCACCGAGCTCGCCGAGCCTATCTCTCCTCTTCACTGATCCCTCTTCCCCGATCTCGCATTATTGCGAATTTATAAGGGGATGGAAAATTTTTTTCCAATTGACCTGATTTCATGACATCGTCAAATTTTGAATATTTTTATATTAATTTAATCGTTTCCTGACATACTTTGTTGAGATTAAGATGTCATGCCAATTTTTTCTCGGTATTCCAATATCAGAACAGTTATTTTTTTGTACAAAAATTAATTCCAGTGACTTACAATATTGGATTATATTTTTTCAGTGTCTCTCTATCTTTCTATATTGCCACAAAGGAAGTAATGGCTGTGCTAAAAGTCATGATTGAATCAAACATGACAATATATCACCATATTATAAATGCTCACTCACTCTATCGTGAACGACTGTCGTGTAAAATAATGACACAGATCTGTAAATATTGAATTTTTAGATTTTATAATAATCATATTTGCCTTAATAAAGATACAAATGAACTCAGCAAATTTTCGACGTGTATATTTCTTATATACATATATTAGTAAAAATAAGTTAAATTTGGAATTAAAAATATTTCTTTCTCAAAGTAGTATTCATGTTGTTTTTATTTGTTTATTATTACTATGTTTTTTTTAATGTAAAATAAAAATTATCTAAAAAAGTTATTCCCCGCATAAAAGTTAAATTAAACCGAAGCCCAGTTATTCTGAACACACGATGGCCGCCGAGAGGGGCATTCCCCCCCCCCCCCCAGGTCGTGGGGGGAGGGGATGAACATCTGAAGAACTTTAATTAAAACTTATAATTCCTACAAATAACACAAGTAATTTAATTAAAGCCATCTTCAAGAGTAACACAGATAAATACGGATAAATTGTATAATCAATACATTGTGAAATTGTATAACGTCCGAATGAAAGTATAATAGGGGTTTCGTCAGTTTATTTAAAACATTATTGCTCGGTAAAAAAAAAAAAAAAAAAAAAAAAAAAAAAAACTGAGGAATTCCGTGATTACCTCTATAAAAAGTAGAACTTAAACACAACAAAACAAAGGAATGATCTCCCTTTTAATTAAAAAAATAAATTTATTAAAATGGAAGGGGGGTCATTGGCTAAACAAAATTGTTGAGACTGCCCCCCCCCCCCCAAACCCCTCCTCACACTTAGAAAAGAAATTTAGATGACGGGAACTTTTCAACAACGGTGAGCAGCCTAATGTTTTTTTTTTGTTTTTTTTTTTTGTATTGTCAAGACATAAAATAGGATAAAAAAAGTAAATATAACAATATTATTATTAACATATTAATAGAGATGTATCAATATTTATCTATTCAATTATTTGCATCAAATCTGTAAAAAATATTACTTTTTAAACAATGGTTACTTTTCAACATTTTTTGGGCTTTCCATATTAATCTGAGGGTTTTTTTTTTTTTTTTCTGCAGAAATCGAATATCTTTTATTACTCAAAACTGGAGGCATCGAAAAGCTTTAAAAAAATATAATATTCAATAAGCTTTAAAATAAGTGTTGTTCACAATTTTAAAACTTTCACGGAGAGACAGGTAAAAGACTATTAAAAAAAAAAAAAAAAAAAAAAAAAATAGACTAATCTAACATTTTAACAATGGTATTTTTATATATTTTCGGCGCTTTAAAGTATTGAATTCAAAATTTGATTGTTGAATTACTCGTCTTTCCAAATGCGCCCCATAAGAACGTTTCCAATGTCTAAAATGTAAAAAATGCAAATATTGGAAGCCGGGGGTGCTGGAATAAATGTAAACAATATTTTGAAATTATTACGGAGACGGTTGTTTGGTGTGGTTGTTATTTCGTACCCAGAGAGGTGCTAATCACCAAATAAGGACTGATTATTCCAGCTTTAAATTAACCGTTTCCAATTTTGTATAATTGCCCCTCTAGGCTACCCCTTCCCCTTGTACCCGTTTTGACTTACTGGCTCTACCAAACCCCCGAATTCTCTGATCTTTATATTTTTGGTGAAATTCTCGATGCTCCTTATTATTAAACAGAAAATATAATTCGTAACAACAACAATATGTTGCTATTATGCCACGAAATGGATGTGTTACAAGCAAATTAGATTGTTAGGAAGAGTAGGACACTGCCTAGGAAGTGTAAACTCTAATTTAGAGTATCAGTAAATGCTTATTGAAAATAAACATCAATTTTTCCTTTAAAAAAGAGTTAACTATCCTTGCTGTTTTTGCAATTTCTCCACATATAAATAGGTAAATAACTTTGTTTTGATTACCATCGCTCTCTTTGTTTACTATTGCTATCTTTGATTGCTCCACTATTTGCTTTAGTGCAATGGTTACCGGTGCTTTTGCAAATGTCAGTAATCAGTTTCAGATTATAATAATATTGTCAGATCCAAGGCACAACTACATTATCAAACATTACACCTAGAACACTCCAGTTACAGGGTACATTTAGGGCCTATTCTCATTATCGGTTTCGATCTCCTAAAGTCTTATCATATTCACATCATATAATTTTACACCGTTCACGATTGAAGCCATTAATAATCGAAGTTATCTTTATTTTTATCTTAATTAATAATTAACTTACAGTTGTTAAAGTATTTATTGGTTCATATATTGTGCGCCAAAAAAAATTCAACTTTTCGTTTGTAGAAACAGCAGTTAAGTATATTTTTCTTGATGAAGAAGATTCACAACAAGAAGAATATATTGCAACACTGTGATAATTATTAATAACAATTAGATATCAATTTAATTAATAATGGAGAAATGATTTTAAATTTTTTCCGAATGAATTCGAATGCGCTTGAAGTGATTTTTAAAAAAATATCACCAAAAGAAAATAAAAACACAAAATTTTGTCGTAAAGAGGTTTGTCCACAAGAAAAATTCATTTTATGTTTGAGATATCATATTTTGCAATGAATTAATGTACAAGACTATATACTTACTTTTTTGACTATATACTCATTGCTATTATAAAATAACGGTCAATTTAAATTGAATAAAAATGCCAGATCAATTAAAAAATTATATTAAAGCAAAAAATAAATCTTTAAAGATAATCATTATTAATTTTGTAATTGTTATCAAAATAACGTTTACCATATCAATAAGCCACTCAACTGAAAAAAAATTATGATTTTTTTCATTACAAACATAAGAATAATGTATTTAATTTATATTATTTAAAACTGTAACAAAATTGACTATAGTGCTATTTACGGTCCTCTGTTTAGTAAAGTCAACCATTCTTATGTATTATTCTGTAGATAATTAGATTAATCAATTTCACGTAAAAAACCAAAACAATTATTTATGGAGAATTACCTTCTTCAATTGTCCATATTTGTTTATTCATATCGAGCACAAGTTAGTTCAGCGGCTAATATCGGGATCAGGAAAAAAGAGCAATCTATCGGTAAATGCTGCAACGAGTTCAATCTCCCTCAAATAAAATTTCATCAAGATCGATCTGGATGGAGCGAGACTGGAGCGGGAGCAGAGCGAGACCGGAGCTGTACCGATAGTGTCAATGCCCTCTTTCTATTCCTCTATAAAATATTTTGCCAGTGAGATCGTACCGGGAACGGACCGATAGTGTGAATCGGCCCTTACTGAAATGTATAACATATGATAAAGTGAGATTTAGGCTCATAAGAGTCGCAGAAAATGCATATATGAAATTAATTCATGCCTTCTCTCCAAGGAATCGCGGGACTCTCCCAAAAAATATCCACCAAAATAGATTTCCTCCTGTCCTCCACTCTATTCTATTTCCGCTGATTGGTTGATATCTTTCAAAATTCCCCTTCCACACCCTAAACTTCTAAAGTCCACCAAGCTTGTCAAGGGTTATGGACCCCAATTGATCCTAAGGAGGTCTTTTTGGGTCATTGTTGCTCGTACTTATTGGTAAGAACAGCCTCTCGAGATAAGCTCCTAATACTGATGTGTGTCGGCTGATTATTATCAGTGCTCAGCACTTTGCTTATCTTGATTTCAAACTGTGCCTTATGAGGTACCTTAAAAATCATTTATGACTCCAATAGCTTCCAAGGAGGAGTTGAATCTTGCCGCTTTTACCGGTAACTTCCTAACACTGACCAAGTGAACATCCAGTACTTTATTTAATATTAATTCATATTATTAATAAAATTTGCTTTGCCCCACCATAGCAGCATCTATGATAAATAGCAATACGTTTTAAGTTTATTTTAAAATACTAAATAAATAATACGAACAAAATGTAAATAAGAGTAAGTAATATATTGTAATATTGTAAATGTTTTTTTGTCGAATGAGGAATAATAAAATATAAATCATTTAGTACTAAACATTTTTATTAGTATTATTAATGATGCTTGTTTGGTTTGTGATTTATTAAACATTTTAACTTGTTTGAATAAAAAAAAAGAAAATCCCCTGTTTGAAATAAGATATTTTAAAAATGGGTGTGAAGAAAGTGTTAGTTAGGTGTTAGTGTAGATGAGGTCAATAAAATATGACTGATTGTACATATATATATACATATACATATGACCAATAATTATAAAAATATAGAACTTATTCGTACAAAAATATCGGCCAATACAGGGAGTTTTAAACTTCATCTCGGGTGTAAACTAGTTTGATGAACCCAGAGGGAAGGGGGGAGGGGGGTTTGGGTTGAACGGCAATAATCCTATTAATTTGCCTGCTCACTCACCATGCGCATATTTGAGTTGCCAACTGCTAATCCTTCACAGACCCCAACAGATTAGTGTACATCTTAGCCTCTTCTGCGAGCTTGTCATTTCAGGGATACTTGATAGTGGATAAGTCATATTTATATATAAAATTTATCAAGTATTCACGACCTGAGCGTATGTAGCTTCTAGTGCTCTCACCCTTTCTCCGGTGGCTTCTAATACCGGTGATGCGGCAGGGCGAGAAGCACGGGGATCTCCTTCAGACATGTTTTGCCTTCCACATGTGGGTGGAAATGATCAACTCGGAGATCCCATGGTTGAATGTAAATATTGTATGTAGGTGTGAATGCATTTACTTAGATTTTTTTCCCCTTTTGTATTTATGTGTTGATTTTATTGTCCTCCTTTCTCTTATATTTCTATATTTTTCTTTTTGTCATTTGGTTATTCTTTAGGTAATTGTGTACAAATGGATCCTTAGATCACTAATACTAAATGTCCATGAGTAAAATTGTATTATTTATTTTTCAATAAATAAATAAATAAATAAATAAATAAATAAATATATATATATATATATATATATATATATATATATATATATTTATATATCAATTATAGAATAAAATAAAAAATGTAGTAATGATACACTTATGATGTTATATGAGAGGAAGGTATTTTAGAAATAGTCTGGAAATATGGAATACCGAGGTTTTGGCTTTTTTTAGCACTACTATCATGGTAATAAAATGAATACTGAACAGAGTACCAGGATGCATTGAAGGTGAGTTGACCACATGTTTTACTTCATGCTAAGAACCGAAAATTTATTTTTTATTCACACTAGTACACATGTCACTTGAGCAGTTTAATTAAGCATAATGTACACTAAAATAATTCTGTTTTTCTATATTGTGGTCAGAATTCAGGTAACCATGTTATGTCTTTCAGTATAATGTTTTTTTTTATTTAAAGATGGCATAACAGGTACAAAGGGATAGTATGTATACCATAATATATAAATAGTAACGCCATGCTTCCCGCAGCTGATATCTTCATAACTCAGTTTCTCCAAGCAGAAACTCCCGTCCGATATTATTATACCGGTCTCAAATTACCAACAAACAAGTCTTGGTGTCCATTAATATGCCTCTCATCAGAGGGACAATATAAACTTAAGATTAATCGATCGCAGGGGGATATCGAATCAGCTATAAATAGGATGACTAAATTTTACCGTGTCTATAAATAATAATGTTATGTGAAACCTAATTTTGTGTTTTACTGTTTAAAACTACCTATTTCATATAACCTGATTATTCGAAGTTACCGATTATTCTAAAATAATCTCCATCTTGATATATGTCATACAGTATGCAATGAAAGATACGAAAATATGCAGTATAACATGGTGTAAAGTAGCATTGTTGGTAACAATGATAAATTTTCGAAGCATAGCTACTTACCATTAAAGAAAAATGTATTTCAGATTAAATTACTGTTTTCATTACAGGAACATATCTTAAATGCACTTAGCACTTAAGAGATTTGTATTTTATATTTTAACCAACAGTAATATCATCATAAACTTAGCATACTAGATAAAAATGTAAATGTTTTTAATTCATTCATAAAAATAACATACGACGCCATCTCATTTTTTTTTTAAATAAGATTCATTTGACTTTGTACTATAAGTAGAGAGAAAAACATACGCCGAATATATTAGGTTGCTAATTACAAAGGGTACTATAAACCTTCAATATTGCGAATTCGTACGATCTAACAAACAAAAGGGAATTATTTACAATATTTCTGGGTAATTTTCTATCTTGTCAATTTATCCCCGATGTTTACATCGTTAGTTCGAAACGTAGACATTATTTTGTTTGATCTTATCGTCTGAAGATTAAGGTTTGGCCCCAAATCTTGGAAGGACTTAAAAACATTTTAATTAAAGTTTTTTTTAAGAAATAAATAAATTTATTTAATCCCATTGGATAAAAACCTAAATTAGTTGTTTAGGTTTCTCTGCAATTCGCCAATGATTCTCTTTGAAAATTATTGATTAACCGTTTGCTAATATTTCAATCTGTTTTGATAAAGATTATTATTGTTACAGCTAGTAAAAATTGAACAAGTCGTTTTAAATAACAAAATAGTTTTTTTTCGCAGGATAAATCAATGGTATAGCAGTTATCCGACTTTATTTATTTTTATTTTTGGTCGGGAGCTTAAAAAAAAAAAAAAAATTCAGGCACTTTGTAAAGCATCATAAGTTCAATCAGAATAATTCAAAATACTCGATGAACACGACCGCACGAAAGAGTGAAAAGATTCGCAAGTTTCAAAGTTCACAGACCTCTAATGTTGATAGAGTTGATGAATATTTAATCTAAGCGACGCTGTCCCGCCATCTTATCTTATCTACCATCTTATCTATTTCATAATAAAAAAATAATTCCTACTGCAAGTATGGTACCTATTACGTAAACAAGCATAACAGTTTTTTTCTTTTTTTTCTTTTTTCTGGAAACTAAATGAAATCAAGAAGGTGACATATATGATGAAATGAAATTAACATTTATTTCAATTCAGACACAACGTAAATTATTATTTTTTATTTATTCTTTTTTTTTTTTTTTTACTCAAGTGGAGTGTTGAGTTTTTTTTTTTACAGATACTAAGGCAAAAAAAAAAAGACTAGAATAAATAATATAAAAGAACGGCGAAACAGGGAATGCTTTACAATTCTGCACCAGAGCCTCCCTAAATCAAAATCGAAGTAAAATGCCCTAAAGAGAGTGGAATAGGATGGAAAACCAAGGAGGGAGGGAATGGAGGGGAGAGCATGTTCGAGTAGATGTTTCCAATATCAATACATCGCTTTGCAAATCCTTCTGAGACATCTTCTCGAGGTTAGTGACAACGGTATACTTATGTCGCGACCTCCCGTTTTTCCAACACAACACTACAGCCAAACGCTAAAGGATCAGGTTTCCACTTAATATAGATTAGATTTGATCTAGGATTCCTGAACCAATCAAGATGATAGAACAAGAAAAAAAACAAAAAAAAAAAAAAAAACAAGAAGAATACGGTGTTAAAGAAATACCTGTAGCTGATTACGTTATTGTAATTATTATTTTTCGTAAATAAAAATAATCTAAACCCACATTACTGTTAAAACACTTTATATTTATATATATATGTTTATACATTATAATCAGGGTGTCTAGCAGTCCTCCTGGCTTCTAAAATTCCCCGTGAGATTTCCGCACATGCGAATTCCTCCCCCACCTCTAGAGAAAAGGCTTTACTATAAAATTAATTTAATAAGTAACACAAAATACAAGATTGAAGTAACGATTTAGTTTAGGATCAGAGTTATAAGTACCTTTTTTTATTTTTGTTGTCGCCTCTACCCTAAAGGGTCATTGGCGTCTTATGGTATTTCATATCCATCAGTAGAATTCCGTGGATTTAAGAAACTTGAATAGAGTTAGTCATCTCTCTTCGCCGTCTTTCATAATTTCCTTCAACGAATCAGAAAGGCCAACTCTTTTCCTGAACTTTTCGAATCGTGCACACTCTATCAGCAAGTGTTGGACTGACAGAGGGACATTACCACATTTTTCACATGTCGGGGTTTCTAGCCTCCTAAGTAGGTAGCCACGTGTGAAATGACAATGTCCAATCCTTAGTCGGCACAGCACTACTTCCTCTCCCTTGATATCCTGTAGCTTGTGATCGATTTCTTACAGTCAGTTTTTACCAAGGTTAATTGGCGATTTTCTCTCGCCCAACTCTTCTCCCATTATGCTAATTGCATTATCTTTGTATGGAGGATACAGTCCTTCCGGGGTAACTGTAATTAGTTTATTAACGTTTTTTCCGTCTTCAAGTTTTGCTAAATGAGCTAATTTAGCTCTTTCGTTTCCTGAAATGCTCCAGTGGGCAGGAACCCAGACGAAGACAATGGTTATGCTTTTACTTTTTGTATCCCACCATTCGTTAAGAATTTCTATAATTAGTGAAATCTGCGGATATGGACTATTTATGGAAGCCAACACACTCCATGAATCCGATACAGCCCTTCTGTTTTTTCTGAATTCCGCTATCAAGTAGAGAGCATTTAGGATGGCTGTCGCTTCCATTGTAAATATTGTGCTCTCCCCAGGTAGATTAAACAGGAGCTGACTGTGACGAGTATCGTTACTACTCACAGCGCAGCCAAAACTATCGCCCACTTTTGATGCATCGGTATAAACCATCTCGAAATTGCTATATTTTCCTATTAATTTTAAAAATGATGACTAAACTTCTATCAGGTAAGTTTTGGTAACCTCAGCCATTGATCTACTGATTATCGGTCAAACTCAACTCCATTGTGGTTAGTTTAGATTAGCTAAGGGTCTAATTTTACTTAGGGTCATGTCAATGTAGATTATTGCTTCATAAATGTACTTTTGATAAATGTTTTTTTCAATTTCTTTAAGACCGCGATTTTCCGATCCTTCGGCAAATAAGTGTTCGGTAAGAGGATCTCAATTTAGCAATATATATATATATTTTTTTTATCGGGTGGAGAAGTCCTGAAAGCTCCAGTGCAAATTCTAAGGTTTGCATTATGTATAGAATCTAAACTCCTAAATAAGGTTTTGTTGGCTGTTCTGTAAATCTGAGCTCCGTATTTATATTTATATATTTTTCTAATTGATAACGAGAGTAAGGCTTTTTTTAGGACAGTTTTAAATGTTTTCGAACTGGTAATATGGATATGAATATTAATCTGTGAATCCAGCTTTATTTATTAATTAAACGTATGTATGTAGTTATAATTGATTTTGGACTCGGAACATAAGATAATAAAAAATAAAAAAAAATCAGAACTGGGTAGCTAAGTGAAATTTCTCACAAAGTTATGAGAAATACTTACAAGAGGTTACACAAAAAGGGATCGACCGATGGCAGTAATTTTTATTACATAATAATATCTTAAGGAAGTGGAAACATAACGGCATTGTTTCCGGTCTGTTATTATGAATTCCCTTACATTACTCGCACGAGGGATACCCTGATAAACCAATTATTTTGAAAAACTTTGCGTTTAAAATTGGTCATTTATTTATTAATTAACTTGTCATTACCAAACATTTATTTTCCTCTTATCACAAAACTTACCGTTCGAATAATTAAACACTTTCACGAATAGAAATAAGAAATCCATTTTATTAATTGTTCAATTGGATCGTCCAATAAGAAAAAAAAAAAAGTGCTCAGTCATTTTCTCCGTACAAAACCATAACTCAAGCGAATAGCGAGACCATACTGAACGAATCATCCTTTTTGTTTCAATGGCACAAACAAAATGATTGATTGAGGCCCCGTCCCATCCTTTCCCCTTTTTGTTGAAAAAATATTTACAAAAGATTTCTATATGACCGGACTTAAAGTGAATTAAACGATTTGTATTTTGATGGAACGAGAGGAAGTTGAAGGTTGGAGTGGGGATAGAGGTTCCAGCTTTCTGCTAATGTGGATCTAAAATTGTGTCAAGAATAGAGGACCTAGCGTTGCGCTTCTACCCTGTAATATCAAACTGTGAATTTGATATTACATTGATTTTTTTCTTCTATAAAATATAAAATATTTCCAAATAATTATTTTTTCAGGAAAAATATATAAATTATAAATTTAACTACTTGATCTAACTAACTTAAATATACATCCATTGCTAATCGAAGGGTTGATTTAGGTAGCGCTACGTCAATGAGACCAAGTGACTTAATTATGATTTCAGGGATGCCACATCATCATCTAAATGCAGTATTTATTATACTTTAAAACAGACCTTATTTACTTTTACAATTTTTATGCCTTTTGTCAATAAATAACTTTTAATGGTGTAATTTACTTACTAAAAGTTAAGGTTCAATATACGCAAAACACTTTGATTTTTAATGTATGATTTATGGAAAGAATAATTATTTCATAAAAAAAAAAAAAAAAAAAAAAAAAAAAAAGAAAATATCACAAAAATAAATTGCCAAAGAAATAATGAAACAGTAAATGGAATAAATAAACTACGAAAGCATAGCAATAGGAATACCTACACTACACTACCTACTAAAAATAAACAAATAATAGGAAAATTTACATTGGACTTTTAGTTAATAAATTTTCTCATTAATTATTGATAATATATAATTCAAAGCCTGGTTTTACAATCTGAACATATGAAGAAATAATATTTTAAAGAAGAATAAACAATTAGGGCAACAATTTATCTATCTTCCCAACTAAATATCTATAAGTTGTATTCAAAAATTGAATATTTACATGATGAGTAAGATGAACTCAACAATTATAGATATTAGGGTGTTGAAAAATCCAGTATGGTTTATACTGTTTAATTAAGTATCGATAGTATAATTCAAAGTTTTTCACGTCCCATATCTAAGTATGTATTTAATTATAGGTGCTTATATTTTTTTTTAATTTTTGTAATTTTCAACGCACACAAACATACATTATTTTTTTCCGTTAGGTATTAACGTTACTTAATATCAAATACAGTTTATTTGACTTACGTATGCTTTATGCCCCATTGACATACTACGGCATGAAATTAAAAAATGAATTTTTATATTTTATTATGTAACAAATTAAAAAAATAAAAACAATATTTAACCAATAGTGTGATAAGAAAATAATTATTAAAATTTCAAAAACACATTAAAAATGCCTAAAAAAATATAAAGAAAACTAAGTAGAAAAAAATATTAAAATAATAAATATAAATATATAATTTCCAATTATGTCATAGATATTTTTTTTAAATGATTTTTCAAAAGTTGCATATACATCATATTTGCATATATATATATGGTTCGAAAAATCATTGGAAACCGGTATAGGGTATTCGTAGGCAGGAGGTGGGTGACCGATGAGTTGATGTACGAGTCACGTATTGGCTATTTGTTTTAGGCCACAATATTTTACAACGAGGACATAGATGGGTAGAGATATTAAATACAGTGACCACCTCGACTTTCCATATTCGAATAAAAACGTGAAATATTTATATCTAAAAAGTTCTAATAACTCAGATTTAAAATTGAAAAAAAAACATGCTTTTTTATTCGAAAACATCGTTTTTATAGTTATGAAAGTTTTTCCATGTAAAATCTAATATGACAGCCGAAGCCAAATCATTAACGTTAAAATTTGGAAATTAGTTGGGAAAAAAATCTGTAATATAGAATTATAAATAAAATTACATCGAGATGTTAGAGAATTACAAAAAATAAATAAAATAAAAAATAAAAAAATGGCATAACCTCATCTATAGGGATAATTCAAAAGAAAAAATATTTGTAAAGAGAAATGGGTGTCTTTTAGTCGATTTCGTATTTTGTGCGGAGTATAATAAAATTAATTTATAGTTGTTTATTTATTTTTTTTTTATTTTAACATTGCCTGATCAGAAATGAGCTGGTTTATGAGAGGTTTGAACATTTCGTAATAACCTGACGGTGGACAATCATTTTATATGGTTCACAATCTTTTGTTCATATATTTATTATTTCGAAGAGGAAAATTATGTCGACGCGGCCTTTTTGGTATGGAGGGTTCATCAAGATGATTGCAGGGACTCATTACCATGAGTGTTTCTGTAACAGCCCAGTAACTCTGCCGACTCGTCCAATACAGCCAATTGATAACAAAGAGACATCAAAAAACGCCAACCTACACCGCCATTTTTTACATTTTTCCCTTTATCAGAATCGATAAGAAATTATTCAACTTTAAAAATCAGATGTACAGATGTTATATGTGCTTACAAGTCACGGACCTCTCTCAGTAGTCTTAAATTAAATTTTCTAGGATGGGTAGATTAATAGTCAGGATTTGGTTTTGGCTATCCAAGTTAGTAGTTGGCTATCCAAAATAAAAAAAAAGATCAAACTGAAAAAAAGTTGAGTTTAACAAAACTAAAAGGAAACACGTGCTCCAATGAGGGTCAAGAAATACATATCAAATCGAAGGGCGGACAAAGAGTAAAGTTAAACGGGCGACCAGATTAATTCAATTGCACGACATTCCTGTTGATTTGATGCGGAATTGGGTTTATTTTTAATATGAAATATTTATTCAGCGTCGGGTAAATACGCCGATGTTTTCCCAACGAGTAATTTAATATCTTCAAAAGGGGTCCCGGTCACGGATTTGTAGGACCAGCCGGAAATTTGGTCGAGAGGCAGAAATAAACTCCAAAGCGAAGTGTTCCAGTAGGCCAACCAAAATAATTTATACACGGATTCCTTTTGAGTAGACATTGCCTCAATTTTTTTGTTTTTTATTTAAATATCATTGGGATATATCATGACTTTTCATTAAAATCACATATTTTAATTAATATAAATTAAAGGGGAAAACGGTGACCACTGGTCGCTTTTTTTTATTATTTTGAAAAAAAAGATAGTTTTTTTTTTGGTGAATGCATAACAAAACATGGTTCTGTTTCAGTTACTTAAGTTCTGTTAAATGTCACTGATGAAGCTAGGATACGTTTTTTTACACAAGTTTTTTGTTTTTATGTTTAATTTTTTTTACAGTGGTGACCACTATAAAAATTTCGAACGGCTTTAATCACGAATAAAAAATTGTTAAATTGTTACAATTAAATCAATACAATTGATTTAGGCTACACCTGTTCATGGAGTAATTTTGCCCTAGTGGGGAATCATGGACGGACCAACTCTTTTATACAGAGCATTCAATTCCATACTACGGTAAATGAAAAAAAAAAAATATTTAGAGAAGAATATAAGTTAATTCTCACTTTGTATATTTGTACATGATTCCTTCACTATCATCATGAATAATCTAGAAACAACGATTTTTAAGAATGTTAAATGATTACATATATGTACATAGAAAATATTCAGTTCAGTTGTTATAGCAATAAATACGCTTTTACATTGATTTTTCAATACACGATCGACATACTGTATCCCTTTGATGTGCTACCCTTTCAGATAAATATAACAGTTAAGTCTAAAAAGAAAAAAGGAAATAAAAAAAAAAAATAAAAAAAAATAAAAAAGTAACAAGGAATTTAAAATAAATGCGTTCCGATGGCTGCTATAACTTCCCTTGTGTCAACCTGCCCCTGTGACTACATATGTGTTTATTTTCTATATAAAAATGTATGTTATGGGGTATACTATAAAGTTCTGATTTAAAGAAGTATTACTCGAAAGTTATTATTATTGTTGATCTTTTAGTTTTATTCAAAACTAGTGATCAGGGCCTGATTTATTTTAAAAAATCCCTCATATTTCCTTTTTTTTTTTTAATTATTAATTCCAAACCCTGATATTAACTATAAATATAAATGTTATTTGCCATAATATATTTTTTTAAACTCCTGAAACTATTTAAATTCACGAGTTATTAAAATTAAATAAAATAATAGGTTATTTACATACCCATATCAAATCCTACTACTATGTATTGTCATTAATTTCACATCACATTGACTTGTTTCCTGACTATCTACCTGTTCGATTTCATTTTATTTTTAACTATCATTTACTATTACTATCATTAACCCTGATGAGGGGGCAGAATCCCAAATTGTGGGTGTCTTAGAATGAAATAGAATAATGTAAAGAGTAACATTTAGATCATTTGTTTTTTTTTTAATATAACTTTTTTTGCTGATAAACAGATTATATGAAATAATTACCTATCGGATCTCGGAATTTAATGGAATTGAGACTAAACGGACACAATTGGTTAAAACAACCTCTGTTAATCTGATGTAATTTAATTAATCGAAAAAGCTAAATGATTGCATGAGTTGTATAAATATAAATTAATTTATGAAAAAGATAATGTGTTAAAGTTTATTTTCTGTCATTTATGATAACATTTACACCGTATAAGTCTCAAAGGGCTCTTGTATGAAGGGATACTGTTAAAAAGACTAAGGACAGCATAGTTCTTTAGAAAGGTGACAAATTGCCCTTAGCGATTTATGTGAACCTATGGCCAAACAAGTGACCAACCCCGCAAAAATATGGCAAAAAAAAGACATTTGCAGGAAACAGCTTACCAAAATATGCCACCTTATTCTATGCGGTTTTATATATTGCAACTTGAGATTGAAAAAGTTTTACTCAGAAAATAATATATACCTCCTTACGAGAAATAGTGACAATGGTTATTAACTAATAACTATAAATTAATAAGATGAAATTTATTTTTAGAGCACAGGTCACCTACAATATTGTGACGAAGAAGCCGAATCAGATGTTGTACAAAGTTGTAGAATTTAATTTTTATATATATATATTCCATGACTTAATGGTATACTACATGACATTACATTGCATTCTATACATTACAGGAGATTATTACACGTTATTATGTTTAACAAAATATCTGTAAGTCTGTACAACAAAGAAAACAGTTACTTCTGAGACATTGTTCTGTCACTGTGAAGTTAAATTTAACTGTCCCGTTTCAAGTGATCTTATACGAGTTGCTATTGTTTGTCTGAAATTTTTATATTGTAATTAACGTCAATAAAATTATTCCAACCCGCATTGGTGTTGAAATATAATATAAAAAGTTTTGAAATGCATGGTTCATTACTTTGTTACCTTTAGAGGTAAATATCTAGCTTACTAGACTTATTTACTCAATACTAAAAAGTAAAAAAAAATCTAACCAACATATAACTAAGATATTAACATATAGTAAAAATGATGAAATATTATTTAACAATGTGACAGCAGCGGTTATTTGAGAGCAATTATTTTTATTAATCTATATAAATAAAGTTGAAATTCTGTTTGTTTGTTTGTTTATTTGTTCTTTATAGAAATCCATACCGTTTGTCCTAAATTCTCCACATTTCGCTCAGTGGTTCTTTGATACCAGGCGCGAACACCTGTCCATATTAAAATTGCATAACTTCAGCCGATCTTAAGCTGATATTCTTTATTCACCAAATTTCGCTCAGTGCGAACACCTAATCATATTAAAATTGCATAACTTCAGCCGATCTTCAGCTATTATTCTTTATTGTTATAAAAATCATAATGATCTCACTTTACAATGTTTTTTTTTACGAAATCGACCGTTTCTTTAGAAAAATGAAATTCCCCGTGAGAAACCGGTATATACAGCTAAAATCTATGTAAAGATGAAATTCTCTTTGTTCTTTAAAAAAATCCATACCGTTTGTCCTAAATTCTACAAATTTCGCTCAGTGGTTCTTTCATACCAGGTGCGAACACCTGTCCATATTAAAATTGCATAACTTCAGCCGATCTTCAGCTGATATTCTTTATTCTCCACATTTCGCTCAGTGGTTCTTTCAGACCAGGTGTGAACACCTGTTCATATTAAAATTGCATAACTTCAGCCGGTCTTCAGCTGATATTCTTTATTGTTATAAAGATCATAATGATCTCACTTTACAGTGTTTCTTTTTTTACGAAATCGACCGTTTCTTTAGAAAAATGAAATTCCCCGTGAGAAACCGGTATATAAAGCTATAATCTATGTAAAGATGAAATTCTGTTTGTTCTTTAAAGAAATCCATACCGTTTGTCCTAAATTCTCCAGATTTTGCTCAGTGGTTCTTTCAGACTAGGTGCGAACACCTGATCATATTAAAATTTCATTACTTCAGCCGATCTCTGGGTATATTCTTTATTTTTGTAATCATCGTTTTGATCTTGTTTTACATTGGTTTTTACAAAATCGACCGTTTGAGTCGATAAAAGTCTCAGTTTATAGATTTAAAAAATGAAATTCTCCGGGTGAAACCGGGATATACAGCTAGTTTTAAAATTTAATTAAAATATTAGAACAATTAATTTTATTTTTAATTATTTGGTCCTGATTATTAAAACAAAAATATGTCGAATATATATCCAAATCTATCAGCGCTCCTGACAGACAGCCTTCGCACTATGTCAGTATTATTTTCTATGTAAATTTTATGTTGAATAAAAGTATTAAAATAAAAAAAAAATATCCAAATCTTAAAAAAAATGGTGGGATATTGTATTGTGACACTAGAAAATCCCACAAATAAATGGAAATTGAACTCTAAAAATTCTACTTTCACCAGCGACACCTATGCCATTCTAATGTCTTTAGAAAATATAACCTATAATAAATTTGCAAAATCCGTTACTGCGACCTGTTGATCTATCAGTAATAATGGACTGAAGCACTAGTTCATTGAAACAAAAAACAAGTGCAAAGTGGAAAAGAAACACTGTTATGGATCCCTTCACACATCGGTATAAGAGGGAACGAACGAACCGACAAAAGAAGCAGCCAAGAGCTCATATTCTCCTTACTTAAGATCCACTTTTTCTAACGAATGGGTGCAGAAGATTAAAAGCGTTGTGAACAAAAGCTGGAAGGATGAGTGGGAAAGAAGGCAATTTAGCCACCTTCGCCGGATCAAAGAACACAACCATTCTTTGCTATCCCCCTAAAAGCTTAACGTCGAAAGAATGCTCTATAATAATCGGTCTCACCACAGTAGCGCATCTCCACCTGCTTTTTGTGCTGCACAGGCTGTTCTGCCCAGCAAGTTACAATGTACTTCTTACAGTAGAACATATATTTCATTGTAGAAAGTATGTGCAGGAATGAATAAACCTCAAGATCACCAGTTCGAGCCTTTAAAAGAGAATCGGAATATATTAAAAACTTTTGAATATCTCACGATCATAACATTAAAGTGTCATATCTAAGATATTTTATTTTGCAACCGTACTGCTAAGAACAGACATAATAGATTTTAGAAAAAAAAGTGGAGACGAACCCTTCAACTTCGTCAACGGAAAAGTTGTAATTTTTATTTATAATCAAAAGGCCAAACACGTTAGATATACTGACAGTGATAATTAATAAATAATAATACGTAACATAATAATTTGTCTTACTTATACATATACTTCTAAAAGGTGTGTTTTTGGTTGTCGGTCTGCCATAAATTTCTTGATACTTGATCATTTTCGATTATTGAGGTATCATTCAAGGTATCAGAAACTATCGATTATGTACATGCGAAAATGAAAGTACTCTACAAAACTACTACTACTCTACTACCTACAAAATAAAAAATCATGAAAATAGGACTATTAGTAACAATGTCTCAGCCTTTTGAATTCTCTTCATGTTTTAGTCGACTTAGCGAGAAAAAAAAAAAAAATCTTCTGTCTGATATGGCGTATTTACTTATCATCAGATTAGGGCTATAAGGTAACTGATTAATATGGTGCGAGAATTATTCGTCCGGGCCAACTATTTAAATAAAATGGCATTATTTAACTTTTTATAGAAACATTTTTCTTTCATTTAAAATTACATTTATAAAAAGGAAAAGAAAAGCGTTACTATCAACTTGTTTCACTCCATGAAATGAACTGAGTAAAAAACTGAAAGTTCAACTATTATCTTTGTATACCTTACCCTGTACTCTATACCACATATGTTACCAAGGTCGATTGTTGCACATGATGCTGTTTTATAACCTGTATTAGACTTGTGTTTTGGAAACGCTAACGTTCAACTCTATGCACCTGAATACATTGAATGACAATCATAAATTTAAATCATCATTTCTATTTATTAAAGACATAAGTATCCCCACCCTCCAATATCTATGGCAATACTTCACCTTCCAGCATTTGAGAAATGGCTACCATAGAAAGCTGGAACCAACTATAGCCACGAATTCTGAGGCTCATTGTTCCAATACACAGAAGGAGGACGCAGCGTTGGACTGGGATCTTTGTAACCGAAACAATTCACCACCGAGGAAAGGAATACTCAACGTATTTCAGCAGATGCCTCATTAGGGGCAAGTGGGAAGACGGGCTTGAGGAATGCTCCACCCGGTTACTTATTCGTGATCCTTTGCCACCTTCTTTTGTCTCAAAGAGGATCTCCTAAGTACAAAGGACATTAACGCCTCTTGTCTCGTTCGCTACCTGGCGAGAGGTAACCGAATCCAATGCTTAGGCGACCTCCTAGGAACTTGAATATGATGTATTTCATTCATCCAGATTTTCTACAAAAACGCTACATTTTATTGTACACTATTACATTTTTTGTAAACTATTGTACACTATTGTACTTATTACATTTTTATTGCACACTTCAAAACATCAAACGTAGCTCGAATCCGGGTTTGTCTACTTTATCTTTTAGCAGATTGATTGATGCTAATTGTTACATCTCCGTTCTAAATTGCATAGCCTAAATAAGATTTCGTTTGGTTATTCGTTTTTTTTTATTGCCATTCAGTGCTTGAAATGAAGGCATTTACATATTCGACGAAAATTCAATGTTTCCGAGCTAGGCGCAAATAAAATTTTCTTTTATTCATCGTTACGCTCCTCCCAGAGGAAGGTATTCTCAAAAATGATATCTCAATCATCGAAAATGATCAATATAAAAAATGTCATGGTATAACTACTAAGTGAAATTTTACTAAATTTGAGAGGAAAGATTTTTTTTCTTCAATTTTTAAATCTAAAGCAATTGTTTGACTTTTAATATCAGTTCTAATTTTTAAAATTTTATTTATTTGCTATTTATTGCGTCGCATCTATCCAAAAGTGTCATTGGTATTAACTGTTTTCCTTTTCATATTATATTACAGTAGTTAACTGCTCTTAGGTACTCAAATAAGTTAAGGGCTGTAGCTTCATCATCCTTTAGTATCTCTTTTATAGTTTTATTGGGAATAATCTAGGAACAAGTGTTTTACACATTAAGTTATATCGTAGCACTTGGTGAATTCACATTGTCATATTGAATATGATTTCTTCCCTTCTCATTTTTCTATGGAAGTGACCCATTTGTTTCACTCCGGTTAAACTTCTTCAATTCTTGAAGGTTTGTTCATCCAGTTTCTTTCTCAAATTTTCAGCAAGTTCTTTCTCAACTAGTTTAGCCAATTCTCGAGTTCGACAGTTTATACTGTTATATAAGCTACTTCCCCCTTTCTGGCCAAATTTGCATATGAAAACAGTAGCAATGTTCTTGCTATATTTTATATCTAACTAGATTATTTTTAAACATTTTATAATCTATTTTAGATATATAAAGTGTTTAGTTAGTTACACTTTTTATAAATCGAAAACGGTTATACAGATTTTTATGATTTTCGAATGTTGGATGATTCGTTGGATTTGTCTCCACCGAGTGATGTAAAACTATCGATAGTGTCCACTATCAATAGTTTCGTTAGTATCTAGTTTAAAACTATCGATACTGTATATATAGATATAATGAGGTGATGACTTGGTGAGGGCGGTCAGAATAATTGAATTTTCAATTTGGAACGATAGGAGCTTTAATGCACTTTTCATTTGCACTATTTTCTTTTCTTTTTTTATTAGGGAATCAGATAAACATGTCTATAAATAAAGGATGGGTTTAAATTTAGAATCAGGTAATTTTAGGCAATTGAAGCTTGGTCTTACACGCAAAAAATAAAAACTTTATCAAAAAGTCTAGAAAACTGGATTAAGAGGATAGTAATACCAAATCACTTCAAGTAGCCATGCCCCAGGCTTCCCGACGAAGTTATTCTATACAGTGAAAGGATTTCGTTTTGTAGTTGGGAATAAACTCCATAAAGAAAAAAGGAAGTTTTCGTGACATTTGTCTAGACACAACTTACCTTGAAACGTGCATTATTCAAGAAGAATGTTCTGAGGTAATTGAGTGAGAGAGGTTGAAAATAAATTTGTATAAAAAACTGTTATCTAGTTTCTTATGTCATTAACCGAGTAATTTTGAAGTCAAGGCCCTGTTAGGTAATAAGTTTGTGGGGTTATGCCTTCACTTTGTATTGTGAGGTGACACAACCTCTGAATAAGTTATTTTTAAGTGGACTGTATGGGAAAATTGATAACGATACATCATAGATTATAATATAATATTTATATAAGGTTAATATCTATTAACCTACATACAATGGGGGGCCGGGATGGCCGAGTGGACAAGGGCGCTTGCAATAGGTAATCAAAGTTAAGCAACGTCCATCGTGGTTAGTACTTGGATGGGTGACCGCTCCATTCGGGTGACCGCCCACCAATGAACGCCACGTCCAAGTCTACCCCCACCCCCGGGTATGTGACGCCCGTCAGCCTACTGGAGGCGACTCACACCGACCGGGCGTAGGAGTGATGAACCTTCCCCGTGTATCTCATCGAGAATCGTGGTGTGGTTTTCCAGGATGTCAGTAACCGCCCGGAGGTTTGGTTCAAGGACGGTATGCTTCAGGGAAAGAAATATAGGCCCTCGGGGCCTGCTGACTCTGAGCTACCATAATCCTTGGACCTAAACCAGTTTGTCACTGTCCTTGAACCCGAGAGAGCTGACGCCATCGGTGGGAAGGACACTGCCAAATTGGCCCCAATGGGATCGGTTATGGAGCTATGGGCAGTCTGCCGCTGCACCATGGTGACCAAAGCTTGCAGCAACGTGAGGTTTGGGCTACCCCTTCCAGGCTGTCTGTACTCCCGCAAGCAAAACAAATGTCTGTAAGAAGACCACACTGCGCGGCCAAAGGTCTCATTAGGCCTAATGCGCCACCAGAAAAAAAAAAAAAAAGAAAAAAAAAACAACCTACATACAATGATTAAAAGGAGGAAAATAAAACAGGAACAATTCTGGTTAGTGATGTGAGTATGAAAATAAATAATGGAGGAAATAAAATTGCGGAATAATATAAAATAAAATAATTAGATTGGTGAGGAAGCAGCATGTTGAAATTGTTGGTGATTTTTAACTAGGTTGACTTACAGCGAATTGCGAATTGGCCACTCTTCTCTCCTGCCTCCTCTCAGGAGCCCAAGGGGCTGTTTTCAATCTACTCCTTCATTATAACATTCATTTCAGCAACGAGAAAATTGTAAAAACCAGGCCTTGATGGTGACTTACAGTTCACGAGACTTAAAACGTTCGTCACGTGAGCCAGCTTAAGATGGAAGGCATCGTGCTTTAGAGATTTAACAAGTTTTTTGTTTTTATATTATTCCATCATGTTGGAAGACATATATGAGCAAATCATTCATTTTTACTTTCACTTACCTATATATGAAATATATAGTAAGTGGAAGTATTGCGATCGTGAAAATTTTCGACTTCCGGTTTTCAACGGAAATACACGTTTTGGGGTCCCCTGAGTCAAAATAACCAAGTCCCGCTAAATGGTCTGTGTGTGTGTCTGTGTGTCTGTTGTGTCTGTGTGTCTGTGTGTGAACAGACTAGCTCAAAAACTATAAACCTTGCGAACCTGAAATTGGGTATTTAGAGTATGTATAAGCCCGCGATGTGACAGCAAAAATTTCATCAAATTTGCTGAAAGGGAGGGGGTACTTTATTTCATAACTTTTTATGTTTTTTTCGATTTTCTCAAAAACGGCTCTAACGATTTTGATTAAACTGAGTATTTGATCTACTTATATGCCTGAAATATGACTGTAAAAATTTCATCAAAATTGATCAACCGGAGGGGGGACTTTACTTAATAAATTTTGTATCATTTTCACGTGTTTTTTTTATTTACTCAAAAACGGTTTTAACGATTTTGATCAAACTTGGTATTTGATGTATTTATATGCCCGAGATATGACTGTAAAAATTTCATCAAAATCGATCTACGGGAGTGGGGACTTTACTTAATAAATTTTGTATCTTTTTCGCGGGTTTTTTTATTTACTCAAAAACGGCTTTAACGATTAACAGAAATAAGATATGAATGTAGAAAAATGTCACTTTCTAATCTAAGTAAGTTGGTAAGTGAAAGTTGTGTGTTGCGCGCACGCACCAGATTTTTACTTTCACTTACCTATATATGAAATATATAGTAAGTGGAAGTATTGCGATCGTGAAAAATTTCGACTTCCGGTTTTCAACGGAAATACACGTTTTGGGGTCCCCTGAGTCCAAATAACCAAGTCCCGCGAAATGGTGTGTGTGTGTGTGTGTGTGTGTGTGTGTGTGTGTGTGTGTGTGTGTGTGTGTGTGTGTGTGTGTGTGTGTGTGTGTGTGTGTGTGTGTGTGTGTGTGTGTGTGTGTGAACAGACTAGCTCAAAAACTATAAACCGTGCGAACCATAAATTGGGTATTTAGTGTATGTATATGCCCGCGATGTGACAGCCAAAATTTCATCAAAATTTCTCAAAGGGAGGGGGTACTTTATTTAATAACTTTTTACGTTTTTTTCGATTTTCTCAAAAACGGCTCTAACGATTTTGATTAAAGTGAGTATTTGATCTATTTATATGCCCCAGATATGACTGTAAAAATTTCATCAAAATTGATTTACTGGAGGGGGGACTTTACTTAATAAATTTTGTATCATTTTCACGTGTTTTTTTTTTACTCAAAAACGGCTTTAACGATTTTGATCAAACTGGGTATATGATGTATTTATATGTCCGAGATACGACTGTAAAAATTTCATCAAAATTGATCAACCGGAGGGGGGACTTTACTTTAAAAAATTTGTACCAATTTCACGTGTACATATTTTTTATTTACTCAAAAACGGCTTTAACGATTTTGAAGAAACTGGGTATTTGATGTATGTATATACAAAATATGTAAAAGCCAACATTTCATCAAAATTGGTCCAACTGAGGGGGCACTTTATTTCATGACTTTTTTTTCCAATTTTTACCTTTTTTTCGATTATCTCAAAAACGGCTTTAACGATTTTTATCAAATTCCTCATATTTAATGAAAATTAGGTTTTCTTTAATATCAGGTAAGGTGTATCATTATTAAAATGTTCTGAGGGTTTTTTTTTTTTTGGGGGGGGGCTTTTTTGTTTGTTTGTTTTTTCTTATGAAGTACCTTTGTTTTTGTTTACATGGAGAAATTAACTGTCTCTCGTTACGCCTAAAAATAAGAACTGGCTAAATATGAGATATGATAAAAATAAAGAAAACATAAAGAGGAGAAAAAAAGAAAAATATTCAGTCAACTCATAAAACTCGTTGAGCCCACGCATGCGGAGTACCCCTTTAATGACTGACCATTGTTCATAATTAAAGCCGTTCTGTTCATTTGAGTAGTGGCAATTAAGAAAAACGCATTAATTTCTAATCTAAGTAAGTTGGTAAGTGAAAGTTGTGTGTTGCGAGCACGCACCAGATTTTTTTAAGTACAATTCCATGTTCCAAAAATTCATGTCATTCTTAAGTATAACAATGGGTTATTATTCATAATGTTTAATTATTTAATTAAGAGTCACATAAGCTATAAGGCGGCCCTACCTTTAAAATTCAATCAACATGATGTAAGGATGACTTTGGCCAGTTAATTTGATATTTTTTTATTATAGAGTAGATAAGCATTTTTGTTTGCAAACTAAACAAAATTCCACTGTTACACTTTCTTTTTTTCATTTAAATGAATTGTATTTCCAATGGGTGCTTAGAGGCAGAGGTTATCACTTTTCCCCTTTAAAAACAAAGTTTTCGTATGTGCTATCGATAGTCCAAAAAACTATTGATAATTCAATAGTTTTAAATCACTATCTCCGCCTAGGTTAGCAGAATAGGTATTAAAAACATCGGAAAGATGGTTAGAGGGATGGGAGGGGGGTTGATTATTAACTGTTTAAAATTTTAATAGATTTAAAGAATTTGGACACGTTGATTTTAATACACTTATTTATTTAAACTTATAACTGACATTAAATCCACTTAAATCTCTGGACTAATCAAAAGATTTCAGTATCTAACACGATTTTACCTAATATCACTTAGACCCCTTGTCTTATAAGACCCACATATAAGATAGTTAATCTTTATTTTTTTAAGTGAAAAAGAAGTGACAAGGAGAGAATATAGCATGGATGAAGGAAGGGAAAATTGGAGGACCCAAGTCACGCCCCGTCTATCTCCTTCCCTCCGGTTAGGATTCTATGAATACATGCATTATATAAACATGAAATTGCAGTTCTTCTCGGAACTAACTGATAGCGACGATGAAAGACGATCGGGACAAAGATGTGCTAGGGAACCCCGGGTCGATGGCTCCTGCCTCGGGGACTGCCATCCTCTAATGATAAGCTTCTCTGAAACATGAGAGGCCATTATTTTTAACAATGGGTACAACTAGGTCCGGGGTGTGCGTATCCGTAATTGGACGAAAGAATCCGACACTATGCGGGGGAAATGATAAGCAAGCATTGTGCTCCGGTTGATGTTACCGAGTAAATGTGATCTATCAAGTCGTTTCATTTATTATATTTGTTTATACACATTAATCACCGACAATAATATATTATAAGGCTTAGTGAACCCAAAGTTTCGATGCCGACAACACTAATCGCACCCTACAAGCCTCCATCCATCACTCCCCTTCCAATACTAACCCAAATAAGATCAGTCCTTCCAGAATCCTACCACCTACGTCTCGGCCTACACCACGGACGTTTTCCAGTTGGCAAATCGCTTATTAATCTTTTAGGTAATCGTTCGCAAAAAAATTTTCCCTATAGTTTTTATTACATTTATTTCAATTACAGTTCATTGAGTTCGGGGTTGTTTAAATGTCTAAATAATCTGAATTAACCGAGTAAATTTCAGCATTATGTAACCATCTATATTCTCCTGTTGATTCACCCTTCATCGGTCGAATATATATATATTAGCAGTACAGACAAAAAAAGAGACAACTTTTTCATTATGTAATTACCTTTATTCCCTAAACGGGTCCAAATATTATATGCCATATTATGGATATATATTTATTTCCGTAAATATCATGCAGCTCTATGGGGAGTTAAATCAAACCTCTACCTCCTCATGGTGCTCCCTGTGTGAGGCGGTACCGAGTCGTGGCGGTTGTAGCCATTGCGAAGTGCAGGAAATGGCATTTCGGGGGAAGGTGGGGCTCCAGGCCTAGCTTCCTAGGAGTAGGCGACCCCAAAATCAACCTCCCTGGTACTCCAGGTTGGGGGTTGGCGTTGGGTTTGCAGCTCTTCGTCAGAAAATCACACATTTGCATTCAAACTTAACAAAACATCCTCGGATAAAAGAAAGTCAGAAAAGAAGCGAAAATTGCTACGGAAACGGTAACTAGGTATTGGAACAAGTACAGAAGTAGTGAATGAATTGAAGAAACTAAAAAAGGTAATTGTTATGTTGTCACAGACAAAATTAAAAGGTAAAGGAATAGAAAGGTATGATGATAATTACCACTTTTTTATTGGAATGGATAAAAGTGAAAGAGCCAAAGCTGGTATGCCTATTTTGATTAAGAAAAATTTAAAAAAAAAAAACATATAATTAACTATGAATGTATTGACGGACGACACAATAGAATTAAAATCATAGCCATCCAAGTTGTTATTATTGGCGGTTATGGACCAAACGATGATGCTTCAGCAGTGGATAAAGAAAAATAAAAAGCTTTGAAAGTTTCAGACAACAATCTGAAAATATTGCCGGTTGGAAGATACTCCATATGATTGGAGATTTTAATGCAAGGGTAGGAAACAGAGAAAATTTTGAGATAGTTGGAATATATGGGTCAAAACGATAATGGGTGTCAACTAATAGACCTCTGTGAAGAGATGGACATGAAAATCTTAAATGGATTCAAACCAAATAAAGGTAATTAATTTATTAACATAATTGATTATATATTTTTAAGACTGTTAAGAAACCATCGATAGAATCGATTGAAGAAAAGAAGATAAAAAAAAGTTATAAGGATCGAGTAGAAGCCATATGATAGATTTTTCGACTTGTTAATATTTAAACTTTAGCAATTATTCAATCCCAACCTGTTGAATTTCCACGATTAAATCATTATTTCATCAAGTTAAATAAAAAATTTAATTTATAAGAATACACATTTTTAATACGAAATAAAATAGCTAAATAACGACTATGCGATCTTCCAGGCGATTCCAAACACAGACATTATTACGACATTTAACAATTGATTCCTCGCGTATTTTAAGGTATTCTAGAAAGGTGCTCATGAAAAATATAATTAATTAAAATACGCTTCTATCAGTTAGTAAAGAAAACATTTTACTGCATCCAGCCCTCACTACCTCTTTTCGCACAAATCTTTCGTTTCGCCGCGGTATGGAAAAATATTCAGAAGAGGTGAGCAATAAAACAGAAGGAAAGATGTTAAAGTGGCATTAAAAATTCAGAGATTAGGTTGAAGCCACTCATCCAGAGGCACACCTGTTGAATTATAATAATATAAAATATTCAAATGGGATTGAGGCTGCCGCGTTGCCGAGAGCATTGAAAGGGCCGGCAGCAATCAGCTACCCCCCCCCATTTCTTCCCCCTCCCCGCCCCACCTCCGCACCTTCTTTGAAATTACCAACTCCTTTGAACCGAGATCAAAACAGCGAAGCTCCTTGCTCCCGGCAGAAAATGATTTCTATTTTCATTGGGTAATATTCTCTCGGGCAGAGGGTTGGAGCAGGTGCGTCGCGGGGGCTGAATTTCATATAAAGCGATATTATAGAGGCTAGGCCCCTTGTTGGGGGGTGGGGGATGCTCCTTTTTGAGAAAATAACTCTGATTTGTGGCGGCTCCACTGGCTACGGAATCAACCACAACCTAGCCTCATTCCAATATGTATTCATAAGCAAAAAACCAAGTCCCCCTATTCATTTCTTTTTTTTCTACAATGGAAGTTGCTCATAAATATTTCTAATTTTTTTCTTCATTTTTTTAACGTCTGTGGCTGATCGGACGACTAGGGGTCCTAAATTTCCTAAACTAGGTATTATTAGGGATCTTTAACCAGTACCTCACATCGCACAGGCTCGAAACCTCCATTTCACGTGCCATCCAAATGACGGCATAGCCAAGGATTTTATTTACTTCCCTATAAAAATCCTAGGGCCAACAGGCAGGCTGCGAACCTGGGTAATAGTTGGCTATGCTAACCACTACACCACAGGTAACCCACCCCCCTTTTTGTTACTCTCTATCTATATATTTGTACATGATTGAATGCAAGGATGTTCGTATTTTTTTTTTTTTTTCTTTTTTTTTTTTGGCACCAAGATTTGTAATCAAATCTTATTTCGCCAAAATGTTCGTACTTTATGCATTACTACACCATATATCCGACCACCATGATATTTTGAAACGTTGTTGAGTACATGAACGTTTCTTGCGTAGTACATAAATGTCATTATAGATATTTCATATTATATATGAAATTCATTCATATTATATTCATATTATATATAGTTCATATCATATCATTATAGATTTTCTCTTAGGGAGGGATTGATTATATTCCTTTTTTTTTTTTTTTTTTTTTTTTTTTAATATTCTATTGACATCAAAGGAAATATTTTATATTTTTTTCAGTGTAGTATGATCGCCAAATATCTACATTGATATTTTCATATAAACATATGAAGTTATGTATGTACATTTATTATTCTTAAGGGATTTAGTCCCTGAGATAAAGTTCAGATTTCAATCTATCAGAGCTATAATCAAGTGCATTTTTAGGTGAATTTAGTATCTTAATTTTTATTTTTAACTTTTTTTTCATTAAAATAATAATATTCATAATTAATATATGATATACAGGATTTTGTACCAAACAATGAAATATTTGAAATATGATCATTTCAATAGTGAGAATATAATGCTAAAGTTGTAAGGAGAAAGGTTTGATTTTTGGCTAGATATTAAAAACAAATAGATTATACATGGTAAAATCATTGTAAATATGATATAATAAATAATTAATGCAAATATGGTTATATTTTTTTAATACATGGTCATGAGAAGGAAGGGGAAAATCCGATAATATTCATTTTAACGGTTAATCAGATTTCAAAGAATTTCGACTAACTCGTTGTTCATTAGTATTAGTTAATGAAGTAGTTTTGTGTATAGATGAGGTCGCTGGAAATTAATCTTAACAATGTTATTCTGGTTAACATCTGGTATTGTTAATGGTTAACATCGAAAAAAAGGAACCATAATCCCACGTATATTAATGATGCCCCACCACTATTGGTAAAGCAAACTAACATAGGAAGGAAATTATATTTAAACATTTAGAAGAAACGCCTGTAGATAAAAGAAAAAAATTAATCTTCTTTAACTTTATATACTACATTTTATCTAAAGTTCCGTCCCCATAATATACACCTGTGCTCGTTTAAAAAAAAAAAAAAAAAAAAAAAAACATTTTTCTTAAGAGCTCTTTAATAGATCTTCGAGAAAGGAGAAGTTAGAAGTGCAAAACGTACTAGCGTGCATAAACCACACTCGGTGTTGAACTTTGTGGCCGACATTAAAGTCCCCTCGCACTAAGCATCCTTTGCATCATTTACATTTTCTTGAAAAAAAAGTTTTATAGACTGCCTATTATGGGGGGATAAGTTAAAACATCTTAATTTCCAGGATTCAGTAGATCAAAAAACTGCTGAGATCAGAAAAAAATATACCAATAATAATGATTTACTTTTTAAATTGATATTTACATGTCAAAGCATTTCTGACGGGGGAGGGGATTGGTAAACAGTTGTAATTATTAAAATTTGCACCAAACACATACGATTCAATCAATTTTACATTCTTTGAACGAGGAAAATATGATAATTCGTAATACATTGCACGAGAAAATATTGGCAAACTATAGGCATTATTAATACAGTGGAAATTAACATATCACTCATTATTTACATAATACACATATCTATCAAATATTTAAAACAATAATTAAATTATTAAATTAAATTAGTTATCAACATTTCTCAACAATTCCAGGGTAATTGACGATATCTAGGTAAGGGCGAAAGAATTCTCGATTTAATTATTCAATTACTTCCTCAATTAATAACAATTCTTTATAAGAATTTTTAATTCTAATAATAGGATACAGATATAAATGCGAATTATTTTATAATTTACCTCTCAATAACAAAGAAAAAAGAAATTGGGAATATGTTCTGCAATTTGGTTTAATAACACTTCATGCTTTGACACATATTACATTAATAAACATTGATTAAATTTATTAAATGTTGCTTCCTTTTTTTTTTTTTTTATTTATTTATTTATTTATTTATTTTTTTTTTTTTTTTTTTTTTTTTTGTTACAAAATATCTCCGGTTTACTTTAATGCAGAAATATAACAATTAATATCTAATCACCTCTTATGTATTCCAGTATGTTTAAATTCTTATCCATTCCTTCATTATAAACTTCGCTTATCCATAATAATCCCTAATAAAATTTTTTATTATGCATGAAGTTAGTATTGATAAAAAAAAAAAAGTTGTAAAAATATGTATACAGATGCGCTCATAAGTTTTATTTATCCTTCTAAAATAGATGAATCATAAAAATTTAAAAGCCGTTTTTGAGGTTCAATTTAAAACTTTTCATATTCAAGAACTCCAAAAAAAAAAATAAAAAAAAAAAAAAAACTTTTCATATTCAAGAACTCAAAAAAAAAAAAAAATAAATAAATAAAATAAAATAAAAAATAAAAAAAACAGTACGTATTGTTTTCAATAATATGTTAAGATTGTCACTCATTTATTTTTTTAACCGTGCAAATATAATTTATTTTATTCCAAATCTTATTTTGCCTAGTAGCAATAACGATTTATTTTTTTATCTAATTTTTCACCCAATACTAATTATTTGTCTAGCAAATTAAGATATCATTGAAATAAATAGTTAAAATATATATATGTATGTATACACAAACTCCCCCAGAAAAAATGACTTGACACTTAATATATTTATTTTGATTTTAAAAGCAGTGTTTGTTTTGTAAAACTGAAGTAAGAGTAATGTGTTTGTTTTTGTTGGTAATCCAGCTTGTATAGAGTAATTGTGGGCTATGTATACTAAAATAATTCCTTCATGATTAATAAGGCAGGAGATAAGGCTATTTATGTGGAGGCTTCATTCTTCGACTTATCTTACCACAATTTTCAGTAAATAGGTTTTGTGCATTATAGTAATAGGGGATAACCGCGTTAGACTTGAAGTGGGATTGATAAAAATATATCATATTTTTCTTAAATTATGGATACGCAGCTATCCCATCTTTTTTTATATATTTTTATTTTTTCTTCTTTTGACATTTAAATTTTTCAGTTTTATATTGTAAAGAACTATTTATTTATTTTATTATTCTTTCAAATCGTGTGGGATTTTAACGATTTTTAAGTTTTTAAGATTTATAAAATTTTGAAGAGAATAGGATACCAAAATGAGTTATTTTGGTTGCCCAAGACCGTAACAATATAATTAAATACTGTTGAATATGTATCTCAGACATAATGAGAGGCCTTCCGAGCTTAAGTGAATCAAGCCCATAAATTACTATTTTGATATAATCAAGGTTAAATTCTAACAACGCTAATTGAATTCTATTGTTTTAGAGGATAATTATCTTTTTATTGTTGTATTATGAAGTACATAATTAACTTCAAAAAGGATCATTATTTTCCAAAACAATAATCAAGGTAGCTTGATGATAGACCAACTTGGCTCAGAAAATCTTATGAACGGGGTTAAAGACAGACGAGGCCTTCAGCTGGTAAATTAACTATAACAGTGACCCAGTTTACTTTGCTTTAGATATTGGCAAGAATAACATGAATCATATCACAAAAAAAAAAATTTATTAACTTCGGTCTTGATGAAATGTTGAATTTAACTCCTCAGAATAACAATGTTTAAATGATCAACCATTTATTTCTAAAAATAAAGATAATGATATTCTGCAGTTATAACGCCCTCATACATCTGCTAGCTATAAAAAGCCAGTGACAAAATTAAAAGAGAAGATCTGGGGATCTCCTAGAAATCTTATTTTTCCTTCCGCTGCTATAGAATATGAGTTGGTTCGAAGTTCCCTTTAGTGCAAACAAGTTGAAAGGGGCAAGAGCATTAGTCAATTATTTTTTATCATGTGTTTTTATTAAATCAGCCGCCTTCTGAGATGTGCGAACTTCATACCTTCTAACTTTAAACTACTACAGCAACCAATTGCCAGTTGTAACCTCAGTAAGACGCTTTGCTGTCACACTTGTTGATTTAGGTTTGGTGTAAAGTAAAGTTGAAGGGTTTAATATTATCGAATTTCATCGTCTTTGTAAGCAAGTTATGAGTCATTCAATGAGCGAAATAATTGGTTGAAGTAGTTTTACTTTGGCAATTAAAGTAATAAATTATCAATCCTCTGCAATATTTTTTAGAAGAGGTTTATGCACTTCCCCTAGTTAGCGGGGACAAGTGCATAAATCAGACTTGAAACCATTTTTCCTTCATCCTGATAGCAATTTTCAGGATGCAGAAAAATCAACTATACCTTAATTAAAAAACATTAACTTAGCATTGATAGCTATATTTATATAAACATAAAACGATTAATGCTATTTTATTTATTTTTCTATTCATCATTTTTCCATCACTATATTTATTTACATTTTCATTAATGTGTTGTAATCATATTTGTTCCTCAAAATATAAAAATATAGATTTACTAGATCAAATGATGCAATGGCTCATAATAAGATCGTTTATATAACAATAAATACTTAGATAAAAATTATTAGTGTGAATATAATGAAGAAAACACAGTTGAATGGAAAGAGGCCTGAGGAACACCGCGTGTGAGAGAAAGAGGATAATTATTTTATTTTTTTTCCACACCTTTATAATTATTTACAATCGTACAAATTAAAAATTTCTCAGTGAGTAAATATGTCTGATAAATTAATAAATATAAATAATCAGGAGTTACGAATAAATACCATCGGCAATAAATAAAGATTTATAAAAGAAACAGTCGGAGAAGTCTCAAGTGATCAAACAGCTTCAGCCACTTTTCGAAGATTAATTACAGATATTGCGGCCCCGAAAATGGCAGCTTTATTGGAAGGGATATAGCAAGCCGAAATTCTTAAGGGACACTGGCAATCTAAAATTTCTGGATATTAGACTTACTGTCGAGAAAATGAGCTATTGGTCATGGAAAAGTTCTTAAATCGAATAATATTATAGCGCATAATTCAGTTATAATATTAATAACAAATCGTTTAGTATTTAAGCACTACGAAATATAGTTAATACAAGCTATAAAATTATTTTGGCCTTTCATCGTGATTTTCGTGGCAACTTGCTATATTTAGGGATTTCCCCTGTTCCCTTTGCTTTCTTACAAAAGAACCCTGAAATGGACAAATAAAAATATTGAATATAGAGGATTGCAGATATCCAAAAGCATGTCTCTTAAACTTCCTTGAAAAGGAATTTGGCTAAAAATGTCCTGCAAACTACAAAAAAATACAACATACGATTCGGGCAGATAATCCATAGCTTTAATGAAGAAGATTATCAAAAACTGTAAGGATGGAAATTTAAGGAAAAATAAAATTCAAACTCCTCGTTCAGAAATATAAACACCGCTCAAAAACAGCTGATAAAAAAAAAAAAAAAAAAAAATTGAAACAGCAATTTTTGCCAAAATTATAACGTAAACTAACGTCTTCTCTGCGCAATAAGCAACTTATTGCTCAGATCCGGACAGCAAATATTAACTTTCAGGATATGGCCATGAAAAATTCCATCCATAGATTTAACCAACCAGAATGATGTACCATTTGTATTAAAAATGAAGCAGATCCTTCTTGCAATCAGGATTTACGAATAAATAAGATCCTGCACAATCAGGAAAACTTATTGTAAGTTGTCGAAAATATTATTTCCCTTAAACGTATGGACTTCTTTTAACTTGCCTTCGTCGGCTGAATAAAATATTCCCACATGGAGAGTAAAAAAGATATAGTCTAAATATATATTTATATCAAATAAACCTACTTTACCTTTAGTAGGAAAAATTGGAATATTTGTATATGGTATAAAAGTATATAATTTTAATCATTCAAAGCCAATGAAATTTCGTCTTAACTACATATATTGATGATTAATGTTTAAAATATTGTTTTTTGTTTTTTTTTGACATTTTATTTTTTTCTTATTTCCGAAATACAAGATAAAAATTGTTGAAGAAATTGACATCCCTGGACATATTTTATTTTACATAATATCAAATCTTTCCTTGCGAGATAACATAAGCATAGCAGGAAGAAATTGAAAATCATACGAATTCAGACAGCATACCTATCAGTCATCATAGAATCGTTTCAAATACAGAAACCACATGTTAGTATACTTATATTTGTTTTCATGTTTGTCTGATTAAAGCTAACCCAAAATTACCCATTAGCTGCTTAAATATTAAAAAATACTTATATATTATTTTCATCACGTATATCTTTTTTTTATATATAATTTATCTCGTCTTCTACAACTTTAAGTATTTCTTTCCTGACGCCGATTGACCTTGTTTTGATATCAGCAGCTTTTCGGAAACTTTCAATGTTTTGAATACATGCAGGTTCCACGCAATGTATATGCAATTTTATGTAACGTAGCAGCAAAGAATAAACGTTTATTAACGATTGAGTTGAATTAAGTATAAGGATAAGGATTTAATAGAATAGAAGGAATATACAATATTGAATAAAAATTAATTTTTTATCAATACACTATAAAAAATAAAATCAATACTAATTTACCTGACCATTTGGAACGGAAGCAGAGGAAAATAAGTAGGAAAGAAAGCTCATTCGGCTTGTTCTAAATAGAACGTGGTGGCGAAGAAGAAAGAGATTCCTTTTTTTTTTTCTTTTTGTGTAGGAGCAATCACTCTTGATAATGTTCTACAGTCTTGTACTGCTTCGCGCCTCATTGATCCCGGATACAACTCTGCAAGTCGTTTGTGTTTTATTCGTTTATGTTAATGTTTAATGTCAAATACCTTTACAAAATAAACACTAATGCGAGAAAAATACAATTATTGTTTTTAGCTGACACTTCATTGAAAGACGAATAATCAGAAGGTTCGAAATTGATTATTTCTTGATTTTTATCAACAGTGATTATAATTTTTCATAATTAAAAAATAATATTCTGATCATTTTGTTTGGAAATCAAAAATTTAAAATGTCATAATAATAATCTAAGTAAGTTCACACTTTGATAGTATTTTGAAAGTAGAAAATATTAGAAGAACCGAGTCTAAGGGAAGTCGAAATAGCTATCGAAAAGTTAAAATCTTATAAAGCAGCGGGGACCGATAATATTCTTAGCGAACAAATAAAACCATGTGGGGAAGCTGGGATTTCTAAAATGCACCTTTTGATTAAAAAGATCTGGAAGAATGAGAAAATGGCCGAAGAATGGAAAGGGTCTATACTTATTCAGATTCACAAGAAGGAGTCGTGGACCGATACTACCATCTATCGTGGGATCTCACGACTTCCGGTCTGTTATAAAACATATACGCTAAACCAAAATAATCGGAGACAATAAGGAGGTTTCAGACGGAACCGTTCAACCGTAGACCAAATATTCTTTCTCCATCATTAGAGAAAAAATTAGAATATGAGGGTATTGTACATTAGCTAATTATCGACTTTAAAAAGGCTTATACCGGATTTCTGGCAATGGCCAGATTCTCCGCTCAAGCCAGGTGTGCTTGTGGCTATTGCGCCCTCGCTCAGCCTCCACTGGCTTAACACGTTAATCATCATGTCAGTCATATGCGTCTGACGCTAAGAAGTTCTACATGAGCCATGTCATACATATATGTCTGATGTACGCGATTTGGTAGAAGGCCACGTCAATCACAGATGTCCGACGCAAATTTTTAACTTGATTATCTAATAAAGTTACCATGGCCCATGTGAAAATTTTTCTGATATTATCGTGGCGATTAACGTGTTAAATACTAGTTATGCTGCTGAGAGAGAAGCGCAAGAGGTTCCCGCGCTTCTCTCTCAGCAGCATAGGGCTGGCTTGCTTTTTCCCTCCTCCATGGTGGGAAAAGCACCACCCCCGGGGTTCTCCAGCAGGTTGTAAATAGTGTATGAATGTATCTTCAGCACAGTTTTTTTTTTTTTTTTTTGTAAATAAAGTGTGACTGTGTTCCATTAGCAATATTACCTTTCGAAATAGGACAGAATGTAATGATACATTATACAAATAAAGATTTGTATTCTATTAAGAAAAAAAAAGGGCTTATGATTCTATAAACCGCTATAAGCTGTATAATGTTCTGACTGAACTACGAATACTAAAGAAGCTGCAATCTCGTTAGCATATGCATGACCGCAATTTTCAATAAACTTCGGTAATTATTTGTAAGGGAGGTTTGAGGTTAGCTCAGGTTTCAAACAAGGAACTTCGCTATCTCCTGTTTTACTTAATTTAGCTCTAACATATGTCATTAGGGAAGTGATAAGTACCGGATAGAGTTTGGATCTAGGTGGAAATATATCCGTGCTCGATTATGCCGATGGTTTGGTTTTGCTTGGCGATGACATGGAAACGATAAAACTAAATACAAAAACATTATATGCTGACAATTATTCATTTTTTATTTTAAAATAACTAATTAATAATTTTTGAACAATTTCATTAGAAGAGAAAAGATCGAATCGAACCCAGGTCCTCTACATGCAGATTTTAAACCATAATTTTTGAAGAATAAACAATGGCATAACCCATCCTTCTGAGAATTAGCGAAGAATTAGCTATTTTACTAAAATTAGACAATAAATTTAATCGAGAAAATTCGAGGTTTATATTTTTCCAATTAACATTCACGGTCCAAAAAAAAAAAAAAAAAAATTAATAAGTAATATACAATAGGGGAGAGCGGGGTTGGTTGGCGTAGGAGGTAAGTAGGCCATCGGCTAATAGTTTCTGTCACACCTGTTGTGAAGGCCCCACCATTCACCCCCAGTCACCCGCTCGACCTCGGGAGTCTTGTCCTGAGTTTTCAATCCGATGCTAACAGTGTAGAGAAGAGTGTGCTTCATTGATTGATTTTACAACATGTAAGTAAATTTTTATATTTTCAGTAAATTTGGTTTAAAGGCATGGTAAAACATTTGACTCCGATTCTGTTCACATAGCCCAAACTCCTTTGAAAAGCCTAAACTTTCGATGAACCAATTTCTTATTTGATTGTTCTCCCCAGTCCTGGCAGCCATCTTTCATATGATCTCTCCTGTGGGGTTAGTTGGCTTTCTTCAACTGGGGTTTGTTGGCGCAGTAGCAATTCAAAAGCAAGGTAAACATAAACAAAGGTGAAACTACCAATTGCCTTTAGTTCCAGCAAGGAGGATGAGAGCAAATTTTTCTTATGCAGAAAGTGACGACAGTCTAAACTTCTGTCATCTTCTATTGTCATTCTATTTTCCCTTAAAAACTGTTAAAAACCTATTCAAAATTATTATATCATTATAGTGCAGCTTTTAATAACAATAATATGTGTCAGGCAGTACTTGAATGAGACGGCTAAACAATCCCACCTTCTAGGCTAACCTGCCCCACCTTGGGGTTAATTGGCATACTCTCGATTGACGAATTCTTTAATTTTTTATGATCTTAGTATTAAATATTATGTGGTGAAAAAAATACTTGAAGTACTCTAATACTTGGAGTTTACAGTGGTATCAGCCCTATTGGGATTATATTAACAGGAACGACTCAACAATAAAAAAAGTGAAAACTGTTGCCAACCGACCCCGCTCTCCCCTACAATTAAGAACATATATAATAAATATTATTCTTATCTCAAGTTAGATTTCTAAACCAGTTAATCGAAACCTCTTGAGCACCCTGGTTAGAAAACTAAGTGAAATTACAATGTACATTGAATGTAAGTTTACAGTATGCTAAGATTGCCCCTCTTTCTGTTTGTGTGGGGGAAAAATCCATTTTTGGACGCTCCACGTTGGACGTGGATGAGTTTCTACAATGACGCATCCTAATAAAAACTTTGTTCTATAAATAATTAAATATCGTTATATTCTGTGTGAATTTGAAGTTCGGTTCAGAAAGTTGATCGATGAGAGGTTTATTTGTAAAGAAAGTAGTATATAATCACTTTCAATTTTTTTTTTTAATTTTTTGAAAACCCCTATTATGATTAATAAACAATTAAATAAAAGTTGAAAAGCGTATTATTCTGTAGGTTTTTTAAACTATATGTGAGGATTTTTATGTTATCGCCAGCTGAAACAGATTTAGCACGTTGTTGATAAATTTACAACAAAATATTTACCTACATACAAATATCTTGGCAATGACCGCGCAGCTTCGAAACGCAAGATTCACCCGACAACAAACCTTGTGATGATATTGTATCTATCAGGTAGGAAGGGGCAATGGGAATGGATTTTCTGTCATGTCAGAGGATGATAATGAAACGAATCCTTCCACGGGTGCTAGAGTAACTTGATTGTGATAAGATATTTCAGGGCTTAGTTATAAAGTCTAAGTTTCAAACGTTTAGTCGATTCACATTTTGAGATATCATACATTAAAAATGTTGGTAGAGAAACTGATCAGCTGAATCTCTTTGAGGATTCACGAACAAAGTATTTTAAGGAAGTAAGTTGATCTATCTTCGACCCTAATTTTCGGTCTTAAAAATTTCTTTTCTTGGCTCTGGCTTCCCTTCTCAAAAAACTGTTAGTTTTTAAAAGAACTAAGCAGTGTATTAACTGCACCATTTAATTATTCAGAGGAAGTTATTACTCCACCTGACAAGCTTGCATTTTAAAACTAATTTTTTTTAATAATCTCTTTTCATTTAAGCTTTATGTTAGATAAATTATGTATGTCACTCTTATATTAAGTATTTGATACGCATGATCATTATGTAGGCTAGCCAGGCTATACTTGTATGGGGACGAACCCAAAAGACAAATAAATAATGTATCTACTAATTAAAATAAAATATAGATTAAATTTTGGTAGCATTATAAAACCATGACATTACCATGCAGAACCCTCAACCATGATTTTCACCATTTAAGTTAAATAAAAAAATTCAAAACCAGGTCAAATATCTTGCTAAAGTTTTCCAAAGCTGAAGGCTTACCGGGATAGGATCTAAAAGAAAGGTATGGATAATCCACCAGCATTGATCCTAGAACGGTCCAAGTGCTATAAAAGAGATTCCATCCTTTTCTTCAGACCGGTTACCCTTTTTCTACCATCAAAAGTTTCTCCCTTTGTCTTCACTATCCCGATATTCTTTCCTACCTCATTTCGACCATTTTTTTTTAATAGTCATTTCGCAAATGATCTTTTTATCATAGATAACGCACCAACGCTTCGCCTGAAAATCTCTTCTGCCTAAAATGTTGCCATTTCTTGTTTTTCGTATAAAATAGATTTTTTTTTTCAGTTTTCATTCAGCAGATTAATCATAATTTTTTTTTAAAATTGGTTAATAATAGTTATTATTAAGCAATAATAAGTAACATCCAATAGTTAGTGTTTAATATATTACAGCACACAAAAAAATGTAATTCACATTATTTATTTTTCGTATTTTTTTTATAATAATTATGATGTTAGGTAAATAATTTTTATTAAATTATTTGTCGATTCATTGATGAAAAAAAAAAAAAAAAAAAAGATATATATATATATATATATATATAGAGAGAGAGAGAGAGTGATTATATATACTAAATACTTATACAAATAAGATCAAATAAATGGAAAAAAATAAAGAAATTCGGACGGTACGGGATGTTTTCTATATTATATTTATATATATATATATATATATATATATATATATATATATATATATCGATATATTTTTTCTAGAGAACTAATGAACTGATTCTATTATATCTGAAATTGTATACGAAATTTTGCAGACTGTTCCTAAAATTGTTACCTACGTAAAAATATCTTATATATGAAATTATAGAAATCTATATAAATAAAGTTGAAATTCTGTTTGTTTGTTTGTTTATTTGTTCTTTATAGAAATCCATACCGTTTGTCCTAAATTCTCCAAATTTCGCTCAGTGGTTCCTTGATACCAGATGCGAACACCTGTCCATATTAAAATTGCATAACTTCCGCCGATCTTCATCTGATATTCTTTATTGTCATAAAAATCGAATTAATCTCGCTTTACAATGGTTTTTTACGAAATCGATCGTTTTATTAGAAAAATGAAATTCCCCGGTGAAACCGGGATATACAGCTATCTATATAACTAAAGATGAAATTCAGTTTGTTTGTTTGTTCTTTATAGAAATCCATACCGTTTGTCATAAATTCTCCAAATTTCGCTCAGTGGTTCTTTCATACCAGGTGCGAACACCTGTTCATATTAAAATTTCATAACTTTAGCCAATCTCTGGGTATATTCTTTATTCTTATAAAAATCGTTATGATCTCACTTTAAATTTGTTCACGTTTATTAGAAAAATGAAATTCCCCTGGTGAAACCGGGATATACAGCTAGTATAAAATAAAGAGTAAAAGGGGGGGGAATTAAAGTTGGTTAATAATAATATGTAAAATTGAGAACTTCTTGGTCCCTAAATAAATAAAATAAAATTAGGGATTAACCATTATTAAGAATTCAGAGGTGTGTGATGGTCAACTATTTTTTTTAAGATAGTATGATAAATTATCAGGGTTTTCTGTCAAAAGTATTTTATTTGGAGAGCCTGCATTTCGATCAAAACATGTAGATCTTCAACGGTGCTTGTTGAGTCCAGAGTATTACGGAGACCGCTACAGAGTAATATAGAGACAGGCAGTCGATCGAAACGAAGGCTCCCTAAACAAAATCATCCTACATTATTAAGAATGCTCAAATGACGTTTGAGCACTCTGCGATAGAGAAGAGATACGAACCAGATTTTTAAAGAAAATCTGACGAATGAATCAAAATTTGGATTAAAAAGGTCAAGAACATTAGATGTGTTAAGTTTGTTATGTGCTTCCTATTTTTATAACTTTTTTAACCTAGGATTGAAAAAAAAAAATTTAACATCTCAAGTTCATGACGTAGGATATCATTTATTGTACACTATGAATGCCTTGTATATTGTTTGTAAGACAAATACGATCGTACATGCAAAAAATAAGTAATGAAATAATTTGTATTAAAAAAACAAACTAACTAAACCGAATGATGAATAAAAATCTTGTGATCAGTGATAAAGATACAGAAACTATTACAAGGAACTTTTTAGTAAAATTATTACTAAGTTACACGAAACTTGATTATTCGGTTTCTTTCCAACGATTGAAATATCCTTAGAATAGGACTTAGAAGCCAAGAAAAATGGATACTTTTTTTTTATACCTACTATAACAATTCATTTATCCAGACTAACTGTGGTCAAAAGCTTTTAGGATAATTTTAAATCCGAATAATCCTGATTTGTTTTGTTTTTTATTAACCGTATAATAAAAACTAAACATTTTATACAAAAATTAAATATATTGTATGAAAAATAACAAAAAAAAAATCGTTTTATATAATTTAATTTCAGAGAGTTCACTATCTTTTGTTTGATACAAAATGCGTCGTTGGAATGAATCTCGTTCACGTAAACGCTTTATTGCTTGAAAGGTCTATTCCGCATGATCTAAAAATAAAAGCGAATTTCAGGTTGAATCATAATTAAATTCTTGCTATCCGTTAAGGATCAATATACATATATGTGAACATTTAATTAACTACGAATGCCAGCAATTCTGATCCGAATAAATGAGGGCTGGATTAATGATGTTTCACTGTCCATTTGTAAACTTAATTGAAATAAACTAAACTTAACATGGCATCACGTGTTGGGGGCGGGGATTTTTTCTACGGGTGACGGACTGAAAAGTTTGGCGTTACCAGTGCGCATTTCGTTTTGCTTCGTCTTTTCTCCCTTCATTGGGCTCCTAGGGGAATTCACTGAAAACATTTTCCGTTCCTTACTACCAAAGAAAGTGATGGATACCTCCCTAAGAAAGAAAAGTGTAAAACGAATACGAGTGCTTGTAAATTGAAGCAATGACAGAATAATGTACATTTGTTTATCTTTTTTCTTTATTCTTTATTTTATCTTTCAGCTGGCTTAGGTAGAAATTCAATTAAGAAAACATTAGAAGGGAAAATTGACATATATATATATATATATATATATATATATAAACAAACAAAAAAAATGGGGTCCGTTATCCAGTTCTTATATAAATTAGTAGGTAAATATAATGGAATAATTTTTAATTTAGTATGTTATTATTTTAAATTTATCACAGAAATTCGGAGTGGGTGTGCTATACCTAGAGAGCCTTGCCTTATGCACTCATATGCAGCACATTGGAATAGCGACTGTTGTAAAAATAACATTTTGAAATGAAAGTTTGGAATCGCCACAAAATATTTAAGTAACTTTTATTTAAAACTTGGCCTCATTTTTAATTCTTATTTCAACCTGAACCCATTAAAAAAATTGAAAAACACCTTACATCAATGCTAGCTAAGCATATCAATATCCTAAGTTTTTTTTTTTTCAGAAAATATATGGTAATTCAAAGATTTTAGAAATTATGATCACGTAAAAGACCTTTTTTTTTTCTTTTTTAACTGAAGGTATGTAAGGTCCAATATTATAAGGCACATAATATAAATTAGAAACAAAAAATTTATAACACATAGTAGTGCTCTTCGGAATGTTAAAATTTATTATCTTTTTTATCCTTTAATTTAAACTCCATAACAGATTTCCGATAAAAAAAATAGTTTAAAAAATGACAAAAACAGCAATTGATCGTAAATAGGATAAATAGTGAAATAGACCATTCCTAATAATAATACCTTTATCATAATCGGGGAAGTTCCCAATTAGAAGGAGTGCTTAATTTTTCATTTACAATATTTTATAACAGCTTGTTCATTTACAAAAAAAATAAAAATAATAATTTAACAAATATTTAAAAAACACCAAATGTAGCTACCGCACCAAAAAATTCAAATGTATGTTATCAAATATTTAATATGAATGATTTATGAGTCAACTGGTTCTAGTGTAGTTAAATAATATATGAGTGAAGTTTTTATAAAAATGCAGAAGTCTTAAGTTGCCAACTGGACAATAGCTGTTATCAGGGTTGGGCGCATTCGTATTCGCGAATAAGAATACGAATATCACCCGAAGCACCCCCAACCTGCGAATACGAATACGAATATTCCATGTCGCATATACGAATACGAATATATTTTTATTCGCAAATGTAAATACGAATATTCGCTGGGAAAATCAGCGAATATTCGATTATTCGCAGGGAAAATCTGCGAATATTCGATTATTCGCAGGGAAAATCAGCGAATATTCGATTATTCGCAGGGAAAATCTGCGAATATCCGATTATTCGCAGGGAAAATTTGCGAATAATCGTATACTCGCAGCTGAAATATACAAATACGTTCGTATTTACTTGATAAAAATTCAGATACACTCATATTCGCTACAAAAATATACGAATACACTTATTTTCGCAGGAATAAATATTAAAACAGCTATATTCTCAACTAATAACACTAATTAAGGTATTTCATGACTAAACATTATATTTTTTGTATTAAATTTTACGTTAATATTAAAAGTAATTATTTAATTGTTATTTATTTATTACTTTCACTTATATATACGAAATATATAGTAAGGGAAAGTATTGCCATTGTGAAAATTTTCCGGTTTTCAACGGAACCGTACGTTTTGGGGTCTCCTGAGTCCAAATAACCAAGTCCCGCGAAATGGTCTGTGTATGTGTGGCAGGACTAGCTCAAAAACTATTTGTCGTACGAAACTGAAATTACGTCTTTGAGATATATAGGTGCCCGCAATGTGACAGCCAAGATTTCTTTTTCGAGTAAGCATAGTGAGCACTTTATCCGAATACTATTTTTCTATTTACGATTTCTCAAAAACCGTTCTAACGATTTCGATTTAACTTTTTAAGTTTAGCTTTAATGAAGCATTCGTTAATATTGACGAAATCTATTAGGTCTGGTAGGGCTTTTATTATTGGCTAAGGAAAAAATCTTCCTTTAAAGTAATTTTTTTTTATTTCTAATTTCGAGTAAATAATTGTCCCTAGTCATCCCTATTTACTAGAAATGACTCAATATAAAAAACGAAAGAATTTATGATTCGAATAAAAGATAAATAAAATATATGATTTACCAAAACAAAGTTTCCAATTTCCGATTATATTATTAGTAATATATATGTATAATATATCGTTCGAAAGTTTGGAATTAACAATAAGTTTTCAATCAAGAATGAAGTTGGTCCCATTTACTTTAGAACTTCGTTTGAATTCTTTTTTATAAATAAATATATTTTTAGATTATAGAAAAAATAATCGAGTTTTAGACTGAACGATAATCTTTTTTGAGAAACTATCGTAAATAAGAATCGATAGAAAGGGTTAATCACAACGGCCGGTATTAAATTGGAACTAAATTTTCAATTTTTAGAACGTTAGTATTTTTCAAAAAACAACGATAGTTTATCCTTCTAAGGCAGTAACAAGTAATAATGCTTTATTAAAGTAAATAGATTACTGATATGACAACAAGCTCTTAAAACACGTACCTAGACTCAGTACGCCTTGTCTTGTTAATAATGAGCAGTTGGTAAAGATGTACTGCGCATGCGAATATTGCCATCGTGTTTCAAATGCTTGTTGGAACATAACTTTGATTCAATAAGAATCACCATATGTTTTTTTCCGACCTATACAATTTTGAAGAACCCGCTCTGTAGCAGCCTTCCACTATATAATAAACTTGATATAATTCTTTCTTAAATAGAAAGCTTTCGAACGATATATTATACATACACATTACTACTAACATTATCGGAAATTGAAATTTTTATTTTGGTAAATCATATATTTTATTTCTCTTATATTTAATTCTTAAATTCTTTCGTATTTTATATTAAGCCATTTTTTGTAAATAGGGATGACAAGGGACAATTATTTACTCGAAATTAGAAATAAACCATTTCGCTGGACTTGGTTATTTGGACTCAAGAGACCCCAAAACGTCCGGTTCCGTTGAAAACCGGAAATTTTTCACAATGGCAATACTTTCCCTTACTATATATTTCGTATGTAGGTAAGTGAAAGTAATAAATAAATAACAATTAAATAATTACTTTTGATATTAACGTAAAATTTAATAAAAAAAATATAATGTTTATTCATGGAATACCTTAATTAGTGTTATCAGTTGAGAATATAGCTGTTTTAATATTTATTCCTGCAAAAATAAGTGTATTCGTATATTTTTGTAGCGAATATGAGTGTATCTGAATTTTTATCAAGTAAATACGAACGTATTTGTATATTTCAGCTGCGAGTATACGATTATTCGCAGGTTTTCCCTGCGAATAATCGAATATTCGCTGATTTTCTCTGCGAATATTCGAATATTTGAATTTACATTCGAGAATACAAATATATTCGTATTCGTATAACCGAATACGAATATTCGTATTCGTATTCGCAGGTTGGGTGTGCTTCGGGTGATATTCGTATTCTTATTCGCGAATACGAATACGCCCATCTCTGGCTGTTATGATGGCAGAGCGATAGGAGTAGGCAGGGCATGAGGTAAAAAAGTGGTGGATGTCATCAGCTTATTTTTTTTTATCAGAAATGGGGCAGCTATTTAGGCGATCCAATCTATGAATGAAATTTGTCGTATCAAAATAGAGTTCATCTTACAAACACACTTATATATACTATATATATATATATATATATATATGTATATAAAACAACAAATAACTTCAATCAAAACGACAACACAACATTATTTTACTAAAACAAAACAACTTTGAACGAAATATTAAAGGAATGATGACCATAGAAAATTATAAAAATCGCGCAATGAACAAATATCAGACGTCCTCTAAAAATGTCTCTCAAATCTAAAAATGTCATTCAAATCTAATAAACTCAGATTAATATTACTAAGTTATAAACTGGAATAATATAATACATCATAGTAGTGAAATAATATACCCCCATTATAATAATATAAGCATAAAACGCAGCCTGAATAGTTTCTTATTTTCTGGACATCTATGTTTTTTATGTAGCATTGTCCATCAGCAACATCATAAGTATATACACAAACCTCTATATTTTGAATTATAAATTCCAAACCCATCATTTTATATATTTATATTATTATTAACTTTAGACTTGTAAAAATTTACATATGTTACTCATGATTTTGTCTGAACCTGTTTGGTCATTGTTGGGTATGATTATGAGAACAATATACTCTCGAATCACCGCCATAACATAGTTCTTTAGTTGTCGAATGAACCTCAAGAAGCCTATTAATATTTATTTTTAAAGCTCACTCTGTCTTTTTTAATGAGTTGAGGATTCTTCTTTTGTTTCAAATTATTCCCTTCAGAATCATACACAGGATGATAAGTAAAATAGGCTTTCTAACCTCTTGAACGGACAAGAGTTTTCCTCATGTTTGCGGAACTCTGTTGAGTGACAATAGCGATCTATCGAGAGAGTGAACTGCCCGCTAGGGGTCACATCTGCGGTCAACCATTCCCTGTGTAAGTGGACAACCACAACTTAAACATGGCTGACCCCATGCCCTTTCTTCCCAAGCCCCCTTCACAAATAGGCTTGTCAGACCCTCTCCTTCCAATCCACTGTTCCTTTACCAATCCCCCCCACTCTATTCCCAGTCCAACTGGTCTACCCTTGTTGGTCCTTCTGAATAGTCCTGACTTGCGTGTATAGGTCCGTCATGAAATGAAATAAGCCTTTTAATTTAAAAAAGCAAATACAAAATGGAATTGAACAATCCATTGCTCGCAGCCGCGGAGCAAAAAGACTACGGGAATTGTATCTATGAGACTTAAGTTTCTTCACTGGTGTCATGCAAAAAACAAATATAACGAACTTATAAGATAGAAAGTGACTTAAAACAATTAGTTATGAACTTTCGCTAAGCCTCTATTATTAAAATGATATATTATAGGTTTATACATACTCTGAGAAAAGTACTCGCGTTGCATCTCTGAGATACAAAGATAATCTATTATTTAGAACTATTATATTCCTAGTGTAAATTAAAAGAAGTATCAGTAATTTCGGAATTATTACAGGATAAAAAGCTACTATGAGAAAATATGCAATTTTATTAGGAGAAAAATAACACATGAATCTAGTCGCACAACATGTCTAAGATAGGAAATGTTTTAAAATCGAAATCTATTAACTTCATTCTAAATGCAAAACTCTAGTGAACAGGGTTTGACCGACAAATCATTTTTCGGAAAAGAAAATCATATATAATTATATTAATTTAGCCATTGTTGTGGAGTAACCACCTATTTGTTAAATTATTTTAAATAATTTATTTTTGAAGAGAAAGATTTGGCTCCGCCGGGAATCGAACCCGGGTCTTCCGCGGGACTTGCGCGGTATGCTATCCATTACACCACGGAGTAGCTTCCAAACGGTGCCAAATCCTTCCTCTTCACTGACACCACTCCCAACAATCTCCCAAGTTTTGCGAGTATTTACGGGAGACGGACAAATTTTGTCCAATTTTTGGGCATCTCTTGACGTTTGTCAATTTTTTTTTTAATTATTTTATACTAACACGTTAACTGCGACGAGGGGTCATTTGACCCCTTGCGGTGGCTTCCTTTACTGCGAGCCATTAAACGTGTTTTTGTCGTTAACTGCGATGCTTGTCACGCATCCTGTTTTAATATTTTTCAGATTTTTTATTTTTTTTTTATAATGCACTACTTAATACTACTTATATATCGAAAAAAAAATGTAAGGGGTCACTTGACCCCTTGTCGCATTATAGTTTAAATGTTTTCCTTAATGCGGCAAGGGGTCAAATGACCCCTTGGTCTTTTAATGCTCATTACACTTCATCTCACTATTGTTTTAGCATATTATATCAAATATTAATGAATATGTAAATAAAAAATATTTTTTCTATTTCCGTAAATGTTTGAAAGCGGTAAAATCGACAGTAATTTTCCGTGAATCACATTTATCTAAGGGTGAATCACAGATTCACCTTCCTTTCTTGTTCTTCGACTGATTCTACTTAGTATTTTTGACACCTGAGCTCTCATTTATTTGTCTCGATTCAGTAAATAATTTCGATACGTATTCACGTGGTAAGAAACTTGCCGATTTAGCCCTTTCATAGCGGAATTCAACTTCAAGCAAAGATGAAGGAACTAGTTCAAGTTTTGAAGATAGTTATGATTCATATAAGGAAGGAATGTTCGGGCTTTTATGAAAAGCTAAGAACAGCTATGAGCAGTGCAGAAGCCCAAAAAAAGGTGAAGAAGGTCCGGACATACTCTGACGACTGTGCCGACAACCGTCTCTTTGCTTGCAGTGCTTCAATGATAAACATTATAAAATGTAGTTTTCACGTGTTATTTTTTTTTAATAATTTAATTTGTAATAATTAGGTTTATTTTTTTAAATACACAAAAGCTACACCTATGTTCATTTATTTATAATAAAAACATAGGTTTGGTTTTATTTTTGATATCTGAATTCTTCCTTTCATGAATTATATATGCTGACAATTAAGTAAATTAAAACCATATAGTAAACATTTTATGATTGAACGTAAAAGGAAAGAAAAAAATTGCTGTTAGTATAACACAGATGTTGTGGAAAAAATAAGTAATAAAAAAATATATTCAGAAGCAACAGAATTCAACCCTGCTTCTGTTACGAATTCTAGTACGTCAGGTATTTGTAAAAAAAATGGATTTCACTTTAAAACATTCATCAATGTTTACAGAGAGTTAATTTTAATGTCTAAGGGACAAGGGGTCAATCAGCCCCTTGACGCAGTTTAGCGGTGTGGTAGCATGGGGTCATTTGACCCCTCGTCGCAGTTAACGAAAACCCCAGTTTATTTGCTTCGCAGCTAACGTGTTAATTAAGCCATTATTGTGGAGTAACCACCTATTTATTAAATTATTTTGAATAATTTATTTTTGAAGAGAAAAGATTTGGCTCCGCCGGGAATCGAACCCGGGTCTTCCGCGTGACATGCGCGGTATGCTATCCATTATACCACGGAGTCGCTTCCAAACAGTGCCAAATCCTTCCTCTTCACTGACACCTCTCCCAACAATCTCCCAAGTTTTGCGAGTATTTACGGGAGACGGACAATTTTTGTACAATTTTGGGCATCTCTTGACGTTTGTCAATTTTTTTTTTTTATTATTTTATATTAATTTAGCCATTATTGTGGAGTAACCACCTATTTATTAAATTATTTTAAATAATTTATTTTTGAAGAGAAAAGATTTGGCTCCGTATAATAATTATTATATTTGATTTTTAATTTAAAAATCACGCTTTATTTATACATAAAAAAATATATCAATCTCTTATGATTATTATTTTGATAGAATATAATGATCACTCAATAAGTGATACATAAATATTAATGTTCAAATTGCGATTGAAAATAAAAATCCCCTTTTAGTAGACACATTAATTTAAATATTATTGTATTTAGGCGTTTCATTCAAATTCATTACTTTTTCTATTCCTTACTGGTTTCGCTTTTTAAAATATTTGAGCCTGGTGTATTAAGGACATTATTGAAGCAGTCACCGAAGAATGTCAAAATTCTGCAACTATTCGACACCTGATCACCTTATCAGCACTAAACTCTTCCAGCCTTGGTGGAGAGTGTTGTATAGTAAATTTTTTATATATTCTTTCTTAATAATATATAAAAAAATCCTAATGCATTCCGGAAATAAAAATGTTCTCTTTCACAGTTTGATTGAACAATATTTTTCATCTACTACCGCTGACTCAAAATACATATCTCATTGATAATATTAAGAATGTTTATTATTCTGATTTATTGCTGGAAAGTTATTATTTTTAACAGAAAAATTATTTATTTTTTTTATTTAAAAATAATGATAAGGGTCAATCTTGATAAAAATCATCAAATGATTTTTGGAAATTACAAATAATATTTTTAATCTGATATGAGCTTTTTGTTTAAAATGCTCGATTGGAACCCTGCTGCTGAGACTTGCACCCTGAAAAAGAGGTTACTAGGTATAAAATTTAATTTCAATCCTCACCAGGATATTAATAAAAAAACATCTTGTATATTTCAGATATACGCGACTTGTGGAGTGTTAACATACCTTTTAAATATGGCTGTACTATTGTAAGCCAGTTATTTGTGATCGCGTGTATAGAGGATTAGGTTTAAGGTCTATGGGCTAGATGAAAGTTGCTTAAGATTTTTAATAATTCATGATTATGACTCAGTATTTTATTTATTCAAGGTGGAATAGATCTTCTTGTGCTTCTGTCAGGATTTTTTTTTTTATAATGCAAGTTGTAGCTTTGCCTACATATCTGTCAAATTCATTTTTACTGATCTTTCAAGTGAAACTATTTATTACAAATTTACTCCAACCATTTTGAAATAAAATCAAAGATATTTGTTACTGTTAAACAATTTTTGCATAGTACCTATACGTTTTATAGAAATTAGCTAGGAATAACAAATGCAAACGCAGGAACAACATGAATGTTTGCTGTACGGTATTGGAAAACTTTCTCTGACTTTTATTAAACCTTCTCGAGAATTTAGCTTTGAGTATTACGATATTGCGTATTTAAAAGTAAGACTGTTAATACCCTCGTTTATGATTACGATGTTTATGATGAAAAGTTTAACCCATTAACGCCCAGAACTATTTTTGTTGCATTTTTTAAAAATCTTTGCTACCACCACTTTCTAAGATTCTATATAACATGAACAAATAAAAAAAAAAAAAATTCTCAATACAAGGTCATAATGAGGTGTTACATAAATGTAACACCGGGCGCCTGTGCCCCCGTGTTTTTTAATGAGCTTTTTTTTTTTAAATAACTCTGAATTTGAATAGTATAGCTGGTTAAAGGTTGCCAATAAACAAAACTATAAATTAAAACTTTTAATATATACCTGAAAGAACAAGTGAATAAACTTTATTAGTGACAACATTCTACTTCGCCGCATGGCTTGGGAAACCAACAAGTTTTGCACATCCTTTACTTCTTCCCAATACATCCGTTTATTTGGAAGATTATTGTACCCTGTCAAAATTAAAAACCGGATCAAGCATTTTATTTCCCCTAAAGAAAAGTTCTGAGGCTATTCATTTTTGAATTGGACGTACTTTTCCGTTTCAGTCAAGAGAAGACGGTAAACGTTGCTGTCAAGTAACTTTTCAAAACATTCAACACAGCTGTTTTCGGTTTCATATATAACAACCTCTTCTTTCCAAGGTACAGGATTGGCGTAAAAGTCACCTGGAATAAATAATGGTGTTGGTTTACCTTTTCTTACACGATTTATTATCCATTGGAACCCTTGATTGTTACAAGTAGGAGCTGGAACTGGATATAGCGCTGACATCGTGGAGGTCGAATCTGAAGCTCCAGGCGGAGCGGGTGTAGAAGGATGACTAACTGGTGGTTCAAGCACATCATAAATGCCACCAAGACGTTCATTGTCGCACAAAACAATTTCAGCAGGAGCTAGAAGCTGCCCACCTGAAAGGTGAAGAGGATCTCCTAGGTCTTCTTCATTCCCAGACTCCTCGTCAGTAACCGCAGAAGGGTCCGGTGGCTCTGCATAAACGGCCGTTGCCTGGATGTCATCACCGAGTATTAAATCGAGAGCATCTTGAAGAGAAAACCCCGGTCTAACACAATAAAAGACAAATAAAAAATACAGGGGGTCCAAACGCCCGGTGTTACATTTCGGTAACAGTGGTAAATGAAAGGCTATAAAACTCTTAAAGACCAACCAATACGCATGAAACTCAACAGATATGCCGAGAAAGTCTTTCTCTGTTTTGAGTAATAAAATAAAATATATTAAACGTATGTAAAGGTACTTACTGCAGGAGACTTTGCAGACTTTCGACGTCAACAGAGAAGGACATTTTAAATCTGTTCAAATCGGTAGTCGAAACAATAATAAAACAGTAAACATCGACTCTATCCCTTCTACCGCCTTCCTAGTATATTATAAACACAACAAAAACCCCGAAGTTCTAAGAATTGTTTCCGTTCTGTGACAAAAACAAACTTCACTTTGGCGTTACATAAATGTAACACCGGGCGTTAATGGGTTAATTACGCGAAGCATGGGTTTTAATGGGTTTAGCACACTTCAAATACAGGATATGTCATACAAAATGTAAAAAATAGTTCTAAAAAAAGCTAGAAGCACAACATATTTCAAGAGACACACTCTTAACATGATAGAGCTCATTATATGATTCAAAATTATGTGATTCTAGCACTTTTTTTTTTTAAGTTAAGAAAACAATATAACCGCTTCATAGACTTCGTTTTAGGTAAATGAAATTGTAATCAAATGATTAGATCTTCAAGTAAACTAGTCTTATAGATACATTTACACGTACATTAGAGATTTTTTTCGGAATAAAAAATCGATTTTAAAACTTTATCCCCCTGAAGGCGAAAATATAACATTTTTTTTTTAGTATCGATTAAACGTTTTTCAATGTATTTGAGAGTGCTGAATTCGAAGCTGAGACGTTTTTCGTATAAAAAAAATCTATAAGGGTAATTTTCTTGATGATCTAAATATTTTTTTAAAATTTCAATGACTTAAAACAGAATCTATGAAACGAATGTATTTTCCCCTACATTTACACCCTGAAGTAAAGATTTTGGTGCAATAATTATGTCGATATCATTTTTAAAAATCGAGATGTAAAATAAATTAGTGCAATGCTGTTTTATTCATTTTCTCGGCTTCTAGGGCACATTAGCTCGAACGGCGGACAGCGGTTTTCGAGAAGGAACTTTTAAAAAACCTTTCCTCAAGATCAATGATAGACTGGGGGAGGCCATTGTTTGATTCAAATCCAACACCATATAATCCATAATCCATAATCCAACACATCCAAGAAATAGTTTTCGCTACATTTTAACGAAAATTTAGGGAGGCTGACATTTCGGGGACGTAACGGTGAGACAAAATCACTTCCACAATTTCATCATGTTGAAGATAGTTAAAAACAATCTATTCTTTCGGGGGTAAATTCTGGGTTTTCCAGCAAAGTATCATGATGCCGTGGTACATATCGTGTCATATATCATTCATTGAAATAGATTTAAATTGTTTTATTAAGCGTATAATTACCGCAGGTTAAACCAAATAGAAAGGAGAAATAAATGAGCCGGAAAAGTTACACGAATTCATAATAACTTTTATCACATCGTTTATTAAAAAATACTTAAAGCCGTTTAGAAAATTAATCTGTCATAAACAGAATATTCCGTTGATATTTTTTTCAGTTAATTGACTTACAGTTTACTTAGCTATTAGCCGTCTCGTCCTGAAATAATATTGAAAACTTTGTTATTAAACTTTTATTGGGTTAAAACATAAATGTTTATGGCTGCTTGAATGCTTAAACACTCCTCCATACACCCAGCATACTGTCTCTCTCTGATTCTCATGACATGTGTGACAATGGAAATAGGTCCACAACCACAGAAGATATTGTTAAATGTTCACTATTATTTAAACAAGAACATGTGTATCTTACACAAAAATTTTCTCGATAAACTGAAGGTGGTGGAATCTTAAAAATCGACTACATTGTTATAATACAGATACCGCTGGAATATAGGCCAGAAACGTTAAGTAAATAAAGAAATTATAGAAAATATGGAAGAGATTCCTTTATTTAAAAAAAAGAAAAAAAAAATGAATACATAAACACTTCCTTCACATGTCTGAATCCACTACAACTGAAAATATTTTGTTTATATCCCTTTCTTCAAGGTATAAATTTTTATTTGTTTATTGATCACAATTCTTAATGCTCTTAAATGTGGCAGATAGCATTATTTCTTTCAATTAAAAATAAATAAAAAAAAATCAATAAAAAAAAGCGATGTGGCTTTAATTACATTTTTAAAATTGGACCAAAAGAAAAAAAAATAATGTGCTGATTCGGCATTAATTATTGAGCATTATTTTTCGCTCTAGTTAAAAGAACTTTTGTTTCACTTGATCGTATTATAATAATAATAATAAATACTATTTGTTGAATATAATAAATTTGCTATTTTGTTTATAATTATAGAGTAATTTTATCTTAATAGAAATTATTGGCCATTGTTGGAATTCGAACCCGGGTCTCTACATCATTACTAGGATCGTTGAAGAGAGAAGGATGACAAGACTTTGGTTCAGTCCTTTAAAGCTCAGTGTTTAAGAGCGCTGCAAAGGTGATACAGAGACCCGTGTTCGAATCACGAGAATGACCAATCATTTCTTATCTTATATTTTTTTCTTTAAATAAGAAGATAAAAAATATAGCTAAGATAAAACATAAGTAATAAATAAGGATACAGAAGATTTAGAGCATTAGATAATTCAATGCAGCTGATTAATTTACAGTTTGCACTTCTTCTAATACGAATTTGTCGTCCCTAAATGCCAAACTGATATCGGATGGATTTTGAGTTGGTTTAGTGTTGTTTTGTTGTAATGACAGATGTGTTTAATGGTAAGACAAGAATCACCCATTGGGCATAGTGGGAGTGCCCTTGTAATGGATGTACATTAGTAAGGATTAAATGTAATTATGTTTATATTATGCTTGTTCGAATTTATGTTAATGAAATTTTCGGTATTAAAAAATAATTTAATATATCAATTCAACTTTAACATTGTGATATGTTCCTAATAATTTATAAAGTAATTATTATTTCTTTTATCATGAATCAGCTAAATATTTAATAATAACTTTAAAAACGAAGTCGCTATCAAAAAGAAAATAATCTTCTTGGAGAAAAAAGACACTTGTCCTCAATTTTCCACTGTCTTCCCTTTCCTCAATATTACGCAGAACGAGAAAAGCTCCGGGGAAATAGGTTTTCAATAAGCTGTCTTTTGAGTATCTGACTACCAGCTCCAATTGCTTTTTTGGAATATGAGAGAGTTTCGAATTATTAAACTGTAAAAAGGAAATTTCTTATCTGGGTCTCCCTTCTTAGATCAGAACAGCAAATATTGTCCTGCCCAAAAATCGATAAGTAGATTTTTCAGATTTTGATTACCGAGGAAGGTAATATTAATCCGCCACATAAACAAATTAACTGTGGCGACCATTCACACGAAACTTTTATTGAAAAAATCATTTTATATTAAAATCAAACATTGTATTTAACTAGGTCCATTATATTGAAAGCTTCTTTTTTAAAAATAAATTATTTATTAAACTAAAAGAAATCGGCAAAAATACAGACGTTGCTTACTTGTGGGAGTCAAGTGTGAGGCTACCAATACACGATTACAAGATATATATATAGAGGCCAAAAATTTATTAATTCATGTTTTTTACGTTTGAATTACAATTTAAATGCATATTGAAGACGATAGATCTAGATGTCTGACGTCTAACGAAATTGGTTGCAGAAGGAGTGATCAAAAAGAAAATATTAGGGTTTAAAATGGTCTGAGGAAGTTAAATGCAACTTTAACTCAGTTTTCATTTCTGCCGAGCGATGGAGGAAAGATTTTAACTTTTTTAAATTATCTATTACAACACATGTAGAGAATGAGCTTTAAGCGGTCAATATCATTAAATCATAAGCCATTGTCTTTTATTATTGATTATACAAATTCAAATCTAACTATGATAGAGACATAGATGATAGAGGCATCATATTTGAAATTAGAGATGAACTTCTCAACTTGAATTAACAATCATTCAGGGGAAGAATTAAAATTGTTCTATGTGTAACACTGAAGAGAAGGGAGATATCTCATTCTTTTATAATTTTTTTATTTCTCATTTTTTTCAATATTAAGTAGTAATGAAATACTACTTAGGACGATGTAAAATCATGGAGGGAATGAGAGAAAAATATTTTTGCAAGTTACCATTACCGAAATTGATATGGTCAAATATCTAAATGCTTAAACAGTGCTTTTGTTTAAGAATAAAATATCTTCAGATGAGCAATCGATGATATAATTATTTATACGTAATACACCTTTAACAAAATGGCTAAAACATTCGAAAAATATTGACTAATTATCGGGATCAACAGTTGAGTCAGGCCTTATCAACGATATATTTACGCATATTCGTGTATTACCACTTTCATTTAGTTTCTCCTTAATTTTGGTGGGGTTAACATGATTTTTTCTTGTTTCTTTCTTAAAAAAAAAAAAAAAAACATTAAAATAAATAAAAATTCCTTTGCTCAATTCTCCAGATCGAGGTAGCGATAGAGGATCAAATATTATTAAATTCAACTCTTTACGACCTAATAACAATAAATAATGATCGGATCAGGTGAAAAAGTTAGTGTAGATCTTGCAACGGTAATACTCGAAGCGATATCCTCCGACATCAAAACCTTAAATTCAAAATTCACTAACGTTCAAAGCCAAAACCAAAATTACACAACTCTATATTTATAAAACTTTAGTATTAGATAACTTAAGTTGATTAAGTACATTTTAATTAGTGTTTTGTTTAAGTATAAAATATCTCCAGACGAGCAATCGAAAATATCATAATTCTTTATATGTAATACACTATTCACAAAATGAATAGACTTTGACTTGTTAACATTATCGATCCTTTTCCGAAAAAGTATACGATAAAAAAAAAAAAAAAAACTATAAGTATATTAACGCTAATAATAGGTAAGTAAACGTAATGATTGGTTAAATGGATGACTAGTAACCTAGGGATGTGGGATAACAGCTATACTGCTCCCATGAGACCTATAATCAATTGGCAATAGGGATATCTTATAAAAGAAGGTGGCTAATCAAATCATGAAATCACTGGATGCAACATCAGGTGCGTAAGCTTATTTTTAAATCTCTCTGGGTTGACGCACTACCCCCGTTACAGTAATAGGGTTCACGACTTCAAGTCCCTAAAAGACATGTTTTTTTTTTTTTTAAGTGAGGAGAGGAAAAAAGTGACAAGTGAAGAAACAGATCTGGGGTATTTTATTTCTTGAAAAACTGTCCAATACGAAAAAAAAAAAAAATGAAATAGCAATGAAGGCTGTGACCTCTTGCAATATTTCAGTGGTAATGTACAGTAAAAGCTCTTATTACTGGCAAAGTAGGGAGAGAGTTCCATGGATGCCAAAGAGCACACAGTATTTTTGAAATTTTGCCAATGCTCACTGCCCCCCCCCCCCCCAAACACTATGCCCCTGTATTCACCGAAGGAATCCCCGAAAGTTTCATATTCCCAGAAAGTTAATGTAAATAGGTAGCTTACAACTAGATTAAGAATCTAAGTAGCGATACAATTCAGAGGAAGCAATATAAGTTCTTTCATATTGGAGTTTTTTTTTTTGTTTTGTTTTTTATAGTACTTTTATAGATGTCTAAGTTAGTTTTAGATTATTAAATTAACATTTTGCATGGGTTGGGCCCGCACCTACCTCTCTATTTTCGAATTTTACAATAATAGGTCATCTAATATTCGAGGTTTGATTACGTTCGATATTTTTTTTTTTTTTTTTTTAATACAACATTTGGGTCCTATATTTTTAAACATGTAGTAGTATTTCATTTACGTTTGACGTTAAATGATATTTGTTTTGTTAGATTAAGTATTGCAGTATGAATAAAAAACGAATTTATTCTCGATGTCTTCCTCTGACAAATTTATATAATCTTTCTCGATGTTTTTAGTGTTCGAAGTAAAAATTCACCATATTTACAAGCAAGAAGCTGAGTTTGCACGTTAAGTGAATCTTTTTCTTCTAAATTAAGGCATTATAGACTATGCACCTAACGCTACTAGTTGTTAAGTCTTGTTTTTTAAAAGCAAGATTTGAATATACATCTATTAACAGAAATAAATTTTCGTTTAAGTTGAAAAAAAAAATCGATATTTTACAGATCTTATCAATTTTAATTTAGTATATCATTGTTTTTTTTTTCTTTAAGCGGATAGTTATAACTGTTTTTTATAAAGGATTTCCTATCAAATATTTCTTTCATTACATCTATGCCACAGATTAAAACTAAACATCCTTATCTAATTAATCGGAACTTTGTATATAAATTTCCTCGAAAGTTAGAGCAGTACCCTAAAGACATCAAGTGTGTAATTTTTATTTAAATATGCTTCCCTCTCTACATTATTTTTTTTTTAGAGAAAATATTTGTTGATAGAATCTGTATGGTCTGCTGTACTGCGATAAAAACACCTTCTAATTTAGGTTGTTGATTGCGTTTAGCCCTGAGTAATGCTTACACAGAATTTGATATAAAAAAAAAAAAAAAAAAGAAAAAAAAAACCTTTAACAAAGAAAAAATACCGAGCAACTATCTAGGTATTCTATATCGTATATTTTATATGATTATTTTAATTCAACATATTGGTTTGATTTTTTCTTTGTATGTTTAATAAGATTTAGGCCTTTGACCAATGCATCTTACAATAGTATTTTTATCAAACTTTTAATAAATGGAGTTAATGCAGGTAAGATAGAATATACATTAAAACTTTTATCGCTCATCACAAGTTTTCTTTAACGAAGAATCATAGGTAGCAAAACATAAATTAAATTTTTAAAAATCCTTCAAATTATGACGTAATTATAGTGTTATATGAGTTATACCTGACAAAACGAACCTGAATAAATAAATTAAAAACATTTAAATGCTCTGAGCATAACCGTCTTATTATATATTCTCATAAAATATTTTGTTAAAATCTGTCTGTCCGTCATCATTTTTTGAATTAAACGTTTTACACGCATTTATATCATCTATTTAGGCTTCATTAGCTTAGAAGGAAGGTAAAGAAGAAAAACATCCTGGTACATTCTGATCACTTGATTTTCGCAATAACTGTGGTTTGCGTGTTTCTTATCATTATTCTATAATCATAAGTTATTAACATTATTTTTGGAGAATAATAAGTATTTTGACAGTAAGTGTCCATGTTTTTTCATATGTGATAATGTCTATTTTAAGTGTGTTCCATTTCTATTCATATTGTTAGTGTTAAGGGGTTTTTATTTTATTTTTTATTACAAGTTGATTCTTATTTATGCCATTTTTATATTGAAGACACATTTAATGGTATTTTATATAGCTTGAGGGAATTTATACCTGAATAATGTTATTGATATTAATTTGTTAATGCTTCTTAAGTTATTTATTTCTTTTGTAAAAAAATTCATTTATATCATCTTCATTCATTTATAAATTTTTATTTCTTTTGTAAAAAGGTATTATAATTTGGTATCGCCTTGTTATATTGGCGAAACGTCAAAAAATTAATTACCAGAATAAAGCAGCACAAATCAAATTGAAACAATTTAAAAAACATAAATGTTACAGCTTTATCAAAAAACAGTATTTTAAATAAACATAAATTTAATTTCATTGATGTTAAAATCATAGCAACTATAATAGTATAGATAATATAAATAATAGAAAACTAATAGAAACTATACATATTACCAAAAACATTAGCAATGCAGTGAATTATGCAGACATCGTAAAAAAAGTAAATATAAAAAAATGAAAACAAAAAATAAATTACAATAACATTAAGGTTGATAATTAAGTTATTAAAGGACAAAGTTCAGTAGATAGAAGTGACAAAGATAAATAAATGTATGTAAGGTATCTAATATAAGTATAGTGTCCATGTTTTTTTATGTTGTAATAGTTTTAATGTAAAACAATTGAAAAATAAAATGGTGGAAAAAATGTGGCCAATTACAGATTTAATGGACAAGAGTTTGAGGTATAGGTATAGGTATAATAAGCTATAGATGACCATTACCATAAAAAAAATGTATGTACAGTAATTTATGTAAATTTATTACTTATTATCAAATATTTAAGCTAATGTATGTTAGTGACTTATATATACACATTTTATATTAAGAGAAGAATGTATGAAATACTAGAAAAATGCCCTGAAGACGGACGTATAATGTCCGAAACGTTGGTATTAGGCCATTTTAAATAATATCACGTTTTAATAAAATTAGTTAATGGTTAATAGTTTATGAAGATGTGTTATTCACAAATCAATGTATAAGAATATATTGCATGGTATTTTAATTATCAAAAATTTGATCAAGAAGCTTGGCCTTCAGTCACAACCCTCAATTCGCTACAAAGGGTATGAAGATTTGACATTTTTTTTGCACTTTGATGTTCATTGTCACTGCTTCAAGACAAAGATGCACTGCGATTGGGTTTTTTTATAAAGGTAATCCTAGTTCTGTCTAGAAATAGCAAGACTATATAAAACTCATACGTCCTTTGACTTTTATTCTAGACCCGTCTACTTGAGTGGGTGTTTCGTACACTCCTCTACAACCCATGCAACCAGATAAGATGCCAAACATGCAATAGGATGGAAAAATTGTTTGTACAAGAAGAAAACGTTGGCCAAGAGAACGTTTGATGATAAGACTTGGAAGGACAATGGATAGGACGACTAACTGACGGAAGGCCCAACCCCGGGATGTAAAAGTTAGTTACTATAAAAAAAAAATTATATATATATATACATATATATATATATATATATATATATATATATATATATATATATATATATATATATATATATATATATATATATATATTTATTATATATATAATTATATATATTTATAATATATATAATTATATATATAATATAATATATATAATATATATTATATTATATATATAATATATATATATATATATAATAATATATATATAATAATATATATAATATAATATACCATATATAATTATATATAATTATAATAATTATAATTAATATATATATATTTATTATATATATAAGGGAAAACAGGGATATTACGAAGCAGAAAATTGGTTTATATAATAGTATAAATACAGATTAGGCAAACGCTGGGTGATTCATCAAGGAAGCCGTATGGTTATTTTTTTTTACTACTAGAGACGCGAAGATGCTCATAATGAAACAAATCTCGTTTTGCGACGCATCGGATTCCCCATTCTCCTTTTGGAAGGAGATTGGTGGCGTGTTATCTCTGATCACAGGTGATTAAAATAAGGAGCTCACAAAGAGGCTTCAACAATACCGGGCTTCCATCCTTTATAACGCCCTTCTGTCACTAAGGGGATAGGCTTTGGTACGACCCAGCCGAATATTCTTGGTGAAACGAACCTCCGGGACTGTGAGCGCTTAACAAAGGCGCCTCCTTTTTACCATTATTAAACAGGTTCGACTCAGTTTCTATGAACAATCGTTGCCTGCATACGCTATAACCCTCCACTAACCCATGTAATTAATGTAAAATCCATTACCACCCATATACGTCTCTGGTTTTTCCTGAATGTTTCTTCCCTTATTGATTTCTAATTCTTCAAACCTTAACGGGAACCAACTTAACTCCAACTCCGCAATGGCAACTTTACCAATCTTTTTTAAGCCGGCTTTGGCCGAGCCGTGAGCATTTCCCACACACCTACCGAAAATATTTTATATATTTTTTTTTAGTTCTATTGATTTTCTTGTGGTATTTTTTCCGTTTATTCTTTATAATGCATAGAATAATATATATCGTTCCAGGCAAATCAACAGCGAGCTACGTTTTTAAGAAATTATTTCTGTTTAACAGCGGGAGGATGAGGGAAGTGCCACTAGCGTAGTGCTAAGACTCACTGAGCCAATACATAATACTGGACGGAATATCATGATGGATGATTATTTCACGTCAGTTCCTCTATCAATGACCATTTAAAATTGAGAAAAACTATTGTTGGTACTTTTAGAAAATAAAAAAAAGAGAAATACCATCCGACTTCATAAATTCCACCTGATTCCATTACAAGTCCCTCTGCAGTAACTTACTTGGATAAGGACGAACTTCAAGTTTCTTACACGCCAATAGCAAACCAAAATGTGATATTCCTTTCCACCTTTCACTCCGAAAGAATCGGGAGAGGAAAAAACCCGGAGGTGATCAAATTTTATAATTTGACAAAAGTCGAAGTGGCAGCCAAGCTGAAAGCATTGTAGGTACTCATACTCAAGAATTAGTAAACAGAGGCAACTCCGAATATTTTTTTCTCTTCTGGACATTGGAAGAATTAACTCCCATATTATTTTGGAGTCTAACAGAAACGAGAAATTAGGAAGGCTGTTATATTTGAAGAATCTAGCTCTTCTACTAATAACGCCGCACATACAAAAAACAGCTTCAATCTCGACTTTACCAAAAGATCGTTATAAAAATTAACAATTTTATTTTTGGAATTTATTTTTCATTTAATAATTTTTCTTTTGTTCCTAACAGTTTTTTTTTAATTCCTCACCTCATCACTAATATATTTTTTTTCATACTAAAGTACATGTTTATAATGACCCAAAAAAAATTATTCTGCAATAATAATTGGAAATAATTCTGATTAATCTATCACGTAAATAAAGATTTTCTGTTGCTAAAAAATGATAACATCAAAAACAACCTATTTCAGCAGACTCAAAATCTACCGTGGAGAATATTTAAAAAATACACATTTCCGATTTGAAAAATAATGATCAGGATGTGATTTGTTTTCAATCATAATCATAAATAAAAATCATCAAATGACTTTAAAATCTTCTAGATAAATTTGAGTTTTTTACGTACCGTATCGATTTCCTATCCAAGTTTTTAGTCTAGTATAAGTTCTGTTAGAAACAATTGCGAAAGTAGAATTCATTGGACGAAATGAAGAATCGACTTGTTGACAAGTTAATAATTGAGTAGATATGAAAAAAGCACGTTGTTTGTAAAGTGAGGGGATAATTGCCAGGCTAAATTCATTATATGGTTTCTAGTTTCCATTTTAGAAGTGAATGGACAAATATTTCCTCATGAATTGTATTTTTTATGAATTCTATGTTAAAAATACAAATACCCCGAAACTAAAGGTTTTTAAATTAATAAAACCGTTTAGCTTTTCAATTTAACAGATACAACATGGGTTATATAGAACACTGTGGAGATTATCGGATACTAAAATTATAATTGCCGCCTCTATTCATAAATAATTATTTGAATTAACATACTAAATTATCTAAGCCATAGTGTGATCAAACAACCTACAACAAGTAGGTTAAATACCTGTGCGGTAAAGCCTAGAATCATTGCTCACTCATATCGGTGTGCAAAATATGACCGTAAGCATAATATTTTACCATACTCCGTTAAACCACCCGATCATGTTGTAAATAATCATAAGTAATAGAAAACCCACACCAGACAAATATGAAAGCAACTAAACAAACGATATGTACTGTTATTAAGATTACTTGACAGGCGCTCTAAATTGTCCTTAATCAACAGACTTACGATATACATGTTTATTAGACCCAATTGGACATACGGGATAGAGTTATGGGGCACTGCAAAGCTATCAAATATCCAAAGGATCCAATCAATTCATTCGACAGTATTGAGGAAGATGATAGATGCAAATACGTGACTAATGACTTACAATGCAAGGACCTTATCATCCACTCATCGATAAAGCCACACTATACTACAAACCGTTTCATCAATGGCTACTTTCAACAGGAACCCACAAGCAGAAACACTTAAATCCACCCAGACGATTTTTGAGGTGGTGACCTAGAGACTTATTACAATAATTAACGTCAATGAATCACACATACATGTAGAGCATACATTTGCTCATTGCAAAAATTTGCAAATAGCAAATTGAAAACATGAAATATAAATTAAAATAAATAAAATAATTAAATAATAATCAGGGAACATTAGTGTGGGAAGTACATCTCATGTTGTCTACTTTTATTTTGAAATGGAATGCAAGAAGAATTTGCTTGGTACCTGCAAAATTCAGGAACACATTTTTGTATTATACATAAATGCGAAAAGTACGAAATAATTTAATTAATTGAAATGTTTTATAAATAATTTTGTTCTGAATTCTATATAACCATTGTTTAAATTATATATGTTACAGCTAAGAACACCTGACCTCCTTAACGCAGAGAAAATATTCACTAAAGATTCGGCTGAATATTTGACAATGTAATACTTTATTATTTATTATGATTCGTGTGACTAACATAATTATAAAAGTTATTTGACATTAAGGAAATTAGTTTCACTGAACGAAAAAAAAAGAAATTCATTACTTAATTGTTTTCTGGTCATAAGCTTAACATTTACAGTTATCTGGCTAATTAATTCCAATTCAAAATTTGTCTTTTGACGTTAAATTTTAATTCTTGGAATGGCTACGGCTAACGCTTCAATTATCATGATAACCTCCATTTTGCCTTCGGGGAGTTCCCACGCTTTCTTCCAATAAAATCTGTTAATTTGCTTTTTCAACCTTAATTAATTGTTAAAAAATTTAAATGTATTTCTAAATTATTTAAAATTATATATCATTTTATAAAATCATAAAAAGAAAAGATTTTTTTTTCTTTTTACATTAAGCCTTCCTAAAAAATACAAAAAAGAAAGTGTACAATTCCAGATATAAGTATTTAGCATAAAATAATGTGAAAAAATCAAATTATGATAAAATTATACATAGAAAATATAATAAAGAACAATGATGAGTATATGCATGGAAGTGTAGATTAAAAGCAGTATAGCAATTTATTAGAACGTACTTCTTCCTCCTCTAATCCGGATAATTCTCCGAGGCGTCCGAAAACAAGAAAGCTCGTGACCTTAGAACTATTATCAGAGCGCTAATACTTCAACCTAGTGGTTAATATGTCAGCAGGAAAGTCAATAAGCGGAAGAACTAAACATGGTACGTTATTGGGGTATTTAGTTAGTATAGTAGAAGGTAGTTAGTATAACATAATAAAATTCCTTGACTCTATGGGTTTGGCAAGAGGGTAAAAGAGCTCCTATTTTTTTTCGTTTGCTCCTATATCTCAGTAGCTTTAGGTCCTACATAGAATATATACGTATACAAAAATTAAGGCTGAACAATTTTTCTAAATTTTTCATTTTTTTTTTTTTTTTTTGTTGTAATCGTGCAAGCTCTCTCAAATCAGTCATTTCTGAGAAGAAAAAAAATTGTTTCTAGAAATAATCATGTTCAGGACGGGGTAACGAAGATTCCTCACAACATATGATTAAAAGAGCTATATGAGACGAAACAAGAAAACCTTCATACAAAAAACTAAAAGAGCTGAACATCGTTTACCTCTGAATTGATTTTTCAATTTTAATTCTTTTTTTTTTATTTTCTCTTTTAAAAAATCAATATCGTTTCAATGTTTTCCCATTAGTCAAAACATCGATTTTTTTCTTGCGATGTATATCAACCATCAGTTATCAGTTAATAAATAATCCTAATTAATTTCCCGTCGACAAAAATCCCGCATTTTCTTCTCAAGACACCCTGATACACTTTTAACCGCATTTACTTTTTTAAAAGTTAGTAGTTTTTACAAAAACCATAGGGTGACTGTTTTTTAATAAATGTTTAATACTTACAGGCTTGGGTTAAATATAAAACAATACACTAAATTTCATTAAACTATAATTAAGTCTTTTTTTGACTATCGGTGTAATATAAAGTCTAAGCAAGAATACTGTTGCTCAAATCCGAAAAGGATTTTTGAATTCGGACCGGTCGTTTCTGACATCAGCGGCGACAAGCCATGTAGATAAAAATAAAATTTAGAAAATTATTCGTACATTGAAAGTTGAAAGAAGATGGTGGTATGTATAATTTTATTTTTATATTATGTATAATTATATAATAATTATGTATAACGTATTTGATTTTATTACTGGGACCCTAATTATACGTAATAGTATTTTTTCTTTTTCTGTTCTGTTCTGGTGTGTCCGAGATGCGGTTATGGTACATTTGGTATATCGAAACCTATCAAAAATAATAAAACAATCATATTTACGTTATTCTCCATCGAGTATAGTTATATTAGGGTTATTCATTTTCCACTGATATCCCTTTCCCATGAAGGTTTTTCCGATGGATGTGATATGATGGATGCAAAATGGTAGTTTTTGTGGTGGGCAAGCTAACGACGAAGCTGTCATCATTATCCCTCCGACTCCTGTCAGATATTGATGGCCTTGGTCCGCTTTGGAATAAAAGGGTCGCTTCTGGAATCAGTAAACTTCCTCTTGTTTACCTCAACCATTTCCGCCCATCTTTGAGCATTCTTGTACCAAGGCGATGGAATCACAAGCGACGAATCAATTCAGCTTATTTTAATAATTTGTCGGTGAAAAAGATTTATGATCTAGAATCCGACCTACATATATAAAACAGAATCTTACTTAATATACTTATTTTAATGGTTAAGGAAAATAAACTAATTTTAAGTTATAATCTGATAAATAATCAGAATTTTCTGTCTGATCTTTTTTTGTTTCGATCCCTACATGTGGATCTTCATCAGGGCTAAAAATAAGACAAATAAACGACTCCTCTCAGAATCCATATTTATCCATCTGGAAAAAAAATAACCCTGCAATACATAAAGTAGATAAAGAGATAATTGTGTCTACTTATCCTAATATCTTCCGCATCCTCAAATCCTAGGTATCCACACGAGAATATAGTTAGATTTGGAATGGGTGAAGTTAGAGCATTTTTGTTTGAATTGTTTTTTCAAGGGTGAAATGGAAACGGTTACAATTTAAATAAAAAGGGTAATGATTGAGTTGGGAGGGGTTCCATTTGATTTGGAATGGGTTACGTTTCTATTGGAAAGGGGTTCTTGTGACTTGGAAAATGTTGCAGTTGACTTGTGTTGATGCAACATGCAATTGTCTTTTTTAATTTAAGTTATTTTTTTCTTTTATTATGTAATTAAATTAAAATGCACCTTGTGTATTTATAAAAAACCGTGCAACAGTGTTTGTTGTTTTCGTGCATTATCAACCGTACGTACTTAATACCTAAACTGCCCTTATCGGCCTGCGCTGAGTCAGTGTTGCCAGGAAACTGTCGGTGAACGCATCCTCACGCTCCAAGAGCACGCATTGTTATAAACGAAGTCCAAAACTTTGGATAAGTAGTCTTCTTTTTATACATTTTTTCAGATAACTTTTTTTGTGTTTAAATATTTTTATTGATTTTATTAATTATTATTACCGTCATTACGGAGAATTCCTTTTAATTTAAACAATTTCTTTATTTTAACTCTTTGCTCCATTTTAGAAGGTTCTTTTTATTTTGTTTTCATTAATTGTTATTTTTAGTTTATCTTTCAAGTTAACTCTTTAACACATTAAGCCATTAGCAAATTCTTTTAATTTAGTTATTTTTGTCTATTACCTCAATTATATCATTTCAATTGCTTCTAATTTATTTTTTGCTTATTCCAAGAATAAATTTTAATTTTAATAATATTTACATTTATACCAGAGCCTTTTTTATTTTTTTTTATTTTATAATTTATACTTTGACCAGAGTAATGGTTTTAATGAACCACTCAGATCAGGTAACATATTAATGTAACAAGGAAATGGTTCAAATAGACTTGGAAATGCTATATATACTGAAACTGGTCAAGATAATTATCAAATGTTATTAAGTATCGTCTTTTTCGTTATTGAAATAAATATCATTTTAACCCTCTAATGGTAAGGCTTGAGGGTGAAACACAAATGGTAAGGCTGGGTCATTCTGACCCAAAGGAAATTCATCTTAATTTTTGTGCTTTTTAATAGATTTTTGTGATAATAAAATATATTTTAGAATATCTATTATTGAAAAATTGCTAACAAAAGTAGAAAAATAATGACAAAATTATTATTTTGACGTCTTACAGGAACTTTTTGCATTCACAACTCTTAAAATATATAATTAACTACAATATATCAGGTAACATAAACCTTTTTATCTATATTATACATTATGTATAGAAATATAACAAAAAGTAAAATAAAATTCTTTAGTAAAGTATAAAAATTATTATGACAAGTATTACAGGAATTTTTTCTTTCATACACATTTTGAAAATTATATAGTAAAAACAGGATATTAGATAACATAAAACTAAAAAATCAAATAGCAAGTGAATGATTATTTAAATTGTATAGAAACTAGATCACCGTTTTTAAAAATAAAAATAAAGACATAGTAAAATATACATCAATAAATAAAATAATGTAAGAAAATAAAAAATATAAGGAAACATAAAATTTAATGCTAATATATACATGCTAAAAGTATAAAACAATAAATAATAGTAACTATTCAGTCTTCACAGTAACAATATGTGCATAAAGTAATTTGATGTTCCCCACAAATGCATTTATGGCAATTTTTACAGAACTGGCCGCTCTTTCTATCTTTGCCTTCACACACATAGATCACACCTCCTTCGTTTTGAACCTTGTGGGAGTTCTTTAGGAATCATCTGTTCAGTATTCGTAATGTTCATTGTTGTGGTCCGAAGCTCTCTTGGAAGGAATTTGCATTGCAGTCTCAAAATCATTTGTGGTTTTGCAAGCGAAAATGCTAGCTCATCAGAACGATGTATAAACCATTGCTCCGAATTGTATTTTTTTGTGCTCTTTCAATCTCAGCATTTGTGAAAATTACTATTTTTTCAAGCATCTCGTCAGTTACAAAAAGGGAAAATAATTTCAATTAATTTATTTCCCCTTTAGCTTCATGCTTAAGCCCAGGGAGATGAGTAACTCTATTGCAAGACGGTGTTCTAGAATATTTTGATTGCAAAAGTTGATCTGCCCAAATAGTTGCACAATCTTTCCCCAAATTCAAATTTATGTCGTTACCTGGATCTGCAGATTCTTCGAGATCTTCTTCAGTGACAAATAGATCACTCACGTCATTATCATTTGGTATTGGTCCATTCTCTGTCTCTGAACTTGAGTCATCTTCAATACCATCACCTTCACTTTCTGATTCCTCTTCTTGGAGACGCATTTCGTGAAAAACCTCTTCAGGAGTTCTAAATAATAGCACTCTATCCATTGCGAGACTGAAAATTCAAAAACAAGTAAATATTAAAATGCTAAAACAGCAAAAAATGTTTAACATAAACGGTAAGGGTGGGTCAAATTGACCCAGAGTTCGACTACGTCCTACATTATTATCCATAAGTTAAAAATGCCAGTTACCTGGGTAACGAAACTTGGTTGAAAGGTAGAAGAGGACTGAAGCAAAGGGTATCTTGAATCTGGTGGGTGTAGTTGAAGAGGCGCATGGGCACGGCTTCATTATACCTGGCTTGGGTCAATCTGACCCTAGCCTTACCATTAGAGGGTTAATATTTATATGTGAATATAAAATCGCATAGTTGTTTAGAAGCTTTGTCATGTCTTAGAAGTCATTATATTTATTATATATCATTATATTCAATTATTTCATTATATTTCACAAATTAGCGACAAGATTTTTTTCTTGAGAAAGCTGTAGTATCACCGTTCACCATAAAATCTATTTTACTGGGAACTACTACCACCCCCCCCCCCCCCGAATCAAGCTATCGCTATGCGTCAGAAACAATGGAGCCATTTTAAAAAAGGTTTGTAATATTGTCGTTTTTGCGATAAAATTAGGTAAATTAAAAGACACGTTTTAAAAGATTCTATGAAATATATGAGCTTTAAATATTATCCATTTTATTTTTAACACTCTTTATTGCATAATAAATTATTCCTATATTTCCTCTTGTATATTAGGTACAGAGATGAACCGGGACGTTTATAAGTTAGCTGACGTAGTGAGAAGGTAAATAGTGAAGCTAATATCGATCTATAATTAACGACAGGGGGCAATACTTATGTAATTACTTGAGCTCAAGCCTGCTTTCAAACATTGCCTGAAGGGGTGGCGCCCGAACCCCCCCTCCACCCTCTACCCCCCACGGTATCAGTCCTGGCAGACTTCCAACCCCTCAGCCAGCCAGACCAGCATTAGTTGCAAATTACTTTCTTTTCACTCAGACCTATTTCCATTCCCTGCAAATGTAAAATTAACGGCCTTCTTTAAGTAATAACTTGGAAATTTCCTGTTTATGGATACAAGTAGTCGAAAAGTTAATATTTTTCTGAAAATGTTTTTTTCTATAAAATGATTTTTTTTTTTTAAAAAAAAAGCTCAATGAACCCTTTCTTTGAAGAAGGAATATGATTTGAAGTTAAAAATTAAATATACACCGGTATGAGTTAATTTTTTCTTCTTTCCCCGTTATTGTGACATTCTACTGTTTATGTATTGGAACCCCAGACCGATATATATTTTTTTTACCACACTTAAACAAACAATAAGAAAACAATATAATTTGTTAAAATCAAAATTTAAAACATTGAATATCTCGGTTGTTGATAATAGTGCATATATAATGTAATATATCAATATTCTTATTTTTAAGTCAGGCAACCAATAGTGCTATTCAAACTGATTAATGTTAATTATTAAGAGGATTAATAATCGAAGTTAACGCCTTAATTGAATCGGCAAACAAGCATTCTCTGGCACATCCTCCTGGGAATTATGGCAATATCCTATATTGGTGAAACATCACAAAATTTAAAAACAAGAATAACGCAACACAAAAATAGCACTAGCAACCCAAAAAATATAAATAAATTATCTTTAGCTAAACAAGCAATAACTCAAAACCATGAATTTGATTTCGATGATACAAAAATTATAGATAAGAAACAAAATAAGAAAATTGAAAGAAGCTATACATATAACCAAACACTTAATAAACACTGTGAATTATAAAAGCGATATAAGGGGAATAGGAACCATCTATGCTGAAATTATTAATAAAATTAAAATATAAAAGAGTGGGGATATAAGATATAGGCTTAAGAAGGAGAGAGAGGGGAGGGAATAAGGACCCTTCCACAAGAAAGCAGTGAGCAGTTGAGTGGTGAAAAAATTTAAATAAAATAATGACGTGACATTTTTTAAGAAATGTTCAATAAAACTAAAGGTATATCCAATTTAGATTTTTCTTTATATTGGCTATTTTCTATAAAAATTATTTTTTAAAATCTTTTAACATTATATAATATTTTAAAGATTAATTTGAAATGAAGAAGTTTTCATATGTTTTTATTTTGTTTTTAAGTGTAATGTAATTTTATATAGGTATTGTTTATGTAAAGAATGAAAAAAAAAATTAGGTACTTGAAAATGGACAAAAGGACAAATGAATGTATTTTCGGATGTATAGATAACCCGACATAAAAAAAATAAAAAACACATAGTAATAAAAAATATGGAATATCCTGTTTTTGACAGAGCGCTTGACACACGTGAAAAAATCTGTTACTAAAATAAAGTAGATCCAGAGCCTTCAAATTATATACGATAAGTATAATTAAACCATTTTTTATGATCTTAAATACTTTTATCCGTTTTATAAGAATAATAGTGATGTTTTAGGTGTATTTTAATACCTCGATAATAGGAGTCTCTATATATACCCGCACATTTTTGATAGCGTCGCACAGTGGTTGAAAGGCGGAAAAAACCCATTTTTTGAAGGTATTGGAATATTCTTTTTCTTCTCAATATTAATTAATAGAATAGTTACCTGACACATTCCATCAATTTATTCGGATATATTCTGATTTTTAAACTTGTTAGGACCCTTTGAAAATCGATCATTGAAAAAGTTTATTTGTCAACGTAAAATTTATAGCACTATAATAATTTTTACAAGTCGCATTTTTGTTTCTTAGAGCGATTTTCCTTCATAATCATGAAAAGCGATCTCACATATTACACTAGCATAAATATGATGCTAATTGGTTTATGTTTTAACCCAGAAATAAAATCCCGAATAAATGCAATAAAATTAAGACAAAAAATTTTTTGGTAATCCATATTTTTCAAGCGCAGCCGAACGCAGTTTTAAAATCCATTTTTTTAGGAAGAAGATACATTCAAGGAAATATTAAAACATATTCTAGCTGCGTCCACCTGCGTCTGTACATGTGGGATTTTTTTTTTTATTGAAATACCTAAGCTATTTCGTGCAGTTTATTCGCTATGGAGCTTGCGCTTCGAATTAGGATATTACTAATCGTTATGTAAAACATCATGCCTTACTTACCAGGTCTGTAGCATCATTTATAAAGTCAGTCTGAATCGTTGTTAGGTCGATAATAAATCAACTTTTTCACCTACCGTGATTTTAGAATGAATTTGGAAATTATTAATAATAAGTTTATCAACATGACCTCCGATAACTTAAAGGCTTCGGCACTTTTCATTTTTAGGCATCCATTTGTTTTTAGAAGATTGGTATTAAAAAAAAGGTTCAGCTATTATTCAGCGTGAATAAGGGAACTAAATTTTCACAGATAGAGTTGCATTTATTAAACCTACATTGAACAGTCAATCCCACCATCTATCAAAATTATATTAAAGTCGGATGATCCCAATCTTATATTTTAATATGATATACATTTAATATTTAAGAATTAAAACATAACGACAAAAATAATTGATAGTTCCTATGTATGATTTTTTTTTTTTTTTTTACCTAACTTGAGTGTTTTCATGAAATAAAATTATATTGCAAGTACTATAGGGCTCTCTCTTGTCTCCTTTTTCCTTGTTTACCAGTTGAGATACCTTAAATAAGAAATATCTTTACATCTATTTGTATGTACGAGGTTACATGTATTACGATTATCTCTACCGATTCTCTGAGCTGTATCATCAGTAATGTACAACGCTTACTATCAGGCCTGGAAGTATTACGGAGGGGTTGGTTGTCGGAGGGGGGGGGGGGAGGGGTAGTTTTGGATTGTAAACATGACTCGACTGCTCCACTAACAGGAACCTGTTTCCCTTCCATCGGAGGGTAAATTGCCCCCTTCACCCCTAACGTCCAAGTTTTATTCCTTCAATAACGGCTCACCCCCCAACAAATCTTTCCCTTTCCTTTCAGTTACATTAGCTGAGAATAAATTTATATCTTAGAGATAGGAGATAATTGCTGAAAATCAAAAATGCATTTGAAACACAATTTTATCAGTCTATTAGTTTTGTCTCTTAAAATTGTAGAATGGTGGAATAAAATAAAGTAAAAATAGTAAAAAAATAAATAAAAAAAAACTGATTAAGTTTTTCCAGGTTTCTCCAATGCATTCTAACTTTTAATTTTTAAAAGTACCCTTTGTCTTGACCGTAACTGCAGTTCTGTGTTCTCATAGCTCTGTAATCGAACCCTAGTCAGCTGATTATCACTGAAAAATGTGTTGTGAAGCTCAGTAAACATTGACTTCATAAAGAAATAACCATTTTATCAATCACATCTAGTGAGGTGAGGGAATATTAAACAAAATATCATAATTTAACGTGTCGATTAAAAGATGGCCATTAATTTAGTCTCAAAACATAAACTAAAAAGTCTCAAGAATAAGGGATAAACGATAATAAATTGTTGGTATTTTGAAGCAGACCAATTGTGGAGGAACTTCAACGAAGAAATTATTAGCAACGTCAACGGCATTAACCTAAATCACTGATGATTGCCGAATGGCCGAAACGAATGCTGATATAAATTAAATACTATGTGTTGAGACTAAATTAATGGTTAACTTTTAATCCACCCGTTAAACTAAACTAAAAAGTCTCAACAATAAGGGAAAAAGATAATAAAAATTGTCATGTTATCAATTAAACACGAAATATAAATAAGAAATTGCTCATCGCTACCGACTACTTGAGCACTTTCCAGACAAACGTTTAAAACTCCCAATCAAGTATAAGAGGCTATTCTATATGACAATAACAATACCTTTTTTGAACTTATACGGAATCAAACTTTAGGGCTCAACCAATTCATCGAATTCCTCTAAAATCCAATCTTTGCAATCCAAAATCCTTCGTAAAAATCTTAATGCTTTTATTTCGTCACAAATAAAACTCATCCATAAAGACCTTAATGTGACATATATCGCCGATTTAGCCCGAACCAGAAACTAGTCCTTTTACAATAAACTTCCGAACCCTCTAGTCTCCTAGGAGTTTGAAAAGATGACGATCTAGGATGTTATGATTGTTGATGACATCGCTTTTCTGATTACTATCACATTTTTTAGAAGTATTTGTTGTAAATTAAAAAAAAAAAAACCTTTTAATTTTTATTTATTTTAATTTTTATAATTCTGAAGATCCCATTCCCCAATGTAAGCGGCCACCGAAAGAATAATAGTATGGTAAATTGTAATCTTTAAGCATATATTTACGGATGAACAACAATTTGTGAGAGGGACGATTCAACCAGAAAATTCAGACGTTTACACAACACCAAATCGAGTGAAGTAAAGATCGAGTGAAGACCCGGTAAATAAAATAAAATTTAGATTATAGCAGCTTAGAGGCTAAAATTTGAATAGAGTATTGTGGCGCTTAGTAATATGAAGCATCCCTAAAATATTAGTAGCTGCCGTGCCTCATGGAAAATATCAGAATGATAGGCCAAGACTAATGTGGGAGGATTTCAAAAAGCCTGATATTGTAGGTTTGGGTTCTGACCGTATGTTTGGGACCATTTCCCATCTTCATGGACTTTACCGTCAAATATTTATGTCGTAGGACCGGGATAGCCGAGCGTGTTTGAGCACGAGACGCTTTAGCACGCTCGAGCCGAACGGCGGCGGTTCGAATCCGCCCTGGGAGGGTTGACTTTTATTTCGTGGAGGCCCCACACAATAAATCTCGACCGTCCCACCATGATTAGACCTCTAGGGTAACCCACTGTATGCCACACATGGCCAGTTAGGGGTACCGAAAAAAAAAAAAAAAAAAAAAAAAAAAACATATTCAAGTTCTTGCATTACAATCTTATCAGAGCAGTCTCTATAATTTTTGGATTGTAGAATCTGATAAGGTAAAAAAAAACCAATCTTTATAAAAAAAAAATTGTAATTATAAAATTTCTTTTATTAGGTTTATCTTTCTTCTAATGCACTGCTCTGATAATGTAATTAATACTTACTAATATATTTTTTTATTAGCTTTACTGATGGAATATTTATTTAATTCTTTAGGAACAGTTAGTTTATTATTCCTTTTATAAATTTCTTTTATAATTATTATATTGATATTTTCGATGACGTATTGTTAGGATCTCACATAATTTCTTTCAACAACAATTAAAATGGTAACGCATTAAACATTACATTATTATCATTACAATGTATTTACCTGAATATAATCATTAAACGTTTTCAACAAATTAATATGTATTTTAAATCTATTTATAACAAATTATATCGTTCTTTTCATATAATAAAGATGTATGATAAAAGCTTTTCTACTACTGGAGAATATATGATGTATTATTTTTATGAATGTCGGTGATTTTAACACTACATTTTCATCATATTCCATTTATTACCTTCCTTCACTTCGTCTTATTTAAAGTTTCAATTTGGTTGCAATATTTGTTGTAAATAGTAATTTATTCATAGCTCCATCGTAATAATAATCAATAGGAGATTAAGCGATTTGCCTCAAAATTTGTAAAATGTTGAAAATATCTTAACTAAAAATTTTTCAGGAAAAATTCAATCAATGTCCCCGATTTAATAAATTTTGGAAGTGAGAGATCTAATTTTATATGATATTTAAAACGTTAATTTCACTACATAAATATTTTTAAAGGGTCACCTGTGGTGTAGTGTTTAACATGGCAACCTACAATACTAAAGGTCGCGGGCTCGCGTCCCGCGGTGGCCCTAGGATTTTTTAATGGGAGTAAAAAAAAAAATGCCGTCCCTCTGAAAGGATTTAAAATGGAGGTCCCGAGCCTGTATGATGGATGTCAGCTACTCGCTAAAGACCCCTATCCTAATTATACCTGGATAGGCCAAATGTAGGACTCCCATACGTTAAACAAACAAATATTTTTAAAAAATCAATTTTACATATTGTCACCCCTATTCTTAAAATCCACCAGTCCAATGTGACACAGGGATCTTTGGGCAAGGGTTGTGAAGTAATTAAGGTAATTAAGCAACTACGAACAATTTACACTATTTATTATTTACAATAATTACAATAATCTCTTACAAGTCCCAACTATACAAGGGGGGGGGTACCATGACTTATAAATTACTTGGGGCTACTTTACTACTTCGAATCCCACTATGCCCCAGGCTCACTCTGTCTGTCCCAGACTTCGACAGCCCATCTCAGACCCAGCCTCCGCTTCAGACTGCTGACAGTCTGACTCCCAGACTGCCTCAGGCTCTCCCAGACTGCCCCACTCTCTACTGGGCCAGCCTCTTCTAGGAGTCCCCCCTCTCTCTCAGGGTCTCCTAGGTTCAATGGACCTCTTAGGTTTTCCACGTGACAATATAATTGTTTAGCTGTAGTTTTTTTCTTACAAAAAAAAAGTACAAAAATGTCAACCTAAAATATACACCTGACACCTTTGTCAAGGTTCTTCTTCTTCATTTAAAACGCAAAGGTCTAGGAAGCGCAGCTCAACGATGTTACTTCTGCTAACTTCTTCAGAATCTTTTCTTCTTGAAGGAGTACTAAGAGTCTTCCGGCATCAAGGAGTGTACGTTAACAAATGTTGGCTGGAGTTGCAGTCGAGAAGTGCGTGTTGAAAACTTTGTTGAGTTTCTCCGTCACAGTTTTAGGCTTCAGGGTTGGTCACGTAACACGTCTAGAGTAGTCTTGGGGCGTGGACTTAGTTCGACCGAAGTAGAGAGAGTGGTTAATGAGTGTCACTTCATTTAATTTTTCTTTTCATGTGTACATATATGTATATGGTTTAACAACTCAAGAATAAGTTCACCTTAAGATTTTTTTAAAGTGTAGTAATAGTAAAAAAAAAAAAGGGTAAAAATAATGGTAGCAGAGATCTAATCTATCAGTTTGAAAAATATGAGATTTACATAATTGCTTTTAATTCTATATCTAAACAGAAAAGATAAATATAGCATATATAAAATGACATTTAAAAATACACGTTTGCTATTATATTCAAATTAAAAAAAAAAATAAATAAACGAAAATAACAACTCATAGATGGATCGAAAAAGGAAATTATAAACGTTTAATAATTTCTTGGGAGGATAAGTCAGAATTCAGTTTTATATATTTAATTTCCACATTTTTTTTTAATGTAAATATTTTTTTAAAGCCATACTTCTACCTAATCTGTGTAATAGTGAGATTTTCAGGCAAAATTCCGATTTACATCTCATTCCAGAGCTTTACTAATAACTTCATTTCATTAAGTTAAAATCAGAATTTTCTTTTTTTATCTAAAAATGGAAATTTATGGCGTCTGAAAAATATTTTCGTATAATTTTACACGATTTAATGTTATTTTATGAACCCAAAAATAACGCTGTTTAGTATTAGTTAACTAGCATTTTAATTAAATTCATAATGAAAATTTATTATGTAAAATTCGATGTGACTACACAACATTTTTCATGCTATAGTATGCTGAATGATATGTTGCAACACTTCGCTCATCTCTAATCAGGAATATTTTGTGTTCGTTCAAGTTCTTGAGTGTAACTTATGATGCATTTAATTTTTCAAATATTTTGCAGAAAATAGATCGAATATGCAAAGTAAAATTTATATTTAAATCCGTGTACAGGTTCATGATAAATGTTTGTAAGCATTTGCATATATCTGTATTCGTTTGTAAAGTAAAACATCGTTTATTCCGACTAACTGGGACCACAGTTAATCCGAACTAACCGAAATACGCCTACGGGTAATAAAAGCAAAAAAAAAAAAAAAAAAAAATGAATTATTATGAAGAAAAAAAAATTGTTTAGATCAAATCGTTTTAAAAAATTAATTCGTTGAAAATCACTTCATTTTAATAATGTTTGAATGAAGCACGGTCACATAAACGCTTTTTATTATTCTCGTTTCCACCTTCTAGCTATCGGTGTTAAAATTTATTTTCTATTTGAACATTAAAAAAATAAAAATGTTTACAAATTTGATCCGGATAATCCGGAAGTTCGAATAAATGGGGGCTGGATGAACTGTACCTCGAAAATAAACACCATGTTTTTTTTCATATTATTTTTTTTTTTGGATTGAATGGAATTGGAATGAGAACAGCCCCCTGATTTAACGAAGGCTGGGCTCGAAAATGGTTCATTAATAACAATGTTAAACTATAACTATAGCACCGAACTTTGAGTCAACTACAGCCTATTAGTGCCACCATATTATCATTTAAAGTAACTTTTTAACCACTTGTCATATTTAATAATTAAAAAAAAAAAATCACATATAAAATAATTTTATAAATCATTTACTGTGAACACGGTAACCAGAGGCTTAAATACGTGAATATTATAACTACACTATTGTGCTATTGTTAATCCCTATTCACATGCTAACAAAGGGAACTGTGATGGTTATTGATGTTGACATAACGTTAAACTATTTAAGTGAATGGTAAATGTTAGCATTTACATTACATCATCAATCAATCAAACAATATAGGTTATAATATTTATAATATCCTAAATATGATCATATGAGTCTGCATATATAGATATATAGTGTTTGTGTACAAGTTATATTGTTTAAATTTAATATTAACAATGTTCTAACGAAACTATATATTTTTCTCATGAGTGTGAGTAATTTTTACTTATCAACATAACAAAAAACAAAAATTTAAACCCAAAATTTAATTTTGAAAACACTCTCCTTTCCAAATGTGCTCCACTCAAGTGTGCCCCTCAAATACAAAAATTATAAAATAAATAAAAATCCATTATAAGATCTGAAAGTTAAAAAAGGAGAAATAATGGCTTAACGTTGATGATAATAATGTTTTTCATCCAACTTTCCGGTATCAAAATTTCCGGTAGACTATGATATTAACAACCATTAAAACATTTATGCTTTGGATTGCTCCGTCAGCAGATTTTAGTATTAATGTACATTATTAATTAAAATCTGCGATTTCTTTTGAAAATTCCCTTCTTACGTGATAATAAATAATAGGGAAATTATTATTATTCCCAAATAAAAGTGGTAAATTAATCTATTGTTATTCACATTCGTATAAAATTAACTTATACTTTACACTATTTTCTGAAAGCTTTTTTAACGAATCTAAATGAAAGTTAATTGAAGTTAAAAAGTTAACCACAGTTTACCAAATATATAGTTAGATTGTATCAACTAATTGAAAGTAATTAGAAATACCTACTAGAAAAAACATTTATACACGGGAGTATCATCAAGTAATATGCCAGAAATTTTAGCATGTTATATTATTAGTGTTAAAAAGTGGTTACTTAGCATTAATTAATTCGTTCCGTTAGCTTCTGAATATACAATTAAAGGAATTTGCATAATTAAATAAGTCGGAAATAAGGAAGAAATTAGATTACTTGCCATTAAAGGTAAAGGTAATTTCATTCATTAGAAGGTTCACTTTTTCCTTTAAAGTTTAACTACTCGCCTTTAGGCCCAGCAATTGGAGCCTCGCCATTTAAGTAAGCCTTAAAATGGGCCTTTGTATTTTCAACAATTGCTGATGAATATGTTCAGCTAATTATAATATTCACCTATATTTCCGCACAGTGAGTTCCTCAGTACCTTTGGTAATATATATAAATATATTATATATTTTATATATATAATATATTTATATATTATATATATAGCGAATTTTATATTCGTATATATAAATTAATTTTATATTTCAAGCATATTTCTGTCATCTCAGTCAATTTTCCGAAATTTCCAAGTCAAATTTACTTACCTTTCAGAGCACGATTTTTTTAATTTTGAACTGTATTACTACAAAATAATGTTTTTATTTTCAAGCTTTGAAATTTAGTAAAAAAAAAAAAAAAGTGGCAACAGATTACGATTGTTGAGCTAATTAATAAATATATCTCATCAATATCAATATTCTAAAGTAGTGAGATTTTACAATTGACTAATTGTTCAATAACCTATTGAAACAGATTTATAATATTACGACAGATGTTATAAATCTATTGATAGATATTATAATATTATACAAAGCCAAATTATAATAACTACATTTCAAATGAACGCCTGATTTGAATAATAATTCACTACAAAGAAACCGCCTCCAAGCTCCTTTTTTCTAAATTCGATTAAACCATTTATTCATAAGAATGTTAAATTTCTATATAATTGATTTCATTATAATTGTATTCATATTTTCTTTTAAACATTTAAATACAGCAGTAATGTGATTGAAACTGTAAACAATTTCAATTATCTAGAAGTTTCATTAGCTCAGTCTGGAAAATTGAGTCAGGCAGCTAATTATTTTCTGTCCAAAGGTAAGGCGCGTAAATATATTGTTATATTGTGATACACTTAGAAACATTTAAATAAGAGTGATTTAGATCGAACTATCTCATAACGGTTCAGTACAAAGTACCCTATTGCATAACTATGAAATATAGGCCTGAAATTATGCCACTTTATTAGAAAAGGATTATTTAGGCTTTCTGAAAATATTGTTATACCTCCCGATAACGACAAATAGTGCGTTTGTTAGATCAGAGTCAAATAGCTTACACATGCAATGTAAAATGTTTAAAAGGATGCTGAAATAGTGGGTAACTATTTAAGTATGCCAAATGACTGCATTGCGAAAGTCTGTTTTAATATTTTACTCAAATTTGACAGTCACATCTCTGGCAAAAACAAAATGTTCAGTCAATTAAAAAAAAGCGTTTAATAACTTTATTGCATCGTTGATGAGTAATTTGGTGTTTTAATATATAAATAAAATTCGTAACACTAATTATAATTTGCACAGCAGATCAATTTGCTAATATAGAAATAATGTTTTCTGCCTTAAATGTAATTATACATATTGATAGAATTAGAATATTTAATCTAAAGCGTTTGAAATTTATAATAATAATCAGATTATTGATTAAGGGTACAAAAATAAATTTCGATGGAGAGTATATCATTGAATATTGTAAATTGTAAAAATTAGTTCAATTTTTCTAAAAAAGAATAAAACAATATTAACAAATAAATATCATAATTGAAATGATGATATAATTTATCAAGTTGTCTTAACACGTTCATGCCGGCGTGTACTAACGGTGGCTCACACTGGACTGGCGAATCGGACACTTTAGTCAATCACAAAACTTTCCACGACGATGTATAACGAGGTAGGATTGCGTTGTTTATTTTATTGTTGTTGGATTGTCAATACTGCATAATGCCCTTGAATAACTCCCATACGATAGAGCGAAAATCATTAGGGAAGCCGCCAATCGACAAGGAGCATGAATTATAGCACCGGCGTGAACGTGTTAATCCAGAGTGTGGATAGTGAAGAGATATTAAAAAAACGTTTTTTATTTTGTTGTAAATAGTTTACAGTCAAGAGTTAACAATTGGTTTGTCAATATTTTATTGGTTCTTCATTTCTCTATTATTTGCCAAAGTACCTAACTAAATATTTTTCTACTTTTATTACTATGTTTGGAATCCATTGAACGATTTCCCATAAAACGAAAACCCACTAGTAATAATTTTTTATAGAGAAACACATATTATTTTTATAAGGAACACATATTAAGTTATACATATCAACACATTTAACATTAAAACAAGGAATCAACACCTCTATTTTTGTTTAGCCCCTTCCACCATGAGTATAACCATTCCGCAACTCGCTATTGTTAGACGGGTCTTGTTTCGATATCCAGTACATTGCAGGCGGAGCTCAGTAGTCCCGTAGCAAAGTAATTTATCTAATCATAGATTATCTAATAATTACACGAGTAGCATTGAATTCAAAAAGCATAATATTTTGGAGATTTTGACAAAAATATTACTGTTTTCATGGATGTCCTCACATCGCTGAGAATGTAAAAAACATTTACATAATATCAAAAGAACTCATTGGAGACAGTTTAATTGAGCAGTAGGAGAGAAATATCGGTATGATTTTTATTTAAAAAAATTAATATTACAAAAAAAAGAAAGAAAAAAAAGTGAGAAGGTTGATAAAGTAATTTTTCATTAGCAAGATGGGAAAAACACACAACCAATTTGTTACACATGAAATATTTACATCTCTGCCACTAACATATTTCACCTGATCTGAACCAGAGAGAGAAAAAATTGTCAGAACGCTTAATGTTTAAACTGGCTAAAAAGTGCTCAGAGAGGTCTGTCTTTTTCATTAAATATAAGTGAAATGAATTCCGAAAGCAGGTCATGACCTTTGTTTTTATATCAAATATTAAAGAATTTCCATTTTACCTCCCTATTTTGTATTTCATTTTCTTCCTGAAAAATCAAAAACAGCCAGAAAAAGTTATATACTATATACAATAATGTATACAACACTTAAACATACTTTACATATTCCTATTGACAAAACTTAGGTTAACTTATTTTGATAGTCATTTTAATATATTAATTGATATAATAGTAATGCATTAATTATAAAACAATAATGTTAATTATGGCTAAGGCCCACTCTTTTTATGAGGATTCCGCCGAAAATCAATAAATAAATAAAATATTCCTATTAACACATTATGAGCGGGGCAGGTATTTCTACCCGTTAAGTGACACAAGGGAAGAATAATATTTTATCAAGTATATGGATCAGTGTATTTTTACCAGGGACACATTACACATAACATACAAAGTCATCATAAATAACGAAATTTGTTTGCTTATCTATCGAATTTTCGTTTGATAAAACTTCGTTTATTATGAGTTTGACGAAGTATTAGTGGTCTCGAGTCTCATTAATTCTTTCCGTTTAATAAATATTTGTTAGAACGTATATTTTTTATTTACACAGGTCTTATAATATTTTGTTTTCGACTTTTCTTTTAGTTTAAATTCATAATATAATTGCAAATAAGACCCATTACCAAATTTAGTAAAAATCTAACCATTACTTTTACATCCGTCAAGTTTATTTTCACACGCATATATTTTGCTTAGCTGGCAAAGTGGCCCGCTACACAGCACTGTCCTATATCATAAGCTAGCCGTTCATAATGTGTTAACAGAAGGATCAATTCTTCTTCATCACATTTAAAAATTTTTAACTTAATCATCGATATATGTTTTTCTCTTAATCTCCTACAAGAAATATAGTTAATCTCTTGACATATAAATGTATTATATTTTCTTTTTAGTAGTGTTTAATTAAAAGTGGAATCGAAGTAGATCTGTGAATAAAGCCCGTACTACTATTCTGAAGGCCACGGATTTGAACCTTGATGTTGCCGGGTACTCTTATGTACTACAACGTTGGATAGACCTTGGATACCGAAGCCTCTGTGGGGGCACACCAAGCCTATATAAAACAGCCACTTTTAATTAACCTATTTTGTCCCAGAGATGCGTTTACGCATAATTAGTATTAATATTTTTACAGTTTATTATCATATTCTAAATTATTTTTTAAAATATCAAAGATAATTTTTTAAGCATGTTTTTTGTGAACTTGAAAACTTCAAATATGTACACTTCATAAATGTGAAATTTGAAAATTTACACTAAATTATCGTATTTTTAAGAATACTATAAAAAATTAATTTTTACAACTTTTAAAATGTTCCGTGTATCTAATCTTGATCAAAGGAATGTAATAATAATTTTTTAAAAGTTTGATTTTCTTTTTTTTTCAGTTTAACCCCTTAACGATACATAGGTGCGTTTCCGCAAAAAATAGGGTCCTAGAGAGCAATAACTTTCGAAATGTGCTAATAATATGTTTTTGGCCTATGTTAACGTATAAATATTAAGAAACACGAAAAAAAATCATATAATTTCGACCCTTGGGACGAAATGGTTTAAAAAATAGAACAAAAGGAAAACTAGGGAAAACGTACTCTCGACACGTTTTGTAGTAATCACGGCTCGTAGTGTTCAGTAATCAGTACATACTTGGTCTTGTAGTCATATGAAAAAAAAAAAAAGGTGAAACCTTCAATCGTCATAGGTTACTTACTATATTTGCCTTCTTTCTAGGACAGCTAAATCTTCATAGATAGGGTATTCTCTTACCTCAAATATTTTTTCGCTCATCATGTAGAGGGATTGTTTGTTTGGGTTTAATAGCAATAAACTACTATGGTTATCAACGCTAACTCGACTTTTCTTAAATTTCCTTTTATCCTGGTTTTTTAATGATTTCATATTTTTGGATATATATGGTGTGATTTTTAAAATTTGAAAAGAGTGATTTCGTGTTTTGATCCATATAAATTGAGTTTTGAAGTAGATGATGGATATTCTTGGAAATGATGATTAATGGTGACCGCGCTATTACAAATATTTACATTTCGATGGGTCCGGTTTCGTAATTAGGTAGCAGTGGGACAATCTCGTGTCTGATTCTTGAACAGGCAATAACGAAGGAGGAATTACATTATGAAGTAGGTAAAAATAAATGCAAGTAATCGCACGTACTAGCATGCTTTAGTTACCGTACCATTGTTCGAGGGTTGTATATCGCTGTCTACATTCAATTGACTGACCAAAGCGGATGAACCGGGCAGGTAAGACTCGACTTCCATTAGCGATCGTCCGATCCCTGGGGACCCGCACACGTGTCCGCATCAATATCCTACCCCCCCCCCCCTAAACCAAGCCCACAATCCATTTCTCCATCCCCGACCTCTTTTTTTTTTGCAGTCAGGACCCTCTTTCCTAATCGGGAAAATTTTTCCCCAGTTTAATGGTTTTGTACTATCCTAGCATCGATAGATTTTATAGCGGTATATGTTTAACCCAAACAATTAAGGCTAATTTTGTTTTTTGTGTGCAATAAAGTAATCTTTAGAGTCGTTTTTGTCCTATCATCATTCACAAGTTAATAATAAATAATCTTTCTACAAAAAAAAAAAATGTCTAGTAGAAAAATAGAAATTAACTGAGTAATAAATTTGTGACATTGTTTTATTATTATTATTTCATTTTTCTGTAAAAGGTATACATTTTCTTATTTATAATCATTGTTAATTTACAATTATAATTCCTCTGCGAATTATGTTGAGTCCTTGGAGCTTTAATCTTCAATCTTCAAGCTTCAATAATGCATTTGAGCGCATTGATTTCAAATTAATGTCAACCAAAATGGTATTCCTTTTAGATATTTATAACTTACTATTTTCATTCCTTACCACTACAATCTAAGAAAATCATTTTTTTTTTCCCTTAATATTTAGAAAAAATTTTTAGAGAGAAATGCTTTATTTTTAATAGAAACAAGCAGAGCTGCCCAAATACATTATTTGGTTGCTATAAAACACATCATACCTAATAATAAACGATTGTTAAACGGTTTATCGTTTTAATAAAAAAAAAATTACTTTTTTATTTTTTTCTTAATTTTGTTTCTTGGGATGATTCTTAAATGTTTTTAGTTCAGGAAATAAGCAATCAATTTTCATTAAAACAATTTCTTTTTTTATATATTAATTCATAATGTTTAATGCGACGTTTCGGATCTTATTGTCAATTATCAAGCTACTACAATTTCTGTAGGGTTATACCGTCCTTTCATTCATTTCTAGGATTGCTATTGCTTGTCAAAAAAAAAAAAAAAAAAAAAAAAAAAAAAAAAAAAAAAAAAAAAAAAAAAAAAAAAAAAGTAATTAAAATGTATTCAAATGAATATGAATGATTCAAATAAAAATTGACTTCAAGGTCATAATAGTAATAATTGGAAAAAAATAGATAATAAAAGTTCAAATATCCCAGTTACTTTTATTTTCGGATTTACCTTATACCTAATTGCACAATGTGCCTCAGAAAATTGAGTCATTTCATATTTAAGATAATATTATGTTCAATTACTACTATTATTTGTCTGAGTGTACAATCTTATGTTTAGGAATATTTAGATCAGTAAAAAAAAAAATAAATAAATAAATAAAAAAATCAAACATTTCTAAATTTAATTTCCTACCGGAATGTACCTATAAATTCATGATCCATTTCTCTCTCTTTCTATTAATAGTTTTTTTTTTTAACGTAATAGTTGCTCTTTATTAAAAAATCTCTTGTAGAATATAAAATAAAGAAAACTTCAAGCTTTACCTATCAAAAGTGTACTAAAATTTAGTATGTTTCGCTATTTATTATGTAAAAAATTTCAAAAATATAAATCGTTATAAATATGTTAAAAGGAAAATGTAAGCTAGACAAATAATGCATCACTTACCCCAAGACTTGCTCATCTGCAGAGTAGGAACTACCTGAAAAAATCAAATTAGGATGTTAGAAAAAAATACTCATTCGCCTAAAGCATACAGAAACTAACTATATTACAATATATAATATAGTTAGTTAGTCTCCATACATCTATGTGGTTTACATAGCATATTCATCAGCAACATTGGCATGATTATGAGAACAATTTAGTCTCGAAACGTCGCCATAATATAGTTATTTTTTACTGACCTCAAGATTTTATGATAATATTTTAATATGCTCAGTCAAGAAAACATATCCGATAAATAGATATATTGTTTGTTTGTTGCTGTTTAGGGGCGAAAAACTGCTGCGGTCAACGCCCAGATATATATATATATAGGGGAAAGTTGGGTAAAGTGGGGTACCGATCTGATCTCGGTGTCTTTTGGCGCTGCTTACCAACTGAATGGTATATTTGTTTCCTTTGGTTGTGGTGTTAGTTTAGCAAGGGGTTCTAGAGTGAAAAGTTGTTCTGTTTGAATTTGAGAGTTAAATATATATTTAGAGTAAATTTTCTCTCATTTTAGTACTGACTTCAAAATAGTATAACTCAACCACATATTCTTTGATTGCTACGTTTATTATTTCATTGGATTGGTCATTCTATTCATATGTGTTTCCGTTTGTTTTAACGTTTCTATTAATATTTAATACCGTTTTACGATTTTTATTTTCATTAAACACCCTGTCGGCTAAAGTGGGGACGTTACGGACTGGGTATAGTGGGGACGTCCCCACTTAAGCCGACGATGTCTTATTTAACCTAACTTTTACATTTACCAAATCATTTACCTCATTTTTGTTACGCTTTATGCCTAATATATTTCCCTATTTTATTTAAATTATTTATTTCAGTTCCAAAAATAAAATTCACACCATCAAATTTTCTAGTTTTACTTTTCGTCAAATTGCAAGTTACTTATTATCGAAGAAAATAAAATGATGGAAAACTTGGGGCAGTGGCCACTTAAACTTGTTCAGCTTGTAAACGAAAACTCGAAAGAAAAAAACGAAGCAAAAAAAAAGAAGGACGTTAAAGAAAGAAAATTACCTGAAAAAAAGAAATCTTCAGAAAAAATAACCAATAAAAAAATTTAGAAATCAATGAAAACTTGTTAGCAAATGTACAATGAAAAAAAAAAAGTCAAGAAGAAAAAACTGAAGAAAAAGAGCTAAGAAAATCATTTGATGAAAATGATTTTTGCACAGTGTGCTTGTGTGCACTTATGTTCAAATGTAGAATTTCACGAAAAGTGTTCTGAGTTGTGCCAATTTTAACTTGACGTTGTTCTATGCCAGCTCTGCAGAACTTTTAAGATAAACAAAGTTCCCCCTGCGTAATGTTTTAAAATATATTTAGATTAATAAATAAATTATCATTTGATCAATTATATTAAAATGAATAATTTTGGTCATTGTGGTAATAATTATAGTTCAGATAAGGAGATATTCCATTTCGTTTGTAATAAACGACTTAACAAATTTTTATTAATCCTATGCTGAAGTATTTTTATAATAGCAGGTTCTATACAAATTTTCCAACATTTTAATACATCAATGTATGCTTTATTGAGTACTCATAGCAATAATAAAGCATTTTTATGCATTTTGAATTTTATTTTAATAATCTGGCGTTGTAGAATCGCCAATGAGCCTAAAATAATTTTTTCCGAAACGGTTTTTAACATCTTCCTTCCAACACCTGTCTTCTCTTAAAATTCAATAATTTATAAAGGGATGGCTCCTCTACTCCCATACTAAAGCCCCTTTACTTTGAAATATCATTCTTCTTAAAACGCCTTGTATTTTTCTTGTAAATACAGTAAGCACTTACAATAAATCCTCTCTTTTTTCATTTTGTATACTGAAGACCATAATTAACATTTAGTTTCAATGGGATTGACAACTCCGAGCCGATGAGAACTTTCTTTTCATAAATAGATTTATGAGCCCATTATTGATTTAAAATGGTGTACACCAATTCCTTGTCATTTCCTATTGCTTCGATGTTCAAATGACTTTCCTCTCAGTGTTGCTTTTTACTTTTCGTGGTATTTCCATCATCACGGCATTGATACCAATTTTATTTGTTTCTTTCATAAAAAAAAAAAAACATTAGAGAATGCAATCATTTTGATGACAATATGATCATTATTATAATAAAATATTATTTATGTTATGTTGGAAAACTCCTCGACTTATTATACTTCCTAGATGATGAGAGTAATTTTCCTTTTTAAGTAAACTTATACTATGATGCACAGCGGTTTCCTTCGAAACTTGTTGCTTTTGTTATACTCGAACTTGTTCATCTTCAGACAAAGTTTCGGAACTTGGCGCAGGCATACACTGGGCAAAGTCCCTCCAAAGCTCAGCTCATAGGGGCATAGAAGCGGTCTTAATGGCTTGAACACGCTTAAATCTCGTCCGCCTGATGGTGAACTATAAGACTGAAGGTATATATTGAATATTTTGTTTGAGTCACAATTTTTAAATCCTAATAACTTTTCCTATAATTGTTTTCAGGATTCCACTGATCACCCTAAACCTAAAAAGGTCCTTTACGGGTGCAAAAAGTGACCTCTTACATTACAGGATGATAAACAGAGAGTGTTCGAAAATATAGTGATTAGTATAACATAACGACGCCTCAACCTGAAAATTTAAAATTTTTATAATAACAGTAAAATTGATCTTTAAAAAATGGAAACATATTCTTCCGAGGAACAATAATCATTGGTGGCAAAGATGTTACCAGCGCGTGGAACATAACTCTAAACGACGGAGATGCCAGATTCGTCAACAATATATATAAGATCCCCCAAAAAGGAGGCCTGTAATAACACAAAAAAAAAATGCTCATATTTGTAAAAGAAAAAGAGGCCAACGAATGGTAAATTTCACTACAAATATTTTACAGATTCAATCCTAATAATGTGCTTTAAAAAAACCGTATGACTAGTATAACCGTTTGTAAAATCAGTATGAATTCTTAGAATTTCAAAGTATTTGTATTGGTATAAACATAAAACAGATAACAACTAACTGTAACCGAGGTCGACAACAGTGCTCCCACACAAATTGTTATAAACTTTTACTTCAAGTTAAAGTGTTTTCTACTATTATGTTTGTGGGCATTATAAAATATTAATGGCGTCCAAATTACCTTCCGGTGCCCATAATACCTCAATTATTATCTAATTGTTACGATTTGATCGCTAAAATAAAGCGCAAAACTTTACATATTTATTTATATATAAAAAATCTTTTAATTTTTAATTAAAATTGATGGTTAAATACCAAAAATATATATAGGTGGTACATTAATTGATTTGTGTGTGAAGTTTATTGAAATTTTCAGCACGTTGCACACAGGGGTATTTGACCCGAAAAGCTGGCCAAAGCTATTTCCTTCCATTTTATTCACTCGAAAGTCCTCAAAATGGCTTCTATATTTGTAATAGACATTAAAAATGTTTTTTTAGCAGTTAAAAAAATACTCTAAGGAGAAAATTTTCATAAAATAAATTTTTACATAACTCCACAGACTGTGAAATAGGCGTCCAAGGGTTTACAATTTATGTTCATATTATTTTCTCTTTTTGCATTGCACCCATGAAATATGTAACTAATTAAAGATTTATTATCATTTAACTATTACTATTATTTTAAAAAAAATGAAAATAGTGTAAAATAGGTGAATATAAAAAGTTATGGTGATAAAGAAAAAAATGTGTTTTCCTAATTCATTAAGAATTGTTCAATACCTCTTCGAAACACAACATATATCTCAGGAAGAAACGCACCAACCTTCCTTAAAAATTCATATTAAATTTAATTATACATTATTCACTTTCTTCGTCACTTAATGAACTTTCGGAATCACCACTATTGGTTAAGTTGGTTGGGGGAGACAACATTTCTAAAGTTTCCTTACAAAACCTGGTACCTTTTTTCTTTAACTTCTCATACCTGTGATGACTGGATCTGAAGTCAATGTTAATCTATTAATTACATCCAGATTGCACTCTGTATGGGAAAATTTTCTGGTCTTATTTTCTCTACAAACCCGGAAATGGTTATTTCGGGTTTCTACTGCTTCCTCAAAAGACCAATATGAAGCAGATGGCATTTTATCACTTCAAAACCATCCCTTAAAATTTTGTGAACAGATGGTGTCATAGCATACCATTGATAAAGTTTTTCCGTATCCGTTGTAAATTTTAAAGTAACAAATGATTTTTCAGAGCGTACACCAGATCTTGAGCTTTTGATTGATATCGTCCCACTTAGCCATTTCTTGTTGCTGTTTCAAAAACATTTCTTTTCCATGAAGAAGCATCTCACTTGGAAATCATGCCTCAAAATGGATAATTTTATTTTAGCACTTTCACATGCTCTAGGTTATTACAATATTTCCCAATGAGAAAAGACACCGAAAATTCCTTCTTTTTTTTAAAAGCTAATGTTTTGACTTTAAGAATATGTCAAATAATTCCATTCAGGTTACAGTTATTCTTCCAGAAGATCCTAAAATACAAATAAATGAAAATATAACAAAATTGAATATTTTTTAATATTCAATGAAATTGACATTTTAGTAATAAAAAAATATAAGTCTCCCAATCGCAGTTATTCGCAGAATTTTTTTCAAGAAACATAATTTACGATAATTATACATTATCATAAAAAATATTTCGTTGCCCAGAAATGCCCAGAAGTATTACTTTTTACCTTCAAATTTAATTTTTAGCTCTAAAATATACCTACCAAAAAATTAACAGATATTGATACTAGTATTTAATACAAAAAAAAATATAACTATCTGGATAACAAGTACAAACCTGGCCTCGAACTATCCATCAGATGATAATGCCGATACTTCAGTAAGAACAAAGAAAATTAATATATTTTTTAGACCAATACTTATGAGCACAGACGAGTTAAAGGATAAGGTCAGATTTGAATTAGAATAGCCGCCGGATTAAGGGCCTGGAAGAGATAAAAATCATCTAACATGATCCAACAGGTCCTCTACTTGAACTTCCAGTCATTATTTACCAGACATTTCAAATTTCAAAAAATGGGTTTTGGCTAACTTTTAGGGCCAAATACCCCTGTTTGCGTTGTGGAAAGTTTTTTCTTACTTCAAGCCGGACTGAAAATAAATACAACATATGGTTTTAAGTAACCCGTATCTTTCCGGAATATTAATGAATATTTAAATGGGTTTGAGTATTGCGTATGGTGATTTATGCATCGGCTTCGGTTAAAATAAAAATGGCTTGTCATATTTTTGCTAGATAGGCGCCATTGGGGGCCTGGGTTTAAAATTGATAAATGTAGCGGGTTTGAGCAAAAACAACTTAATTTAGATACCATCCCGAACCAGGGTGATGGAATCAGATATTGGGTGTCATATTTACTGTTTAATTTAAATTGAAATTTATCAATCAAAACGTTATTTTTTCACATGGTTTCAAAAATAAAATTGAATCATGCAAAGAGCTTATAAATTCATTTTTATTTTTTAGTTTTTAGTTTCTGATAGCACAGGTCTGCAACAATAAAGCTGCATGGCATTGTTTTTCATTTGATCACCTCAATATTTTTTTATATGATAACGTTTTTTATTTATTTTTTCATTTGATATCAAATAAAGATTATTTTAAGGGCCGCGGCGCACAGTGGTTGAAGGCGGAAAAAACCTATTTTTTAAAGGTATCATGCAAAGAGGTATCGGAATATTCTTTTTCTTTTCATTATTAATAAATATAATAGTTACCTGACGCATTCCATCAATTTATTCGGAGATATTCCGATTTTTACACTTGTTATAACCCTCTGAAAATCGATCGATGAAAAAGTTTATTTTTCAACGAAAAATTTATAATACTATAATTATTTAACTATTGATTAACTAAATATTGATTAATATTAATATTAATATTAATATTGTATTTATTTTCAGTCATGGAAAGTCATTCCAAGGAAAATGATGTCCGAGAAAATCTATGGGTCGAGATGTGTCGGAGGACCGAAACTTCGGTGGACAGATGGAGTCGCAAAGGATTCAAGACATCTTCTAGGTGCTCGGAATTGGACTGCGGCTGCGCAGGATAGGGAGCGATGGGGCAATCTTAAGGCCTTGACTCACTAAGTGGGTTGTTGCGCCAGTAATAATAATAATAATTATTTTTGCTACTCGCATTTTTGTTTCTTAGTGCGAATTTCCTTCATAATCCTGAAAAGCGACCTCACATATTACACGGTCATAAAAATTATGCTATTTTGTCTATGTTTTAACACAGAAATAAAATCTCGAATGAATGCAATACAAATAAGACAATTTTTTTTTTTTTTGGTAATCCATATTTTTCAAGCGCAGCCGAGCGCAGTTTTAAAATCCATTTTTTTTAAGAAGAAGATGTCTCCAAGGAAATATTAAAACATATTCTAGCTGCTTCCACCTGCGTCTGTAAATGTGTGATTTTTTTTTTATTGAATTATCTATGCTATTTCATGCATTTTATTCGCTATGGAGCTTGTGCTTCGAATTATGTTATTACTATTCGTTAAGTAAAACATCATGCCTTACTTAATAGTTCTGTAGCATCATTTATAAAGTCATTCTGAATCGTTATTAGGTCGATGATAAAAAACCTTTTCACCTACCGTGATTTTAGTATGTGTTTGTAAATTATTAATAATAAGTTTATTAACATGACCTCGGATAACTTGTTGGATATAAACCGATTTCTCATTAAAACTTTCTTGCCTCGTTTTAACAGTAAGTGGCAGGAAGCTCATAGAAATAAAAACTAATGTATTAAAATAAAAGAAGAATGGCTTGCTCAGAACCAAATTGATGTTTCTGTATCACTTCACTACTGTCAAGTAAAGGCTTAATTCGGTTCAAGAAAAGTTGTTCAAATACTTTCCCCTTTATAGGTAGAATGCGATAGGACGGTAAGATGAAGGATTGATAGTTGTGGTTATAGAATCATTTTGAGTGTGGAGGGTTTCCAAAGAAGAGGATAATAGGTTGTGTGTAAGATAGATTTATTGATGTGTGTAAGAAACAAAAAAGCTTTTCGAGGTAGGTGACGAAGGATAAAGGGAGTGATAAGATCATAGCTCGATGCTTTTCTGTTCGGATGTCTCTTGATTGCTTTTTGGATGTTTTTTTTTTTTTTTTTTGGTTAAACACCCGAGGTGGATCATTAGATACAGGTATTTGAGCTGTCAAGTCGTAGTTTATTTCGGTGAGTGTGTCGTATAGTACAAGGTTCGTTTCAAAAACCAAGTCTACATATTTTGTGAATTCATTTAATTTAAAAAAAATGGTATTAAAAAAAGTTCAGCCATTAATTAGTATGAATTAGGGAACTGAGTTTTCACTGATAGAGTTGTAGTTATTAAACCTATATTGAACAGTCTATCCCACCATCTCCTATCAAAATTATATTAACCCATAACAGCCTAGCGTTGCCATATGGCAACAGCAGAAAGGGGTATGTTTGACCGGTCCCTGCTTGCCAGGGAAACATGATTGAGCTAATCCAATCCCACCCTCTGTTTCTCCTAAACCTCTTCTTTACAACCCTAGTCACTGCAAGTTATAAGAAGTGGTAACATCAATCTGTGCTTCAGTTCTGAAAATGGAATATTCACACCTTGTGACCAGGTAAGTTTCAGTAATATTATCTTATCATACTTGAACATTAAAATTCTATCACCCATTAATTTCCATAGCTAAGTAAATGTTGTTTTCTTATAGAAACATTTAATAAATAAAAAAAAAAAATCTTGTATAAATACTATGTGAAAACATTAGGTTGCCATACGGCAACGCTAGGCTGTAATGGAGTCTTATTTATTTTATTATACTATTTTTTTTCAAGTGAATTTGAAACAGCCTTAGGAGCCAGGAATCAGCTTTTCCGAGGCGCTAGATATCTTCTTTGGGCCTCAAGGACATGAAGTGGACAGTGTATTCATCGAGCCCCCCGACCCTAATATTCTCACGGATGAAGACTCCAGAGACGGTGGCACTCCTGATAACCTGTGCCGAAATCAACTAGAAGCTCCTGCAGAAATTTTATATTCAGATGGTGAAGCAAAGGAGTTACCCATTCCCAATTTCCAAATTTACCAAGGAACAAATACCACAGCTGGTAAATATGAAATGTGTTGTTGGCAAAGTTGCAGGTCCCCTCCTCAACATGGTAAACGATTTACCAAAATTGCCTTCTAGATTATACTTTGCCAACCTATTACAGAGCTTTGAAATTTTAAAATATTTATAAGAAAAATTTGCAATCGGAATTCCGGGGGTCCATAGTTGTAACATATTTACTAAAGTATGAAGAACCCCTCAAAGAAGGTATCACATCGACCACCATGTACAGAAGATTGAGGGAACAAGAAAAGAAGATGTGCTGGGAATAATTGCCAGTCCATCATAAGAACGATGTGCTCAAAATGCAACCAAGGCCTCTGCATTGACTGTTTTATTCCGTATCATACGGTATGAATGTATTAGAATAGCATGTATTAGTTCATAAAATTCAAGTAATTTGAAAATAAAATTAAAACCATTTGTTTGTAAGTTTTTCATTTTATTATTTAAGTATTTTTAACTTTAAAATAAAATATTTTTGCATGGTTAATTTATTTCATTTTCAATAACCTTAAGATGTCACCACTGCCTAGCGTTGCCATATGGCAACAGGGCCTAGGGCTATAAACAGTGGCCAGACAATTTTTTTTTTACTGTCATTAATTTTTATCAATTAAAAACATTGCAGGAAAAGTGATGGTTATGCAAATTTTGAAGAAAACAAAAATTCGGGCAGTTATGGGTTAAAGCGGGATAACCCCAATCTAATGTTTTAATATGATAATGCAATAAATAGTTAAAAGTAAAAATATAACGAAAAAAATAATTGATTGCTCCTATGTATGATTTTTTTTTTCTCTTCACCTAACTTGGGTGTTTTCATGAAATAAAATGATACTGCAAGTACTATCAAGGATATTAATAGCATTAAACAGCAAAAGTGCTTAAATTAGGCGATCTCGTGTCGAAAATTGATGTATGTTTTGTTTTTCTATTTTCCAAACACCTCCGGTTAATCCGAATGGCCGGTTAAGCGGGGCTCCAACCTATACGTTATATAGGAAATTCAATCGTGGTTATGATAATATCAACTTTATTTTTTTGCGGCTTACAGATCGGGTTTGACAAGGTTTTTTCCGAAAATAATCGATTTTCAACCACTGTGCGGCGTGGCCTAGGGGATAGCGTCTCCGGCTCCCACGCTGGCGGTGCGGGTTCGAATCCCGCCCAAGCCCGCTCGATTCTGTTCGGAGACGGCCTCATTGAACAGACTCAGCGGCTTGCCATGGATTAGAAGAGGTTGGTTACTCGTAGATAACCCGTCCCGATTATCCCTCGTGGCATAAGGCGGAAGGCAAAAAAAAAAAAAAAAAAAAAAAAAAAAAAAAAAAAAAAAAAAAAAAAAAAAAGAGATTATTTTAATAATTCAATGACTTCAACTATGACATTAATTAACACTGTAAAATAAATCGGGGTAAGTGGGTTGGGAGATTTTTTTTTGTGGGGTAGAGCACATTTTGGCCTGCTTTCTTAGGCTCTAGGAGAAAGTCTAAACAAACTTAGTGTTTGATTAAGATCATGTTTAGAAAAATCGAAGATAATTGGTGTCTAAAGGAAGATATAAAAACAAGGTCAGTAAAAATAATAATCAAACCATAAGTAACAGAAAAATTCTTCCCCGACTTTGTATTTAAATGAATGGCATAAAAAATGTGCCACCTTCTAAGACTCATGAATATTGCAGTCTCCTGAACTTAAATTTCAAAACGATTCCTGATATCCACTCTGCTTAACTCCTGACTTACAATCGTATGGCGTCGGGTCTTTAGATGAACCGTTCCCGAAGGCTTAGCTCTAATCCCTAATAGTTACCATAGGGCACCATATTGTACAGCACAACGCAATGCATCGAACTTCACAAGTGATAAAACAAATTAAATTTTATTTTTTCACTTTACAATATATACATGCATAAATTTTCTTTTAATGATATTAAGGGTATTCGTGCACATTGTGGCAAATGTTAAGTAACTTGTCATATTAAAAACTTGGTTAAATTTCGCGTGAATGGTCCCTCACAGCTAACCTGCTAAAGTGTTAAAGCTATACAGTCATAGGAAGGTTATATCCATAGCTCTTTGATTGCTTTGAGAGTTTTGATTCTTGATTAAGAAGAATGCCGTGATAACACAGAATCCCTAGATTACCTACATGATCGAAAATGCGTTTATAGATATATAGCTAAAATGAAGATGGCCATCAACTTGGTAAACATATTGAAGAAATACTTGAAGAGACAAATTAAATATTATATTTAATTAAAATCGTGGTAATCCTGCATTTTTACAAAGACCGCACCCAGTTTCTGTACAATTTGTTTGTGGTACTGTGACATGGTTTATTGGTTTTGGTCCAGAGGTACTTACAACAAAACACCAAAATATCCAGATACCAACGTAATATAATAGTTCAGACAGTCGACGTAATATAATAGCTTAGACACCAATGAAATATAATAGTTGAGACACCTATGTAATATAATAGTTGAGACACTAACTTAATATCATAGTTCAGACACCAAATAAAAATCATTTTGAAATAATTAGTTTTAAATTAAAATTAAAATAATACAATAATAATTTAACTCAGGACTTACACTGGGAGACTGGGAAACTCTGGAGAAGGGGTCGGTGTAGCAAAAATTGATAATTTATTAGGGTCTGGTGGTATTGAGGCAGTAATAATTATGTCCAAAACATTTGGGTGGCGGGTCCAAATCAGGAGCCAGGGGACATTTAATAATACTCGGCATCAATCCTTCACCCTCTCCCCTGGCCCGGGAAACCCCGTGTAACTAAAAGGCGAGGAAGAGGAGGAACAAAAAAAAAAAAATGCCCAAAAGAGTTAAAGGGTTCCTAATGCTATTCTTAAAAGTTCATTCATACTAATATTTGTTTTTTTTTTTTTTTTTACTGATGTGGAGTATTTTAATAATTGCTTTTCGGACTTTGTTTTGTCCAAAGTTTCCCGATTCCTCTCGCATGCTTTTTCTTTTCCAGTTTACTCATACGAACAGAATATAAATAGATGTAAACGAAAAAAAATACTGAGAGTCTCGGTGAGCTTTCAAATTTAACGATACGACTTTTACAAGTTTAGGTTACTATACATAGATTATATTGTAATCGAAGTTGGTAACTGAGCATATTATACAAACCTCAGGATGATAATCACAGAGACAAGCCGTCGAAAGTTCAAAAAGTATTATTCTTTGTTTAATATAGTATTATGTTATTATTAATGTTAGTATTATAGTATTGTGTGTGTGAGGGAGAGAGGGAGAGGGAAAGGGAGAGGGAGAGGGAGAGGGAGGGAGAGAGAGAGAGAGAGAGAGAGAGAGAGAGAGAGAGAGAGAGAGAGAGAGAGAGAGGGGTGAGATAGAGACGTTTACGATTTATACTGTTCCAGAAAGAACATGGATACCATACGGGAATGGTGCAGCTTTGCCAGAAATTAAGGCAATAATTCAAGCTTCATTATGAAGCCAAATGTGTCCCCTTCCCTCGTGACGACTAACTCAACCGTTCTGCCCTATCTACTATTCCAATCACTTTAACTTTCAGTATCAATAATATATGTCATATTTTATTACGAGTGCCCCTGTTGATTTCTCCCTTGTGAAATGGCAATGACTGATCACAATAAACGGAAATTATCATTATAATAACAGTTTGTCAAATATAATTTAATTAATTTAACAGATCTCAGCGAATGTAATATATTACAGTACCGATTTTAGGAAAGTAAAAAATGAGGTTTTATGTATATATATATATATATATATATATATATATATATATATATATATATATATATATATATATATATATATATTGAATTTTGTAACAGGAAGACAATAATAAAGATTAAAAGAGGTAAAAAATTGTTGAAAAACGAGCGTAAAAGGTATAGAGGTAAGTGAAAATTATTTAAAAGTCTTTTTCATTTGTCTATTAAACAATATTACATACATTTTACTATTTTATTAATATTAATCGTAGTTATTGATGGTTATTTTCTAGGGGGGGGGAAGAGTTTTAAAAATAGCTTAAAGGCGGTATTTTCAATGTTTTTTCAGATATACATACAATAAAAGATATAATTAATTTAAAAAATAATATAGTTAATATATACTCGTAAATCATATTTATTTATTTATTCATCATAAATATTTAAAATGATGCGACATGAATTATATATAATAATATCAACACGTTTTTATTTTTAGGACATGTATGGTCCATTTTAAAAATATAATTCTGGTTCGTCTGATTAGTAAAATATAAATTATTATACAAAACTTTCACTAGCTTGATTAGGCAAGGTTCAAACTACACTATCAAATAATATGAAATTTGCTGGATCTTTTCTTTGTGGATTTTTGATCTAATTAATTAGTAACATTTATAAAATATACTAACTAATAAATATGAATAACTATATAAATATTGTTAGTCATAATGATTTATATTTTGTTTTTTATGACATTGTTTAGTAAAAAAAAGTTCATATGAAATTTCACTTTTTCAATATTTAGCTTTTCTTGCTATACACCTCTGATTTTGATATTGTGATTACCTTAACTAGCCTAATTACTAGACCCAAGTCATTGCTAGCATCTAAAGTGGGAACCGAATCCTTTGAATTTTACTCAATGGGTGCTTCTAGGTCGGCCATGTTTACCCGCCTTCAGTCAACGGATTAGATTCCTCAGGGTTCGCCTGAAAGCCATTAAAGCACCCTTGCCTAAAATCAGGTAACCAATTAATTACAGGAGTTTCTGATTAGTTGATTCAGCTAGGATCTCGTTTCTTAGCGATATTTTAAAAATAACGATGATGCACCGATGACCGTTAAAAAGGCGCCTGGTTCGGAGATTTTTCGCTGCAATTTATCCCTTAAATGCCCCAAAACACAATCGAAACTTAAAGTGGGGGGATACTGTTAATCTCTCACCCATATTAATGACATTTTTATTTTTATAGGTTCCGTGTCAGTAGATATTAGACACGTCTTTTGCTGGTTACTCTAATTGGCCCTATAAACCTAGAAAAAAAAATATAAAATAAAAAAATTGTCTCATATCTCCAGTTCAAAATATGATATCGGCATGACTTGCACCAATTTTTTTTATTTTTGAATGTATCTTTATGGAATATTAAACTCTTCTATTATATATAGGGTAAACCGGACAGTTATTGACACCCTTAAGACTACATTTCTGTGGTGAAATTAAAAAAGAACATTTTATGAAGGGATCAAATTGAAACTTCCTATAACTCCTCTTTATCTATCCTTATAAAGACTCAAGAGTTTTTTTTGGTCAGAAGTTCAATAGTTTTACCATACGGCAATATTTATTGTAAAAAGTGTAAAAACTACTTATTGACACCCTGTGGATTTAATTGTGAAATCTTCCCTATGTTTAGCTTGCTAAACACTTACTTCATAGATGACTTAAGGACCCTTCAAACATTAGACTCATGTATATCTTGAAATAAAATTAGGACTTGCTTACTTATTTCTTTAAGTTAAAGTTGGGGTGTGTACTGAGGGTTTTAACAGAAAAAAGTGACGTCAGATTCGATTTCAGCACCATCAAAAACACATATATGTATGTATGTATTTTTTTTTTTAAATTTGAGGGTGCTATTAAAATATTAAATAATTTTTTGTGTTTAAATTTGTTCGCTTGAAGATCCCATATTATTATTTTTCTCCAATTTCATTGATCTAAGTGTCTTTCCCATGATAGTAAGTTTCTTGGATTCTTAAAAATTCAAGATAATTTTGTTGTTGAGAATTTAACAATTTTTTCATAGATAAAATTTATGAGAGGATATAAAAATATCCTTTAGGAAATCAACGGTTTTTATTTTTCAATATAGCATTCATTAGTATTTTTTTTTTCCAATCGCAGTCAAACCGAATCGTTAAACTTCAAAAAGGTGACGGATAGCCCAGTCCTGTGTTTTTATGAAGGCTGTTGACACTAAATAGCTTTAGCAATTATCTGCAAATGCATCACGTTCCAATTCCCTGGTTTCGTTGCCATTAAATGGTCTAGTTCGTTAGTGTGAGCCACAACATTTGTAATAGAACGCTACAGATTAGAAGAGAAAAAGAGAGAAAAAAAACAAAAACGATCTGGTCTTTTCGAAGTTGAACAGTCTGCTTGATGAGTTTTTTATTTCGCTTTGAAAACAAAAACTCTGGTGCTTTAAATTCTACATCAAACAGTTTCTAACTCTAAAAACAAAAACAAAACATTTTTCAGTAATATTATCCCAATTTTAAAAACCTCTTTTTTTAATTATTTTACTTTATTTTTTTTACTTTAAACCATGATTGGTTGTAATTATTGGGACTAGGAGGTATTTAATTTGTATCAATATATATATACATATATGACTATCGGAGGGTCCCCTAGTAAATAAACAAATACAAATGATAGTTTTATTCAAAAGAGACAAAAAAATCTTAATTTCCTATAGAAACAAAAGACACAAGAAAATAAATTGTCGCTCTATGTTTTTTTTTTTTATAAAAATAGGTTTTCAAGTACCGCACGTATCTGTCCTTTATTGTCGTTCGCTCTTGAACACTGAATCGATTCACGGGTGCAGTAGTTTCGTTCCACTTATAGTTTCTTTTTACGAGCTCCCAAAAAAAAACAAAAAAAAAACATTGTTTTGTTTAAATTATGAAAAAATGTGATTTTAATGATTATGCCGCTACATCAATCACCTTCTGGTGATAGAGTCACCCAAATGAGGTTCACTGTCCGGGCGGACCTTTGGTTTAATCATTCTTTTACTAATAAATATATTCTCTTTATTATCCTACAGAAATAAAATGAAACTAATTGTTTGTATTTATTTTATTTTTTATTTTTGGAATGTTTCGGTCATCTCATATTCCTATTTCTATATTAGAATATTTGCAGTACTTGAAGTGTTTTTTTTTTTTTTTAACAGAATTTTTTTCCATACATCCCTCACTCCTTTCAAAAACATGTTTTTTTTTTCAGGATAGAAAATCTAAAGTTAAAATTACAATAAAATGTATTCAAAATAACTTATAAGCCTCTAATTTAACTTTTTATTAGTCGACAGATCGCTTTGGATAATAACTAATCTCGTTTTTTTTTAAATTTTTAATAAATAAAAAATATACATATTTTTTTTTTAATTTTAAATCGTTTCTTGATTTTTGACAAAAATTTATTTGAAATTATTAAAAATTTCATAGATGATGGATTGAGTTTGAAGCATGGCGACCTTTTAAGGATTTAATAATATTTCCGAGCATTCAGAACGGTCATAACTAAAAATTCCAAACGTTAAAAGAAAGCGATTTAAAAAAAAAAAAAAAAAAAAAATCGTTTCTGATTCAGGTATTACTTAAAAGTGATCTGTACGAATAAAACATGATTAATATACAGTTAAAATATCGTTACACGATATAAATACAGATGCAATCTTTTTTTTTTTTTTTCTTATTGCAATAAATAGGAAAGATTTATATTCATAATAAAATATAGATTAACATCTAAAATTCTTTAAATTATTTGTGTGTAGATTTTAGAAGACAAGGAATCTAAGTGACATTTTTGAAAAATCGAGTTAAATCCGGAATATTGTAGTAAAGATGCTAAACTCTTTCGATTGGTAAAGAGAACTAAGTGCGTTTAATGACGAAAATAAGTTCGGATAAACCGATAAAAAATTAATAAGTTTTCTCCCCCCCCCCCCCCGTCCCCCAACATCCATTACCTATGATAATGAATCCCCTATCTTTTTGCTCCGATGTTTTAATACACATTCCGCTATTTGAGGCAGAAACCCAACAAATCAAAAACCATAAAAATAGGACTAGCCGTTCTTTATTTATTTAAAAATGGTGTAAATAATCAGACTTTTTTTTATATACCAATCAATAATAGATTATATAATGCCTAAAAATAGAAGCAATGAACAAGTTAAAACTGATATTAAAAGACAAAGACATAATTCAGATTTTAGAATTAAAAAAAAAAATTTCAAATCCACATAAAAATATGTCTTCAAACTTTCACTTTGGTTTAATTCAAATTGGAAAAATGACAGTTAAAAGACAGTGATAAATTTAAATAAATAAGTGTTTTAAAAATCAGCTAGTCAAAATTCGTTGAAATCGGATAAATTAGTAAACAATTATTAATTCTCCCCACTCCCTTTCCACTCAAAACATTCTCTACACACACACACACACACACACACACACACACACACACATATATATGTATATATATATATATATATATATATATATATATGTGTGTGTGTGTATTCGTATTTACAAAATCTTATTCATTGCTAGGGTTTCGAAGTTTCGTATTAAATTTGGTAGATATACCGCAAAATATATTAAAACGTCGATGATTTAAAAAAATATATAAAATATAATAAAAATAAAAAAAGAATGAAATAAATGTTTGTTTAATATACTTCTTTTAATGTATATGTTTAATAGATTATAAAGTTCAATATTATCTTTGAGTTTGACAAAATCAGAATCTGATCTTATGTATTCAAACAATAAAAATCCGAATATTAACTTGAATTCAGACCTGATTCGTACAAAATTAATCTTTAAAAAATAATAGTATACAATGCAAATTAAGATATTATATGTATGCTAATTATTTGTATAATAATATATAAACAATTAGATAGTAAAAATACAAAAGTGAAACAAAAAAATGAATGGAAAAATACAATGTAATCTATTAAGGCTAGTATCAGGATGACTTGATGGACGAGCCCTAAGGGTCCAGAATTCTATATGTCCCTGTTGGGATCGTTGCGGGTTTGATTCCCATACGGGTTATTGGTTTTATACATATCCCGTAGTGGGACTTCAAGAACAATCATTTAGCTCTGTCGTCATACCGGTTGCTCCCGTAAATAAAAGTACAGGTACCGGTACTAGACAGATATTACATATTATCAGACGTTGCATTGGGTGAATCTCACTACACATCAATTTATTCTAAAATTTAGTATCAATTACATTAGTAGCAAAGCGTGGTATCAATTAAAATTCACGTCAATATTTATGAATAAAATCTACAAAAAAAATGTAAAATTTTAGGTATAATATAAAAAATGAAAAAAACTAAAAGAACAATTCAAAAATATCGACACAGTTTTTTAATTATTATTATATTTTTTGGAAAAGTCCAAACAATCAAATAACTTTACGCACACAATATTGACAATTATTCCTCTTCTCCAACGTGTCTCTTTTCACTAATTAATTACTTAAATAAGATCTACGAGAGCTTACTGCGTAGTGCCTTTCGTCACATTTAGATGAACATAGAATAAAAATAGAAATATAATTGCAACAGTCTGGTGCATGGGCGCAACACACAACTTTCACTAACCAACTTACTTAGATTAGAAATGCGTTTTGTTAAAGCCACTTCTCAAATTTACACATTTTTCCACATTCATTTCTTATTTTTGTTTTTATTTGCTCTATAAAAAACACTAACTTTTGTTGTTTAATTAAGGTTTTTACTTTTGATAATTCGGCAGTGCAAGCATAATGCTCCAAGTCGTCTGTTTTATAATTCTCTATGTAGTTATCGAAAACTTCATAAAATTACCATGAAACAAATCATTTCCATTAAATGAACAGAACAATTAATTTATGAACAATGGTCTGTCATTAAAGACGTACTATGCGTGGACTCGTGTTTTATGAGTTGACTGAATATTTTTCTTTTTTTCTCCTCTATATGTTTACTTGGTTTTAAGTCATTTCTTATTTTTAGGCGTAACGTGAGACAGTTAATTGCTCCCTATAAACAAAAGCACAAGTACTTTATAGGAAACAAAAAAACAGCCCCCTCAGAATATTTTAATAATCATAACGCTTACCTGATATATAAGAGCACCTAATTTTCATTAATCATGACGAATTTGATGAAAATGGTTAAAGCCGTTTTTGAGATTATCGAAAAAAAGGTAAAAATTGGAAAAAAGTTATGAGATAAAGTTCCCCCTCCGTTTGACCAATTTTGATGAAATGTTGGCTATCACATCTTTGGCATCTACATACATCAAATGCCCAGTTTGATCAAAATCGTTAAAGCCGTTTTTGAGTAAATAAAAAAAAAAACGTGAAAATGATACAAAATATAATAAGCAAAGTCCCAAATTTAATAAGCAAAGTCCACTCCCTTTGAGCCATTTTGATGAAATTTTCGCTGTCACATCGCGGGCATATACATACACTAAGTACCTAACTTCAGGTTCGCACGATTTATAGTTTTTGAGCTAGTCTGTTCTCTCTCTCTCTCACACACACACACACAGACCGTTCATATATACCCTTACTATATATTTCATATATAGGTAAGTGAAAGTAAAAATATGAATACTACTACTATAAGTGAAAGTAAAAATATGAATACTTTTATGGAGTATAATACGCCGGACTTTAATTAGATTTTGATATATAAGTAAAATTTAAAAAATCCTACTAGAAATTAAAATTTTAAAAATTGAAATTAAAAACTTACAAAGTTGATTTATTACTCGTACTATTCCATCTGCTACGTTTTATTAAAATACTTCTAAAACTGACTTTAGTATAGGACTCTTATATACAGTGGACACTAAAAATATTTTAGCGGTCGCTAAAAAGGTGAATCAACTCTATTCTGTGTTATTTATACGCATTCAGTGATGGCATAAAATTGAACTATTCTCCACTTAAAATATAATAATTATTCCGGATACTTTGGATTAATTATAGTGGATGAAAGATAATTTAATAAACTGTGTTTTTTATACTTGTGAAAATGATGGCCTACCCGGTACTAATTAGCTAAGGAAGATTATGAAGATAATAAATCTTATTGCGAAGAGAAGAAGTCCACCCGGTCTCCAACCCATAAACATATCTCACCAATTAAATGTCCCTTCATTAATTAGATATATTTTAATTAATTAAAACTTAAATATTAAAGTTATTATTAAAATAATATATGATATATTAGTTAATTAAAATTAGTATTACTCATACAAGGTAACACGGAAACATATATCGACACAATTCTAATCACAGCCAATTACCATATATTTTAACTAAGATGGACGGAGTAAGAATGGTATGATCACGTCATATATTGACAAAAGAAAATAATAATAATGAACTAAAAGAATGCGAAGAAAAGATTCTGTGTGAAGGTTTGGATTAAATTTCTTTATGATTCAGACTTTGAATAGAAACTGAAGACCCCTATGATGGAGAAATACTAAAGATATTTAGTGTAAGTGTTTTTAATTATAGATTTTTGATTTATTGATATTATTCGAAAAAAGTCTAAAACAATTTAAATTTCGTCATTCTTTACAATAAAAAATTATTACGCTAGAATATTTCATACATGCCATTTCTGAAAAACCGTGCTTTTTGATTTACTCTCTCGTTTCAGAGTCAAACAAATATATATTTTTGCAAAGTCATTACTCCTGTTTCGTAATAAGAGATAAAAAAAAAAGACAATTTCTTTATTCAAAAAGTACATAAACACATTCTTTTATGGCCAGTGTTGTGATATTGGAACAATTAAGTTTATTACAATACAGCTATGTAAAATATAATTATATTAAAAATATTTTCTTAAATAATAATAGAGAAAATAATTCAAAATCATTATTTCAAAATAATAACATAACATAAAAATAATAACAAAATTTTCCCTTGATTTTTTTTTATTAAGATTTTTTTTTTTTTTTTTTTTTGTTTTATCAATCTCTAACCCGACGAAAAAATATCTCACTTTCATAGAAGAAAAAAAAAACTTTTGCTTATTATGTTAAACGTCCTTTATGATGGAATTGAACTTACGGATCTTGGGCGTTTGATGACTACATGTTACCAAACCGTGTTTTTCCAGGGAAGAGTTTTCTCTAATCCAACCTTTAAAAAATAGATTCGCCTGTTTTCAAATTTAAAATTTTTTAAATTAAATCAGTAAAATCATTTTGTTCTGTCTGTTTTAAGGTTATAAATTGAAAATATCGAAGAGGAATTTTCGTCAAATTTATTTTTAAGAATTTAAATTGGGGCGAAGCTCGTAATGTTAATGAACAGCTCGTAATATTAATAAAGTGTGGAGTCAGGGGACTATTAACGAATGCACGGTGGAGAGTTGGTGCAAGAATTTGGCGGAGATTTTCGAAGAAAAGCCGCCATTCATCGGTTGACGACGACCAGCAAAGCTGAATAGTGGAAGAAGACCCTACATACCAAAACCACCCGTTAAATAGCGGTAGAACTCGGCGTGAACCAATTCACCGTTGACCAAGTGGGTGCCACACCAATTCACCGACCACCAAAAAATTCGACGCTTTGAAATATGTTCCATGCTTTTGACACGTCATGAAAATGTAGATGGGAAAATCACTGCATTAATTTCGTATTAAACCAATATAAAAATTCTTCAGCACGAAGAAAGATTCAAGTGCACAACGAAGAATATATGATATATTGCTTATATCAGATGTTAATTGTGGATCCTATGATTTAATGAAACCGAATTTTTCATAGGTCAAACTAGATAATGCTGCTTCTGGAAAAATCACTGGTAAGTAGCATGCAGTCGTAAAACAAACAAGACCCAAAATCTCTGACTAAATAATGAAATTTGTCAAAAGTTTTCTAAAATAACTTATTTGACGTGAAACTCTTTCTCCTCGAAGTAAAGTTAAGGAGAGCGTGATGGAAAAGTATTATATATATAATTTAATATCAACATTCAAGAAAACTTATCCGATATATATTATAATATATATAAATTATATATATATATATATATATATATATATATATATATATTAAGGGATATATATATATATATATATATATATATATATATATGTGTGTGTGTGTATGTATATCATTTTTAATTGAAGATCGTCCATATTTTTTTTATGATGAATTATAAATAAAATTATATGTCTTACGTGTGTTCATTAGTTTGAATTAACACAACTAGCGTTTTTTAATTTACCTTATTTCGCAATATTTATTATAGGATCCTGAGTCAGGTTCTCCCCGCCTGGGAATTTAAGTTAAATGACAAGATGAATTTATTGTCCACTCTAGTAAAAATAATTTTTCATGGTATTTTCTCTTGGTACTCCTACATATTTAATTTTTGAATGTAATAATGGAGAACCACTCTTAATTAATGGACCCAAGCATTGAATAAAATATTACTCTTTTTTTTTTATATACATAAAAGGTTTTTATTTCTCAATTAATTGTTATTTTATCAGGTCCTTTAAAACCTTAAATTGAATATTGTTTAAATATAATTGATTAATTAATAATACAGAAATAGCTCATAGTGTATCCAACCGTTACTCACTTCGATATTTGTAGCTACATGCTGAATGAAAATATCTCATGAAAAATTAGGTGAAATATTTTGTGATCTAACATTTAGGAGGTTTTTCCTCTTAAAAATCTCCCGCTAAAATTTTACTGGTTCCACTCATTTTTTACACGAATTCCCCTCAATTTATATTGGATATACTCCAATAAAAATCATTAATAATCTTCTATATAACCGTAACCAACAGATACTCTATTATACCAAGCTTCCGAGATCTGCGTCCCCATATCTCCAATTCAACAGAATGGTAGCAGTTGATAAATCCTAACTAATCTGCTATCCCTCGCAGAATTTATCTTGCTACACCTACTTCAAGACATCCAAATCCCTTCTTTTCCATCACGCTCTCTACTTCGAGGAGAAAGAGTTTCACATCAAATAAGTTATTTTAGAAAACTGTTGACAAATTTCATTATTTAGTAAGAGATTTCGGGTCTTGTTTGTTTTACGACTGCATGCTACTTACCAGTGAATAACTATATATTTAATCAAAATAATTACCGTCATGATCAATGCAATTTTTCCTACATTCAACGAGCTTTCTTATTCCAGCAGAAAAAAAATCTGGATCCCTCAACAACTCCAATGTTCCTCAACAAGATGCAATGAACTCACGACAAGAATTTTCAATTTCATTCGAAGTTCTATTCGTTTTAATGGATAAAAATTAATTAAAAACGGTACCCCCTATTCCCTACATTTTCGCCGATTGAATACCTTGACCTATATTACTCTAAATAATAATATTTATTATTATCGGTTTGGACTTTTTTTTTTTTTATTGTCTTGTTGCACGTGAATACCTAGAAATATAGGTGGAAGTTTTACAACGTTTTTTGCCTAGGTTCATCACAAATCCCACCGCATGTGCAGTTGTAATTTTAAATCAGCAGAGCTGACTGCTATTGAAGATAAGGTGATTGGATTCGTTGAGCTGGGGGAATCGCCTAGTGGGGAAATTCAATATATGAAAATGGGAAACAGGAGGGAAATAGTTAAAAGAATCAGGACCTTTGGAGAGTGTAATCCATTATTTCTTCTTGAAGCTATATTCCCGAGTCTACTCTAATGACTTCCCTCAGCAACCAGATTACTAAGCCTTCCAATCTGAGCAAGCCTATCAAATACCTAATGAAATGGAATTTAAATTTAAAATATCGATTCCAACGCTTTCTCATTTATACATAGTACAATATATCCCGTTTATCTGATTTAAATCCTCACCATGCCCAAGGTACTGTGAAATTTCAATTAATAGAGGATTCAAGTTCCAACAAGAAGAGGTTAGTACTTATTCACAATCTTGTCCTTAAAAGGGATGTTCAACGTGTTCGCAATGCTGCAATTCCTTGCTTTATTATATTCTTTAAGGTTTATTTATTTTTTTTTTTTTTTTTTAAGGAACCTCTTCCATAGTAGGATATTATAATTTATTATTCTCGAACGTTTCGGATTTCTGATCCATCTTTAAGGGATTATCTGTATTACAATATATTCATTAATTTTTTAAATATTAAGAATATCTTTTGAAGTTATTTTAGATTATTTAATTTCAATAACTGCAGTTACATTCTTGAATATTCTATAATCATCTACTTAGTCAATCCTTTTTTATGTTATAAACACCGTGACATGAATTGAAATAATTAAAATTTGAAAACATGTTTGGTGGTTTTAGATTTATTTCATTGTCACACAATTCTCTTGTGTCTCTGCCAAGATTTCCAATATCTATTCTTTTCAATTATATATATACATATTAGTGTCCGACCGAAACCAAAATTTTAGCCGAAACCGAAACCGAATTTCGGCCATAGACCTAGTTTCGGGCCGAAACCGAAACCGAAACTTATTTACATGTCTATATATAATACATATAAGTGTGTAATATGTCTAGTTTAGCAATAATATCAATGAAAGCTTCTAAAATAACAGTAATTTAACTCAATTATTCATTTAATAAGTGAGCTGGTATACAAGAGTGGTAAAACAGGTGTATTAGTTAAGTTATAGGATCGAATCCCGGCCCCCTCCTTCCTAGAACTGCTGGTCCCCGTGGGATGTTAGACCATACCTCCTTAACTAGTACAACCCTAAAAGTTGAAATAATCTTGAAATGACAGGCTGATATTAATAAAAACTAATATTATTATGTATAAATAATAAATAATATAGTAAATATTTCCATAATAAAACCGATAGAAGACAAAATGACGGCCTATTGAATACGTAAAGCTGTATGTCAGAAGCTATTTAATCTACTGAGTCAGTTTTGGTCTCAAATTTTAGTGGATTTAATCTAGTTTGAAAATTTATAGAATAGTTTTTGGTCGAAAACGTGCTTCTTCATGTTAAAAATTGGGACAAGTTTTAGGGATGTTATTGGTAAACCGCTGGGGGAAAGGGGGCTGCCAAGGTTAAAAAATTGGTTTTGCATCTGATTCCCATTCCACACAAGAACAAAGACCAAAACCTACAACATTTGATGCAACTTTTAATGACAAGGGCCGGGATAGCAAAGCGGGTTTGAGCACGACCCGCTTTAGCACGCTCGAGCCGAACGGTGGCGGTTCGAATCCGCCCTGGGATGGTTGACTTTTATTTCGTGGAGGCCCCACGCAATAAATCTCGACCTACCCACCATGGTTAGAATGGGTTGGTTACACCTCTAGAGTACCCCCCCCCCCACACATGGCCAGGCAGGGGTACCGAGCAAAAAAAAAACTTTTAATGACAAGGCTACTGACTAAAATATTGTTTTCAATTTTGAATTGAATCTGTGACTAATTTAAGTTTAAGTATTTAGAATATATATTCTTATTTATGTTAATCTTTTTTTTTTAGAAAACAAATTTCATTATTAATGAAGAGATGATTAAAGACACAAAAAGGTTCTTAACGCTCAAGGTAAAGAATAAATACTATTCTTTACACTTAACTTCAAGAGTTCTGTATCAAGAGCATGCTTTCATTACATGTTAAGACTTGATGTGATTTACGAGGACATTTCTGTTTGTCACTCTCAAATTTTTGTCTCCACACCCAACTTAAAGTTTTCGATCAAGTAAAGATACCAAAAGAATGAGAAAAATCTATGTTCTACCGAAATAGAATACAAGTGTAATTAACTAAAATAACAGATACTTTCCACTATTAAATTCAAGGGTGTTAAATGCCATGAAAGAGATCGAGCTTACAAGCTGAAATCGTGTAGTCCTACTTCCTTCTTGGAGTTATCAGACACAGGAGCTTGTTTCGGCCTGGCCGAAGATTCGGCCAATTTTTGGCCGAAACCGAAACTGCAGCCGAAACGAGGTTTTTCGGCCGAAACCGAAACTTCAGTCGGTCACTAATACATACATACATATATATATATATATATATATATATATATATATATATATATATATATATATATATATATATATATATATATATATGAAGTTAGGGAGCGTTTATACAATAAAAATAACTTCATAAAAGGGTTTTATAGTATATTATATTCATAAATAATGTAAAAATCAATATAAATCCTAAGTAGTCCAAAATAATGTTGTTGTTTTTTTTTACTAAAATATATCATAAAAAATATAGTATAATCTATTGAATGATTGCTAAAAATAAAATAAATAAAAGAGTACCCCTAAACAAACTGAGTCGAAAAAAATATAAATACTTATGCTTCACAACTATGCATGAGTTTTGCTCTAAACTCCATAGTCTGTATACATGATGTGAATGAGTAGTTATAGCTCTAATACGTGATAAGGTTGAGTGTAGCAATTATAGAGTTTATATATATATATATATATATATATATATATATATATATATATATATATAAACTATACTGTGTATAGTACATTGACTTAGAAAATGCTGAGTAGGTTCTTGTTGACTCGGGGTTAGGACTGCTGCTGTTGAGCTAGATTAGAACTGTTATGGCTCAGCTCAACATTCCTTTATGCGACCATTCTTTTCAGGATTTCTCTCAGCTTCCACCACACTTTTTCCGAGTTTTTTTTTTTTTACTTATTTTCTTTCGCGTTAGCCAGGATTACACGGCTTCTGAGACCACGAGACCCATTTACACCCCAGTTATACGTGATAATCAGGAAACTTTCCTTAACTTGTTTGTATATTTTGGAAGAATGAAACAGTGTATATAAATTCGATATGTGTAAATATAAATGCACTATGCATTTATACGCATCTAGTCCAGATTTTTTGGCTCTTATAGTAAATATTTAGAATAAAATAGGATAAAACAATTCTACGCACATCAGCCAATTGGTCACCGAAACACCTTATGTTCACGCTAACATTTATTTTAGTTTCTGCAGTTTCCGCATTGATACTGTTTGTAGAAATTGACACCCCCTGTGATCGTATTTATTTGACATTTCAAAACAACCATATAAATGTACAAAAGTAATGTGTGTCAGTAATATTTAATAAATTAAAATAATTTTATATAGTAACACAAATACTCGGTTACGTAGAAAAATATAAAAAACTAAGTCAAACAATGAGAACACAAAGTAATGCTAAAGTGACGTAACAGTTAAAGAGTGACTAGAAAGTAACTGTATTACATCGGTGATAGAGGTTAGACTGACTCACCATTTGATGGAACCTTTGAGAATGTTCCTTGACTTACGATCACGCGATATAATCATAAGCGTTCCAGACAGTTTAAGAAGTTTTAACATAACCAAACGTCGGTTTTGGTTTCTTCAGTTCAAATATTTAATCATCTTGAATTCATTTAAATCTATTTATTTTACCTTCCACCACTTTCACTTTTGTTGGGCCTGGGTCTGGATATCATTCCAGAAATTCATGTTTTCATTTAATCATCTCTCTATAAATTAAATGTTTAGTTTGACGGAAGTTATTTTATATGCATGGATGTTCTCCAATTTTGAAATGGAACAAAAATGTTTGTTTACAGCAGCATGTCACAACATGGGTATAACCCAGTTTGTACTAAAATTCCGAAGCATGATTTTTGCCTAATTTCCTTTTAAACAGACTAAAAACGAGGCTGTGTGTAAAAGAGTGCAAAAAAATTTCAGCCTTGAAGAATGGAAAGGTCGTGGAGCTCTATCCCTTGATGTTATCGGAGCCTTCGTCGAAGTAATCGCCAGAAAAACTGTTCGAGAACCTGCAGAGAATCTCTCAGTCAAAAAATCGACCGTCGGTGAACACCTCAACGCAACCAGAAAGAGTCTGAGTGATGGCGGTAGGTATCGCTGTATGTTTAAATGGGAACTAATTTTTTTTAATTCTATTGTGTTTAAAATAATTTTTGTTTAAGCCTTTCAAACGTTTGGGATTTTCCGCTTGCATGGGGTCATCGCAATAAAGAGTATATAAAAGCTCACATATTAAAACAGCTTACTTATCGGAGGAGCGTAATAAATAGAAATAAAATAAATAAAACTTGATATAAACAACTCTTCATGTACATATTTAACATGGTAAGAACATCTTTGATTTTCACCGTTATAATTAGAATATAACTACTTATTTCCAGGAGCAGAAAGCTCTAGTAAATCACTTTCATATGTTATATCTCAGAATTGTAATTAACCTTTCATCAGTTCTTCTATGAATTATATGAGGGTTAAAACCCTTAGTTCTATTATGTAATTTCACCTACAAAGTCAGAAGGAGAATACTTGTGCTTCGGTTTGTGGTTTTCATGTTCAGCGTTTGAGGGTTAATACCCTGCTCCCACAAAGTCTGGAGACAAATCCCCTTCGTTTGTGGTTGCCCTGTGGAGTTCCGATTAGAACGACCTTAGCTCTCTAATTATTTTTGGTCGTCGGTTGTTCTTTGGCATATATAGGTAAAATTGCAATACAAAAATGTCTAGCACGCAATTCGAAATCTAATTAATAAAAACGTGACAAAAATTTTAATTTAACTTGACAGTAACTCAAAGGTATGTATGTTCCTTGTTCAAGGTTAAACTAGACCAATAGCCTATCGCTTACTTCTATATGGTCTGCAATGGAACTACCCAAAAATGCATAGGACGATAGCATGTGAACATATACTTATGACCGCAACCATTTGATTCTAGACATTTAAACGAAACAGAAATAAACATCTGTTTAGGTTTCTTCCGACACAGTATTACGTTTGACTTGAAAAATCAAATTTAACAACAGAAAAAGACACTGAGTCCTCAAACAATAATATCCGTGATTTGAATATTTTCTATAATAAAAAGTATAAATTACATTATAGACTGATAAAAATTCTTGTGTTGAATTTCTGAGATACAAAGATGATCTAATATCTAGAACAACTTGTAAATCGCATTAATTATCAGTATTTTCAATAATTACTATTTTTAATAATGTTAAAATAACAAAATAATCAGTTTTAATAACAGGAAAATAATTAATAAATCTAGTCTCGTTTTATCTCGCAGACACAAAATGACTATGAAGCAAAATCTGTTGTCTCTGAGCCATTCGAACTTTGTAATGCGAAGGGCTTCCTACACCTGCAGGATTAACCTCATTCCTTGGAGTGCAGTGGTGTTCCTTAGGAGCCAATTGTCGCAGATTGTTTGAGAACCTCCCCCCAGCAACAGGTAGATAGGTACAAATTGTCCTATACCCTGACCCCTATGCATTAGCAAGTGAACAACTCTTTTATTCTATCTACAAGAATAACTTTTTATTAACTATTTTATTCAGTAATATTCACAACTGCGTTGAAAAATTATATGCAAATATAAAATCTGACTGTAAATAAATATCAATGATTGGTTTGGAAACTACAAAGTTATAGGTTGTATCACTTTAGCCGGCTGAAATCGACATTTAGACTGCTTATCATGGACTATTATTTTCAATTTGCTGAATGCAGTTTTACAGCATCTTTTTGATCCTATCTTTGTTCCTGATGGACTGATTCGAGACAAGCACTCGCACATTTAACATTCTTGCATTCACATTATGACATAGTTGTAGAACAGTTTCTGTAATGATGTCTTAATTGGTACCTAAGTACTTCTCCTTCATGCTTCAGTATTCTGATCCAGCTTGGCTAGATTAGTAATTCTCTATTAGATTAGATTAGTAGTAATTTCATACCAATTATCTATTTAGCAGTCTATATAGTTGGCAGAATTTTTTGTGTAGCTCTCTTCTTTTAAGACAGTAAATGGATTTCACGCTTATAGTGAAACATAATTTCCGAGCAAAACTTCCTTGTGTTGCCAATGAAAAATATAACCAAACTTAAAACTTGCAGATCGTTTAAGTTCAGGTCACCGTCTCAAGTGTTTTTGGAGCTTGGAGAAGCGAAACTTTTCGGTCATAGATGCCTATGGTTTGCTTTTTAAAACAATAAATAAAATATTAATTAAGGTAACAAATTTGATAAAAATATAAATAATAATAACGCCTAGTAAAGAGTGATGATTCATATTAAATTATGCAAACATTTTTGAAACAAATATTTTTGAAGGTTTGCAAAGTGCAAAGAAAGTTTTATTATTTAGAAAAAGATATTATTTAGAAATAGAAAGTACAACAGCAATACTACCGAGGCCTCTATGTTACCAAGGCAAACTGTAAATTTTGTGGCTAATCCAATAACCGAAGGTGGTGGCTGTTTTGACGATGATTTCCATGTTCCTTTCTACAGCTGCATTTTTTTTTCTTTATATGATGACATTTTTAGTAATGAAAAGGGAAAAAATGATTTTACGAAACCCGAAACATATCAACAAACATAATAGAAGAAAACACTAAACAAAAACAAACCAGGCGTCTTAAAAACTCCACTGAAGTTTTGTAGACTTCATATATATATATATATATATATTGAAGGAATCTCTTCCAATGGGTTATCCTGTATTTTATTATCCCAACGTTATCTACTGTAGATCTTTGACAATGAAATAGTCCGGAGCCACGAATATTGTTATTAAAAGTTGTCATGTGCAATAAAGAAATGACATACATATTTCTTATATATAACCATTGTATTTATAGAGGAATGGCGATGGAATTTAAAAATGTACTATAGATTAACCCAGAAGATGGGTCAAAAGCCCGAAACGTTGGGATAATAAATTACAGGATAACCCTTTTGAAGAGATTCCTTCACGTAAAGAAAAAACCTATATGGTTACATGTTTAACTGCATAAATCATTTATTAAATAAAAAAGTTATTTAATGGAGGTAAAAATTATCTTTTAAATAAATTTAAAAAAGTCAATAATGCTTAATCACAAGTAAATGCATAACCCTTTTAATTTTCGCCACTGTTTAACTTATTTTTTTATGTTATATCTCTCGCGGATATTATCACATTTTTAATATTTCCCTAATTCAATTAGAGTGCTCTTTAGTTTGCATTAATTTTTGGAAAATTTTGATAAGGTCCAGAGTAGTTGCTTAAGGGTAATTAATTACTCTTTCTCTATCTCTTTCTTTACGGAGAAAACTTTTCTAAAATAATTAGAAGAGAATACTAATAATTAAATTTAACAACTTGAACCGTAACGATTATAGCCTCAAGGCGTTACTTTTTACACAGTAGTAATGAGTTTTTTTATTTATTTTTTTTTTTATTTTTTTTTATCTGACCCCCCCAGACTTTTTAAAATTTTAAAGAAAAGAAAAAGCCATCTCTGAAGAAAGATAATTGCCTTGGTTATATTGAGATGCTCTTGAAATACTTCTCAAAGTCACCATACTTTGAAAATGATTATGCTGTAGAATATAGCACCTATACTTGAGTTTATTTTCTCATACATATTTTTCTTTATCGTTTCTTTCCTCATTTTAATGACATATTATTTTTCCTTTTTATCTATACTTCATAGTGAGTCCCCCTTCTATATAACATCTTTGGTTCCTATCACCTCATCTCTTTTTTTTCCTAATTATCTTCCTCTTACTGTATAATCATGTTATTTTGTATTAACAAATATATCCTTTAATGTGCAATTCTCTATATAGTGTGAATTAAGATCTTTTTTCTATGTCAATATTTATAAACTATTGCATAACTCCGTCGCATTATTTATAAACTATTGCATAACTCGGACGGGACATTGCTGTTGCAGAAGTTTTAATTTTTTATTTTTTTAACTTAGGGGCAACTTAGCTTAAAGCCAAACAAGAACAAATAACCTTAACCCTCTTCAATAAACATTTAAACTCGAAAAAGAACGCTTTTTCGTATTCAAACAGTATCTCATAAGTCCAGACAGTCTCCCCATCTTTACCCATTTTTTTTTCGGTTGGCGCATTAGGCCTAATGAGACCTTTGGCCGCGCAGTGTGGTCTTCTCATAGACATTTGTGTTGCTTGCAGACTGGACTGGTGTTGGGCTGCAGAGATGACAGCCTGGAGAAGGTAGCCCAAACCTCAAGTTGCTGCAACTATGGTGCAGCGACAGACTGCCCATAGCTCCATAACCAATCCCATGGAGCCAATTTGGCAGTGTCCATCCCATCGATGGCGTCAGCTTTCTCGGGTTCAAGGACAATGACATACTGGTCTAGGTTAAAGGATTATGGTACTGCAGAGTCAGCAGGCCCCGAGGACCTACATTTCTTTTCCTAAAGCATACCATCCTTGTACCAAACCTCCGGGCGGTTACTGAAATCCTGGAAAATCACACAAAGATTCTCGATAAGATACACGGGGAAGGTTTATCACTCCTACGCCTGGTCGGTGTGAGTCGCCTATAGTAGGCTGACGGGCCTCACCTACAGTGGGGGGTATTCGGGCGGTCACCCGTATGGAGCTGTCACCCATCCAAGTACTAACCCAGCTCAACGTTGCTTAACTTTGATTACCTTTTGCAAGCGCCTTTCCCGCCCCCCCCTATTACAACCAAAAAAAATAATAATAATAATCTTAAAAAAGAGGTTCCTATAAAGGTATGGTCAATTTCTTGTTTGATTAGTCATAGTTTTGTATTATTGAAAATCTTTTATTGAGTAATTAAGAATAAAGGAATATACTGTTCATAGCCTCATATTATAATTAATACTGGCTCTCAATATGTAAAGGATAGTTACTATATTCGATGCTTCTAATATTTCCTTTCAAATATTTGAATATCTTATTCAAATATTTAAATTAAATATTCAAATATAGCTTGAAAAAAAAAATGGAGTCACATTTGCATGGGATCGTAACTTATTGAAGCCTTTTATCAACATATAATTTCTATTAATTTAATAACAGGAAAAAATTTATACTGTTCAAAATACTATGATGTTTTATTATAAGCTCCTTATCAAAGGAGATAGTTGTAAAATTAAAAAAAAAAATAGATTTTTAACCAATATTTTTTTTCTATCCCTGCCATTTCGTTTAATTAAATTTATAAGTGAGATATAAATAGTTAAATTGGTCTTCTATCCGATTCTTTTTATTATTTTCTACTGAATATTTTTAGGTCAACGTTTTTTTATTTCTTGATTTTTTTCATTTTTTTTTTTTTTGTTGAACGATACCTTAATCACACTATTAATTCAACTCTTTAACTATTGATCTTTTCTTTACTTTCAAAACCGATATAATAAATTCGAGTGTTGACTTATAAAATCTCATCTTTAAAAGCTCTCTAGAGTTCCTAGTTTCAGATTCTGGTACGGAACACGTCACTCCAGGTGAGGAAAGCTTGCAAATACAAAGGACACACTCTCGCCATAAATTGGAGGTGATCCTAGCGACTGTTTAGCCTACATAGTTTGACAGAGGAGAGGCCCTACATAACAGAATAATCCCTCCCCTGCTACGGGAAACGGGGATTTGGCCTGGGGTTCGCTGTATGAATACTGAACCAGATCATAGTCCATTAAGGTCCTTTCTATCTGACTTGGGCCCTTTGATCAGACTAGCAACAGCCCCTATTTTAGGGACGATGGGCTGCATACACCCTTCCATAATATCTCCGCAGTAGCTGTAAGTTTTTTCGATGGGGATAGAGGTGGATAGGTAGTTCTGTCAACATCATGGTCCGCCATTAAAATATATCGCACATATACATATCCCACCCTCAAAGCAAGAAAGCATAACTCAAAAAAAAGTATTTTTTATTTTTAAACGACTGTTAGTATAATAATCGTCAATTTAAAACTACCGTTTACACTAGCTTATACTAACATAAAAGCATTGATATTCTATAGGTTTAAAAAATGATTTAACGATTTTTATTATAATTGATCCGGAACCAGTAGAGGATGAACTAAAAAAAAAACAAAAAAAACTTGCCTATATACCAATGAAACGAGTGTTCCAACTATAAACTAGTTATCATCAATTTCCATTTATTTAATTATTGTCATAATTATTGCATAAGCCTTGATTTCAACATAAAGATTTCAGCACCTCACCGAGATCAGACTTCCTGGTAAACTTAATCTAAGCTGAAACTAACTTGTACACAAAATGGGAAACCGACTTATTTTAAAATATAACCTAAATTAACTTAAATTTATTAATATTATTAAAAAATATTCGGAGTGGTTGTGGTTGGCAAACAGAAATATTTGCTCTTCTATACTTGAATAAATGGTCGATTTATATGATTAAATCAGGCACTAGAAATGACATTTTCTCTGATATAGGTAATTTGAAATTGAGCATATATAATCTCTTTATGATAAAATTTTCTACGAAAAAGTTCCTATATAAGTATGGTGTATTTTCTGTCTCATCGAATAATGGTAGCATTTGTGATTTTTCAACATCCATTTGTTTTTACACTGAAAATCTCATACAGAGTTTAAATGAGAGATATAGAATTTTTACCATTTAAAAGACCATTCAATTTTAATATTAGCTGTCTAGTATGTAAAAGAAGTTAAATTAGGAACGTAATAATATTTCCTTTCAAATATTTTTGATATTTAATCCAAGTATTACAATTAAATATTCAAATATTAACTTACATATAATTTCTATCAATTGAAAAACTGGAAAAAATAATAATAACCTTTAAAATCATCAAGTGTTTTTTATAGGTTTGAAGGTTCCATAGAGAGCATGATAATTCTAACAAAAAAACAAGGAGATGGTCAAGTTTTATTTAGGGTTCTTGATATTCATTTTAATTTATTTATAATTTTATTTTTAAAATTACCTATACATTTTTTTCATCTCAAAAAATATAATATAATATATAAAGCGAGTAATTTAAAGTCTAACATTTAAAATAACAGAAAAATAAATTATAATTATTCCTAACCACCATTAGTTTTTTTAACCAGTCTTTCGTAAGAACGTTGATAAAATAAAACTTAGCATCATTTAGATGCTTCAGATGTTCCGGTAATAGAAACTAAATATATTGTGATCTCATTTTTTTAACTTTCCTTACCGACTAGGTTATATATATATATAATGGAAATTGTGTGCTCTTTTGAATGGTAAAACTGAAATCTTTTTATTTGTTTTGTTTTGTTATTATGTTTTTATGTTATTGTTAGTTTATGTTTTGTTATTTATTTGTACTTATATTAGTATTATGCTTTCTCATCGCCCCCAACTATTTACACTACAATAATATAAGACTTCATCCAAAAGTTATATTTGAACAATAAGAAAAGTAATTGATTCCTTTTTCTGTTTTATAAGATTTTTATAAAAATAAACAGGAAAATGTCTGTTTTAACTTAAGGTTTTACCTTCAGGACATTGTCTCAAAAGTCAAGGATGAAAGAAACAAGTATCCAATTATAGGAAAGGGGAGGAGGAAGTTAATAAATTAAATGGCTCTTGAAAACACTGACGATATCTTCAAGTAAGATAAACGATTTTTCTCCAATCTTTTCCACGTGGCCCTTCGTAGACGACCAAGTTTGATTGTTTTCAACATCTGAAGCTTTAAAGAGGTCGTATACTTCTTTATTGTACCGCCATCTCCATATTTCGTACACATTTATCGGTTTAAATATCCCCCTTAAAATTGTCCTCTAGAATAAAATATAAAAAAAAACACCTGCCTTCGTTAAGAGTCCAGGCATCTGTGCCATATTTTAGTTCAGGTCAAACCAATATTCTTTTAATCAACAATTAGTTTGAAAGGAAATACTTCTTCTGTATATCGTTATCAAGTCCAAGTTCCTTGGCTGCCGCTTCCAGTGCTAAGAATGCTTTCCTCATCGCCTTTTTAGATGTACCCCTGATGTCAAAGTCATCGAGTACTATTCCGGCGTACCAAAGAATTCGCACTAGACTTCGGGTCCCCAGGGCGAGAATGGCTGGGATCTCGTAAGCACCTGCCTTGCCTCCCACAAGTGGGTGGTAGGGCTCGACTCGGAGACCCCTTGGCTGAATGTAAATATTGTACATAAGTGTGAATGTTTTTTCTTTTGTATTTTCTTTGTTAAGTACTATTTATTTTTTATTTTCTCCTTTTGTATTTCCATATTTGGTTATTCTTTAGTTGTTTTGTATGAATGTATTCTTATATCACTAATACTAAATGCCCTAGAGTGTGGCAGATTGTATTATTTCTTTTCAATAAAATAATTTATTATTTTAAAAAAAGACTAGGGTCCCATCTACCTTCCTGAGTTTCTTATTTCATTTTCTAGTCCAAGGCTGAAAAGAAGGTAGGAAGGGGTATCACCACCTTACCTCACTTAGCTCATTTTCAGAACAAAAACATTCATATTATTTAGAGCTCGATAAAATTCATTTCGATCCACGCTGTCATATGTTGCTTTAATCCTGTTAAAAACAGCAATAACTGTGTCCTATTCTTTATCAAACCGTTGCACATTGCCTCGATTTATGGATAAAAATGAATTAGAGCAGTGATCGTTCTAAAAAATAAGAAATCATACTTCAGTCAAATGGAAATGATTGGATGGGACGTATACTAAAAATTTAAAACTAATACGTTTTAAAAATGGAGAAGGCACATGCTTGTCTATTTTAGTGAAACGTAAAAAATTTTCTCCATATTAAAAAAAATACTTTAGTAGCTCTGATAATGAACATGGTTTTTTCAAAGATGCCAAAAGTGTTCTTGGGATTTTAATTTTGAAATATTCATTAATTCAAACTGAAACGAACCACGAAATGTTTTTGTTTTGCTATTCCCTTGTTGTTTTGTTTGCAAAAACTTGCCTTAAAGGTATTATTTGAATTTATTCGGTACAGATGAATTTCTATAGAGATTTTAAAAAAAATGAAAATGGCAATAACAGTAGAGTTTCTGACGACTGACTATATGAATAACTATTACCTTTGACCGACCGAAGTTTCGATTTCGGCCAAGCCGAAACTAGCGTTTGTATCTTGTATCTCCGAGAAGTAAGTAGGACTATACGATTTCAGCTTGTTAGCTCGATCTTTTATGGCCTTTAACACCCTTGGATTAAATAGTGTGAAGTACCTATCTGTTATTTTAGTAAATTACACTTGTATTATATTTTGATAAAACAGATTTTTCTCATAATTTTGGTATCTTTAATTGATCGACAACTTTAATTTGGGGGTGAAAACAAAAATGTGATAGTGACAAACAGGGATGTGTCACGTAAATTACATCAAGTCTTAACATGTAATGAAAGCATTCTTTCATACAGAATTCTTGAAGTTAAGAGTAAAGAATAGTATTTATTCTTTAACTTGAGCGTTAAGAACCTGTTTGTGCTTTTTATTATCTCCTTATTAATAATGATATTGGATTTTAAAAAAAAATAAGGTTAAGTTTTAATGTTTAGGGAAACACAAAATCTTAAACTTAAATTAGTCGTAGGAAAAACCCGACACGTCCACACATTAAAATAAAAAAAATAAAAATATTTAGTCAGTAACCTTGTAACAAAAAGGGGGCTCAACTTGCATCAAATGGTGGTAGTAGGTTTTGTTCTTTGTTCTTGTATGGAATGAGATTGAGTTGCAAAAACCAATTTTTCGACATTGGCTGCCGCCTTCCCCAAGGATCAAAAATAACATCCAAAAAACGTTAATCCGTTTTCACCATGAAGAAGCATGTTTTCAACTAAAAACTATTCTATAAATTTTTAAACTACATTATATCCGCTAATATTTAAGACCCAAACTCACTCAGTAGGCTAAATAGCATCTGAGGTACAGCTTTACGTATTCAATCGGCCGTCATATTGTATTCCATAAACTTTATTACGGCAAAAATTTACTACATTATTTACACGTGATAATATGAATTTTTAATATTATCAGCCTGTTATTTCAAGATTATTTCAACTTTTAGGGCTGTACTAGTTAAGGGGGTATGGTTTAACATCCCGCGGGGACAAGCTGCACTAGGAAGTAGGGGCCTGGATTCGATCCAATAACCTAACTAGTACACCTGTCTTACCACTCTTCTATACCAAGCACATAATAATTGTTAGCCAAAATAATTGTTAGTAAGCCAAATAATCTAGTTAAATTACTGTCATTTTATTAGCTTTCATTGATAATAGTGCTAAATATATAGACACGTAAATAATTTTCGGTTTCGACCCGAAACCAGGTCTATGACCAAAATTAGATTTCGCTAAAATTTTGTTTTCGGTCGGACACTACCATTGACCAACCATTCAAATTTGAGTGATTTAGAATGTCGAAATACATCCTTCGAACCATGTTTATTGATTAATATTGCTTACGGTAAGGTCCAACATCTTTGAAAATCACATGAGCATCAGAGAAAAGCAAGTGTTCACACGCTGTTGCAAATTACTGTGGCTTAATTCGAGAGGGACCCACTTTCCCAATTTTGGTTCCTTATCTACTATCAAAACAAAAATAAATAAAAAAGAAATTAGTAATCTAAACATAAAAAAAAAAACAGAATATTAAAAACGACATTTAACTAATCTAAAATGTTATTTTTAGAAAATACTTATGCATACTAAGTATACATTGTTTTTAGAAATTGGAAAAGTCCATTCCTTTTTACTTTCACTTACATATATATATATGAAATATATAGTAAGGGAAAGTATTGCGATCGTGAACATTTTTTTTCTTTTATTATTAGATATTTTATTTTACTTCCCTTTAGAAATATTGGCTAAAAATGATTATTTTTTCATTTTTTTCGGAGTGGTTTCGTTTATGTTTTTTAATAAAATTTATTCAGCTATTTAATATTTCGACTAAGAACCCTAGTTATTACAAACTTAATTATCGTTTTCTCTCAAATGTTGATGAATGAATATTAGACTCCGAAAAAAAGTCAAAACACACGTTTTTTTCTCTTTTTTTTTTAGCCAAAAAAATCCCATCATACATGGGAGATTTGCAATCAGCAGGTCATTTCCGGTGTGAATCGTTCCTTACTGGAATTTTGTCCCGGAGCATCCGTATAACTCGAAGCACAGATATTCAAATAAATATGATAAAGATTGTCTTGCAGTTCCCATAATAATGATGATGTGCTGAGATTGGGCCCGACTTGAAGGATCAATATATTTGTAGCTTATGGGTATCCCTCATTTATGGGATGTTTTCGATGTATGTTTTAAGAAAATATTTTTGGTCTAATTCTTCTGAACAGGGCAAGACCAAAACAGTAATCAAATTTATTTCGTATTTCAAAGAGAAGAACAATAAAAACTGCAATAAGTTATGCGATAAACAACAAAAAAAGAAACAAACGGAAATAATACTAGACAATTATAGAAATCTACAATTGATGTGAAAGCGAGATGGTATTAGCTGATATGAGGGTAAGTTTCAAAGTGCTAGTATAATAGATAAGTACCCTTATTGGTTTTATTTTTTTTATATAATATTATCTGCAAAGGTAGATAATACTCCAGTCATGTGTGTCCCTGGACATGAAACACCGGAATTAATTAATCATGATTTAATTTAATTAATTATTAAATGGAATGGGGAGAGTTTGATCCATCATGAAAGGGCTTTCTGTGCCAACTTCACAATGAGAACTAGCTAGAAACAGCTATCTGGACAAATCACTGCAACATCAAAGCTTGTAGGACAGGAAAGTGCCTTTTGAGGAGCAGTGAATGTTCGGAAGCCACTGGATATGACCTGGAAAAGGGGGGGGGTGTATTATCATATGTGAATATGCTTTAAATGATTTTTTTTGTTTTTAAAGATTACTTTCCATTTTGATTAATTTATAATATTCTCAGACTTTTATTGAATATCTGCATAGATTGTCAACCTAATCTAGAAAATAAGTACACAGGGTGTCTAGAAGTTCTGGCAAATTCCTGCGTGATTTCCGCATTTCCCTCCACCCTCGAAGGTGGTTGAGGGAAAGGGGGGGGTTCAAATTTTTGTAATTTTGATGTAGACATGTTTTTTAATACCATTAAAAACAATAATGATTGGTTTATTATTACCAATACTTCTAGATCAACTGGATTTTTCATTACCGGACCTCCCTTTGTCCGGATAAACGAAATTGCATTGCAAGTTGGCCCCGATTTATATGCGAAAAAAGCATTAAAATATGGCATATAATATGGACTAAACGCACGAAACTATGAAGTGTGATAAGCAATAAAAAGTAAAAAAATATGCAGTGTAGTATGGAATCAAATAATCCAGAAAGGCGAAAGAACATTGAGGTATAACAACTTAAAAGTAACATAAAAAAAAAAAAAATAGATTACACAAAAAATAGTTAAGGATACTGTGCTTTTTTCATTTTTAAGATTTTTCTATTTCATATTTAAGTTTAACAGATTTTTCCATTTCACATTTAGTTTTAAAATATTTATTATGAACTATATAATGGCTATAACAGAAGAGTTTCTGACGGCTATCTATATGAATCACCACTAATTCAAATTTAGAATGGCTTATAACATCCATATTACTTATACGAGTAGTATGGTTCATAAATAATTCACTTCATAAAATTATTATTAAATATGGTATATTTTCAGGGATTTTAAGTATGCTATAAAAATAATTATATACACAAGAATACAATGCTTTTACGAATTAGATAAGTCCATTACATTAGTATTTTAAGTGGAATTCTTCTTTTATTTTCCCTTTAGCAATTAAGGTTAAAAATGATTAGTTATTTTTTTTTACTTCAATTTTTAGAATTATTTTTTTAATGTTTTATTAATACAATTTAAGAATTTATTTAATATTTCGACTAAGAAGTAAGAAACGCTGTTATTACTAAATTAATAAATCGTGTTGAAGAACGAATATTAGATAATTGCCCCCTACATTTTGTTTGAAATCTTCAATCTAGTAGCGACACCAAACAATAAATATTCATTTCAATGGTTACCGTACATGCGGGTATGAAACCGAAGATCGAATTGCTCGAGAAACTACAGAAGCTATAAGACTGAACACTAAGGTACCCCCAATGCTGAAACTTTTCGCTCTTTGAGCGCTACAATTGTAAACGAATGAAGTTTCACTGAAAGCGTGGTTCGCCTCTATCAGAATATCGCTTAAGAGATATGAGGCGACAAAATTAATTAGATTAAAAGCGAGCCATGAGTATACAAATAAATATATGAAAAGGAAATTTTAAACACAATGAAAACGAGGTTGAGGAGCCACTACAGTTATTGTAAGCGTTTTAGTAATGAGAGGAGAAAACACATTCATGCCCTCAGTATTCCAAGAATAATAAAGGAGTAATATAGAGAAGTACTAAGCCAAATAAGAAAATTCTTAAGAAAAACACGAATACGACTTTAATTTAGGAAAAGCCAGATTTCTGGTAAAATAGGACTTTCATAAAGTCTTAAAGAAAAAAAAAAAAACATTAAAACTACTGTAGATTTAATAAAAGATATATATAAACCGCGTTATTATGAATCTTTTTGGTCTATTAGATCTGACGCAGTTTTGACTGAGTTGACATATGTTATTACTACAAAGCTCCTTCCCGGAAAAAAAAAAAAAAAATGAGTGCGAAGAATATATATATATATATATATATATATATATATATATATATATATATATATATATATATATATATATATATATATACACATAAAGGTAAGGGATGATATGAACAGATCCTAGTTACATTATATAGACTCTCCAAAACAGAATCAATGGAAGATCTATCAGTCTGTGAGTCACGTAGCTCGGCCCCTCGCCAACCAAGAACGGGGCAATTGTGATTTTTGATCCTTCGATATAATAAAGAAAGTGAATGCCTTTTATATATATATATATATATATATATATCGGATATGTTTTCTTGACTGTTGATATAAATGTTATAAGAGGGTTCTTGAGGTTCAGACAATAATAAACAACTATATAAAGGAAACGTTTCGAGAATATATTGTTCTCATAATCATGCCCTACAATGAACAAATGAACAAAGAGGTTGGAATACAATTATTTGAGTCATATAGGTAAAATTACACTAATATAATTAACAGTAATATAATTTATTTATCTTAAATTTAACTTAACTGCTATTTACAGTAATATAATGTATTTATATTAAAGTTAACTTTTTATGTTAAAAACAAATTTTAGGAAGCTATTGATACTTCTTCCTAGCCTTTCAACCTGATTCGCCGAGAGGACACCATATAATCAAAGTGGGGGAATATAAGGGAGGGGACTATTACTTATACATGGAAGAGACTAACACGTAACATGGCCGAGTGAGTCGTATATATTCCAACATTCGTCTGTCAGTAATTAAGCATAATACTGATTCGAACAGATCCCGTATTCGATAAATATTAGCACTGCTCCCCTATGTATACATCTGCGGTAGAAATAAATTCTTTGCCCTTTTATCGAGTTCATAACGATCTAGTTTAGGTTCGTTCCCAAACCTAATTGGCTTCGATAGCTAATTGGACATATGTCCACATAGATCGGTCTGTGTGTTTCCCCCTTTTCCTCGCTTTAACAAACAAAACTTTACCTATAAGGCTTGTGTGTGAGTGCCCTAATCAAATACCGACTTCGATCTGTCAACGCGACTACGAAACTCCAGAGCGATCAAATACAAACAAGTTTCTTGCCTGTAACGATCTCCTTTCAGAACATTTTGGCATATACAGTAGTTGCCGCTTAATCCATCGTCGGATATTCCATTGAAAAATTATAGGAGGGAACTAAATGGTCCTTTACAATATATTTTTATCAGATAAACAGTTGTTAAGTTCCGGTTAAACCGTTTTTTTTGAGGCAATTTTTTTTTTTTCGTGAAATGCGACTACAAATGTGTAGCTACCGACGGGACTGGTTTTTCTTACTTCCTGGAATCCAGCTTTTGTTCGGTCTAGGAATACTATAGATGAAATAATCTTGTTTATAAAATGTATCTTATTCTATGGATGAGTTAGGTAGCAATCCCTTTCTCTTTTCAATTTTAGAACGTGACATTCGTCGAATTTCATTTAAATTGTTCGAGAAGGAGACTTGTTTATTTTTCACTTTATATCAGTTAGTTCGCGAACAGTGAACATTTTTCATTGTGTCAAGTTCGTCATGTCCTGCCGTAAAAGAGAGGATAGGTCGTTAACGCGGAAGTGATAACTTTTGGCTTAAAATGATGAATTAACGGAAATGGGAAAAAAAATAAATAAAATAATGCAGTATATATCATATTTGTATTTAGATCGATATCTACTTATCGCGAATTAAATATGCTTAAAAAAAAAGAGAATTTTTATTTAAAAATTTACCATCAATTTCTCATTTATCGTTTTAAATTTTATCCTGACCCGATTCCAACGGATTAAGCTGCAACTGTATTATGTATAAATCATGTAAACATTTCGTCTGCTAAAGAATAGATACTGCTATAACAGTCCAGTTAATAATAGTTTAAAGCATTAATTTAGAACTTTTTTTTTTTTTTTTTTTTTTTTTCGGTTGGCTCACAGACCTTGGAGATCTTTAGCCGCCTCAACTAGCCTATTCCACCTCTGTCTATCTTGGGCGATGGCTTTCCAGTTCACCACTCGATGTTCGGTGGCTTCCTTCTTGATTATGTCAGCCCATCTCGTTCTGGGTCTCCCTCGCGGTCGGGTACCGACCACTGTTGCGTTCATCGTCATGTTGAGGGAGCCTGATGGGTTGCTTCTTGCAACGTGTCCCGCCCATTTTAACCTCTTAGCTTTCATATCATGCGCTATCGATTGTCGGGTTTCCCCTATAATCTCTTCTTTAGTCTTTCTTCTCCAGAGCCCCAGTTCATTATCCCACTTCGGGCCTACAATTGTCCTTAGCACCTTCCTTTCGAATCTTTCGATTCTTGCTTGTAAGGTTCTGGTCAGTGTCAAAGTTTCGCACCCATACATTAGCACGGGTTTGATTATTGTGTTGTAGACCCTGATTTTCAGTGGGCGGCAGATTTTCTTAGATCTTAGGACTCGAGAGACCGAGAAGAACGCACGATTGGCACTGGCTATTCGTTGATCGACCTCTGTTAGTTGGTCGTTTATTGAGGTTACTGTAGATCCGAGGTATTTGAAGTTATCTACTTTAGGGAAAGTATATCTTCCTACACTTATATCGTCGATTACGTGTAGGTTCCGGCTTACTATCATGTACTTCGTCTTATTTTGATTAACTTGTAAGCCGATGTCTCTCGCTGAATTGATCAGGGAACCGGCGAGTGACTGAATGTCTTCTTTCTTACTTCCTAGCACAGTCACATCATCCGCATAGGCGAGGAACTTATGCATTTTCCCCACGTGCACTCCCCCGCTTGCCTTGGTACATTCTCGCATAACTTTTTCCAAGGCCAGGTTGAATAGCATCGGGGATAGGCAGTCGCCTTGTCTTAATCCTGACTTCACATCGAAGCTTTCAGTCATTTCTCCTTGTACCAGGACTCGGCATCGGGATCCATTAATACACGCCCGTGTCAATCGTACCAATTTTCCTGGGAAACCCAGTTCCGTCAGTATTTTCCAAAGACAGCTCCTGTCGACCGAGTCGTAGGCTGCTTTGAAGTCGACGAATAAGGCGTGCACATCTTGATTTATTTCCCAACGTTTCTCGAGTATCTGTTTAAGGATGAAGATCTGATCGGACGTGCTTCTTCCTCTTCTGAACCCAGCTTGGTAGTCGCCAAGGGACTTTTCATAGTATGGGTTCATTCTGTTTAGAATTATGTAGGTCAGGATTTTGTATGCGACAGGGAGCAGTGCTATTCCTCTATAGTTTTCGCACTCGTACATGGATCCCTTTTTCAGAATTGGGCATATGAGACCTGTGTTCCATACGTCCGGGATCTTTTCCTCTCTCCATATTTTCAGGATGAGCTGGTGTAGATGGCTCGTCAGTGACTCACCCCCTTCCTTGAATAGCTCACCAGGTAAGCTATCTAATCCAGGGGCTTTTCGCCGCTTTACCTTCTCAATCGCCATCTGTACATCCAGTAGATCCGGCTCCTCTACCACATCGCTGGGATGGTCCTCAGCGTGGTCCATGTCCTCATCCTCTGAGGGATCCTCACTGTTCAGCAGCTGCTCAAAGTAATCCTTCCAGATTCCGAGCACATCGTCTTTGACTGCTGTCAGTTTGCCTTGTTTGCTTTTTATTTGAGTGCTCCTACCCATGTATCCGGTTCTTTCTTTCCTGATGTCAGCATAGAATTCACATATTTTACCGCCCTGCCAGTTATCTTCTATCTCCTTGAGCTTTTAGAACTATCTCTTAGTTTAATATTATAATATTTAATAATTAGTTCTTAATTTAGAACTACTCATTTAGATTATGTTTATAATTTCTAAGCAACGTCAACCAAAATAACTCAGTATTTAAAGTTTCTATCTCCTTTTGAAATAGACGAATCCTCATGGTTTCAAAGCAATTTTGAAACTCAGATAGCTTACCAACCAATTAAAAAAAAGCATTGAAAATTTACATTTTCAACTCAAATCTATTCAATGTAAAAAAAATACAACAAATAAACAAAAAAAGATTGATTTTCCATGAGAAACCGATCTCTTACTATTATTAATTATATATGCAAATTTATAATGATTTTTTTTTTGCCGCGATACCACTCAGCAACGAAATATGATTTTTCATCTATATTCTGCAACGATTATTGAAGTATTGACTATACCGTCATGAAAATGGTCCCATTTGATTCAAAAACATACCTACAATCAGGAACGATAATCGACCTAATTACCAGTAAGAAGAACTTACGATCATAGTTTCTTGAATTTTCGAATTTTGCTCAATATCTTTCATGTACTTTTAATGCAGAATAAAAAGAGGCATAGATGAAACTATATAAATAGAAATTATGTCTCGATTTTCAACGATCGTCCACTGATGTGATCTTGTAATAGGATTTCAACCGGCTGATGACAGGATAATACATTCGGTAGTAGTACATCACTCGATGTAACCGACCATTGCAATTGCCTAATCGCATGATGCTAATACAGTTAACTCATAACCGCCAGCGACTATGCATTGCCAAATATTGGTCAGATCTCAAAGCACCTGATATTTAAAGGTTATGTTACTCACAAAATCCTACAAATGCGTACAATACGAACACGATTATGTAATTGATGATTTTTTACAAATATTTGTATGTGAAACCATCAACTAATCCTACACATTTTATTTAAGTTTAAATGCATGAAAAATAATTTATTTCACTTTAAAAAATAAAAAAATGACTTACCAACATTGAAAAAGGTTATCCCATTTCCACCTCCCCCCCCCATTGATAAATCTTGTAAAACTAAATGAATTAAAAACAGGGTAATAATAAAAAACACGTGTTGACATAATAAAAACATAAACAATTTTAAGATTGTTTTTTCAACAATCTGAACAGAATTCACAATTTTTTTTTCTAACCACCGGAGACACGTTTCAATTTACCAGGAGGCACATTGAGTGAAACGCATCTGGTTCCATTTGCAGCAAAATTAAAAAAAAGGGTTTAACCGGTACGAAATAAGGATTTGTGGAGCGAACGAAAATATGAACATTCTACCTGCCGATATGGCAGCTTCCTGTTTTAGGTGAAGTAAACGTGAAAAAATGATAATATCGTGGAGTTTATATATATGTTGAATTTTAATCATTTATTATTTTTAAGTAATTAATTTATTATTTTTAAATCGACCGAATGGCAGAGTGGACAAGCGCGCTTGCAATAGGTAATCAAAGTTAAGCAACGTCCATCGTGGTTAGTACTTGGATGGGTGACCGCTCCATTCGGGTGACCGCACACCAATGAAAGCCACGCAGTCCAAGTCTACCCCCACCCCCGGGTATGTGAGGCCCGTCAGCCTACTGGAGGTGACTCACACCGACCGGGCGTAGGAGTGATGAACCTTCCCCGTGTATGTTATCGAGAATCATGGTGTGGTTTTCCAGGATGTCAGTAACCGCCCGGAGGTTTGGTTCAGGGACGGTATGCTTCAGGGAAAGAAATATAGGTCCTCAGGGCCTACTGACTCTGAGCTACCATAATCCTTGGACCTAGACCAGTTTGTCACTGTCCTTGAACCCGAGAGAGCTGACGCCATCGGTGGGAAGGACACTGCCAAATTGGCCCCAATGGGATTGGTTCTGGAGCTATGGGCAATCTGCAGGTGCACCATGGTGACCATGGCTTGCAGCAATGTGAGGTTTGGGCTACCCCCTCCAGGCTGTCTGTGCTCCCGCAACCAACACAAATATCTGTAAGAAGACCACACTGCGCGGCCAAAGGTCTCATTAGGCCTAATGCGCCAACTGAAAAAAGAAAAAAAAAATTATTATTTTTAAACAATTTAATTAGAAGATAAACGATTCTATCAGGACCGGGAATGCAATCTTTTAACTACTAATTAAATTGTTTAAAAATCATGTCATGTCACGACAATTTACGATTGAGAAAAAGTCCAGAATAATTTGCCGAATCGATTACGGTGATTCCGCCATGGTGATGCCCCTAAATTCCAAACATCGCCCTCAGCAATATCTGGAATGATGGAGCTATTGGAGATAGTGATGTAAAACTATCGATAGTCTCCGCTATCGATATGATCGGACATAAAACTATCGATACTATCGATAGTACTATGTGTTATGTGATGACCGGGGGGGAGTGGGTAGAATAGTTGAATTTTTAATTTGAAACGATAGGAGCTATAATGCATTTCTAGATGAACATTTCTATAATAAAGAATCGATTTATAATTGGTTTACAGAGTTTTTGAAGAAAAAAGGACGTTTCTGTGACATTCGTCTCGACACCCCTTACTTTGAAACGCGTGTACCTCAAAAAAATGTTCTCAGGTAGTTAATTAATATAGGTTGAAAGTAGTTTTTTTTACAAAAACTAATTTTGTCTATATGCCATTAACAAAGTGAATTTCAAGTCAAGGGACTGGCAGACCTAATGTTTTTTTTTTTTTTTTTTTTTTTTTTTTGTACATATATCATTCCTTCAAGTTGGAAGGCATATATGAGCAAAACATTCAATTTTTCAATCTTATATTTTTTGCGCGAAGTTCTTTTTTATAGAGTAGATAATCATTTTTGTTATAAAACATTAATAAAATTACACTGTTACATCTTGTTTATTTTTGATTTTCATAAATTATATAGCACATGGGTGCTTAGAGGCAGAGGCTACCACTGTATCCTTTAAAAACAAAGTTTTCGATAGTACTATCGGTAGTTATAAAAACTATCGATACTTTCGATAGTTTAAAACCATCGATAGTATCGATAGTACCTACTATCAATAGTTTTACATCACTACTTGGAGAAAATTATTAAATATTTAATTTTGTATATCATGTTATTTTTCTGCATTTTTCTTTATTTTTTAAGGTGTAAGCTACATACCGCAAAAGGGAGAACGAAATTTCTGTGGTAACGATTACAGGGAACTGTTCGTTATAACCTGACTGCTCAAAGACTGGCTAAAACATACAAACACCGCCAGTCCCTTGAAGTTCGTTATAAACGATTTTGACTGAAGATTCATTCTTTGCATTCACTCTGGAAAGCAGCTACCGCAGCCTTTTTTAGGAAAATATAACGATAACAGTACACTAAATTCCTTATATAATTCCAAAACATATTACTCTTATTTTATATAAGGTGCTAAAGAGAATACATAAAAAAAAAAAAAAATGTGCATCATGAATAACTAATTATTTCGTTAACTCGCAAAAACGTTTTTATTTTTATAATGTATGGTTGATCTAAAGGCCAAATATGATTATTTTTACATATTTATTTTTAATTATTTTTTCTATTAATATATTCGTATTACTTTATAAGACATGTGTATATGACAATAAAATAATAAAAATAAAATAAAATGACTCAAATTCCAAGCTAAAACTAAAACTCTAAATAGAAATGAAACTAGCGCTTGCACAAAACACGGTGGGGAAAAAAGAACCGGCTGCATGTTCGAATAGCTTGTTTGTTCTACATACGTTTTTTATCAAATGTACCACGTAAATTTATTGACTGGTACTTACAAGTATAACTTAAATAACTTAAGGCCAATTTGTTTCTTATATTTTTTTCAGTTTTCGTTAAAAGAGTTATAAGAGTTGTTGAACTAAGCTTCGCATTTTTATTGAAAAACAGGTTCAACGCATTTTTCATTAAGAAAATATATAAAACTACTATCAATATTTTAAAAATTACGTAGCTTATTATACCAATGAATGTATGAATTGCATTATTAAGAAAAACAGTCTTAGCGAATCAAAATTTTAAACTCGTTTTCCGTAAAATTAATTCTACCATTTAGAACCTAATAATTCATATTATACTAGAATGTAGGGAATAGTATAGCGATATTATATGTTCTTATGCAAACGATGTAGGCAGAGCAATTCTACAGTATGTAAATAACAAGACCAAAAAAATGGAAAATAAATACTGCCATATTAATATCATACAAGACTTTTAAAAAATGTATGTGGTTTAGATTAAAAAAAAAAAAAAAAAAAAAAAAAAAGAGTTTATATATCGACACATACTTTGAAGTATTTCTAACATTCATTAATCCGCTAAGGTGGATTTATGTTTTAGTCATTTTGTTCATAAAGTATTTTGAGCGATGTAAAATATTCAGGTGAACAAACTTGGAATATCCGAGAAGGCAAAGGATTTCACAATATCCGAGGAGAAAAACAACTACAACTTCGTTTGCCTAGCTCAGTACTGTGCATTTTGTCTTCTTTTTTTATCGCTTGAACCGAAGAAGCCATTGGCATTAATTATTCCACCACCAGAGAAAAGTTGGAGGAGGGTGGAAATGGAAACGGTGGCAAACTGTGGAGTTAATTTGCGAGGGGATCCTGCACAGAAATATTAATGCAACCGGAGAATATGAAAAGTTTCTGCTCTTCGGGCTGGTCTAATGGCTGCTTTGTAGCCGGCAAGTTCGCCTCCCGGCCTGCAGTCTTAATGGCCAACTTCTCTCACGACAAATGGGGAGTAGTAGGATCAAAATCTAAAATACAGCCGGACAATGTTTCAAAACTGTTGGGAATGGAGTTTTGAGAAGTTCAAAAAATATCATAGCCGGAAAATAAAAAAGGAAATAAAAGGTATATTCGCACCTATCAGTATCTCATAGTTTTAAACTGCTATGGTTAGCAACGCCAACTAGACTTGATTGACCTTTTTTCTGGTTTGATGATCTTTTTTCAGAATACGTGTGTGGTGTGATTTTAAAAAAAATGAAGAGAGCTACCATTGTTTTATTATTGTCTCCAGGGATGGTGGTTGTCAGGTAAAGAAGGATGACGGAACTGTTACAACAATATCTACATTTCGGTGGTCCCGATTCTCAACCAAGTCGGTACTACCTCTTCTCTAACGATTCAAAGTCTCATTCAGAAATATGAATAAACAGAACTCGAAAACAGCTGATTTAACCAAAATTGAAACAGCAACTTATTGTCCAAATAATGAAACAGCTTTTTGATGGAGCACAAAGCCTCCAAAACTATCTCTAAACTAACCTCCCCTTTGCGCATAAGAAACTAATTGCTCAAATAAAAACTTATCACATTGACTTAATGTATTATTGTGAACATTTATTTAGTATAACCATCGTAAATTTCAATAAATATATAATCTAGAGAAAAATCCAAACAGCTATTATTAAGTTTCAGGATAAAACTATAAAAAATGCCATCCATTTAAATTTAACCCACTCGAAAGCTGTACCATTTATTACAAAAAAAGGAGGATGTAACACTTTCTTTTTACCTCGTACTAGCTCGTCCTATCGCTTCGCCATCATAACAGCCATCGCCCATTTAACTATTTCATACTTCTCAAATTTTCTAAAAAACTTATCATCTGAGAACATTTATAAATTATTGAACATCAATAGAACATGTTTAAAATTTAAAATATTTAAACTAAATAATTATTAACATATGATCGAAATTGTGATTCGATTGCTAAACTCGATATTTCTAATAACTGTACCACTATTACCCATGAAGGCTTGGATTCAGTAAGTAATGTTTCTTGGTCAGCGGTAATGCAATGACATTTTGAGGTGATGACACTCAATCGCCAGGTTTTTCGAATAAATTTTTAATATGAGAGTACCCACTTCATAAAGATTGTAAAAGGAGGGTCTCTCAGTCCCTGTGACAATGTATCAATGATATTCTACCAAGCAAGATTCGAACTCGGGACCAATAGCACAGCAGCTTAATGCGTTACCGTTGACATTCAATATTTGTTAATGTTCTTAAATCATTATATTTATTCCTTTTTTTACTTTCACTTACCTATATATGAAATATATAGTAAGTGGAAGTATTGCGATCGTGAAAAATTTCGACTTCCGGTTTTCAACGGAAATATATGTTTTGGGGTCCCCCTGAGTCCAAATAACCAAGTCCCGTGAAATGGTCTGTGTGTATGTGAACAGACTAGCTCAAAAACTATAAACCGTGCGAACATAAAATTGGGTATTTAGTGTATGTATATACCCGCGACGTGACAGCAAAAATTTCATCAAAATTGCTCAAAGGGAGGGGGTACTTTATTTAATAACTTTTTAAGTTTTTTTCGATTTTCTCAAAAACGGCTCTAACGATTTTGATTAAACTGAGTATTTGATGTATTACTATGACCGAGATATGACTGTAATAATTTCATCAAAATTGATTAATCGGAGGGGGGGCTTTAGTTAATTAATTTTGTATCATTTTCACGTGTTTTTTTTTTATTTACTCAAATAAGGCTTTAACGATTGTGATCAAACTGGGTATTTGATGTATGCATATGCCAAAGATGTGATAGCCAACATTTCATCAAAATTGGTCAAACGGAGGGGGCACTTTATTTCATAATTTTTTTCCATTTTTTACCTTTTTTTCGATGATCACAAAAACGGCTTTAACATTTTTTTATCAAATTCGTCATGTTTAATGAAAATTAGGTGTTCTTTAATATCAGGTAAGCTTTATCATTATTAAAATGTTCTGAGGGGTCTTAAATGGGGTAGGGGCCTTTTTTGTTTGTTTGTTTTTTTGTTTCCAATAAAGTACCTTTGTTTTTGTTTATATTGAGAAATTAACTGTGTCTTGTTACGCATAAAAATAAGAAATGGCTAAATATGAGATATGATAAAAATAAAGAAAACATATTCCTAGAGGAGAAAAAAAGAAAAAATATTCAGTCAACTGATAAAACTCGTTGAGCCCACGCACGCGGAGTACGCCTTTAATGACAGACCATTGTTTATAATTAAAGCCGTTCTGTTTATTTGAGAAGTGGCCATTAACAAAACGCATTAATTTCTAATCTAAGTAAGTTGGTAAGTGAAAGTTGTGTGTTGCGAGCACGCACCAGATTTTTTTTTTTTTAATCTTAGTATGTATTACTTGATATCAATGAATGACCTGTTATAAAATATTGTAGAGACAGTGATAAATGTACGCCCCGTATTGTTTGGGGACTTCCCTGATTGAAATAAAAGTATTATTATTAGTATTATTAGTCGATCCTATCGACTATCGACTAGTATCCTGTCGATCCTATATCAAAGAACTGCTTGGAACAAATCTGAGATGAGAATGGAAGTGGAGAGGTTTGTTTCCTTTTTGTACTGAAATTGTTTTTTGAAGCTACTATTTTTGTTTTCCAATTAATTTCAAAAATAGTTAGGATATAATATGTTGAAATTTAAAAGTTTAAAATAAGGTTTAGGCATTTTTATTTTCGAATTCATCTGTACCAATACAGGCCGCAAAGGGTCATGTTAAGTACTTGATTGCGAAGCACTCTTCATTGACTAACGCTTATACCAAAGCCAATGTGGTCAACATTCAAGTTCAACCGCCCGGGTTAACCACCACCTCCCTAATGTGTGCATTTAGATGCACACAGTTTAGGGAGTTTGTTGTGTCTGCAGTTTGATTATTGATATAACAGAATAAACTATCTGCTATGGCCAGAATATAATATATACCCGGAACTAAAAGATCCTGCTTAGACTTCTTTTTTTTTTTTGTTGCGAATTCCTCATTCCATACCTAGTTTGATTGTTACGGCTTATGTTCGAAGCCACCGATCCAATTTCTAAAAAATCGTTTTGAAGTATGTAGGCCGCATCCAAATATAACGCTATGACAGATAGTAAAAATGAACGTGAATAAACGCAGAAGAGTTTCCCCCAGTTCATACGTGTTAACATCCATAGAAGTTGACCTACGACAGTGTGATACTTATTAAAATCATTTATCATTTATTTTTTAACTTATAGCTTGCTATTAATTTGATAAACATGGGTACAAAATATTACTCCATCAAGCAATTTTTTTTTTTTTAGGTCTTCAAATCGTTCTCCTATCGGACTTTTCTATGCTAGCGCCATCGCCGATAGAGCATAGAGCTCAGTGTTGAGGCAATCCCAACTAGCCAAGTCGAAAACTGTTATCTGATTAAGCTAACCAAGGCCCTTTTTAACTGAAAATGATGCGTGGCTCGCTTAAGTCCCAATATGCCTATTTACACCGATTCCTCAATAGAATCTTTTAGTTTTCTTTTTATAATCTTTCACAGCATCCTGTTCTGAAGTAAGAAATTTCCAAAACGCCATAATTTTTTCGATATAATAATAACATAAAATAAAGTATATAAAAAAAACAACATGCCACAACTGAAGGCTCGGGGACCTCAGTCTTCTAGTTATGCTTCAGTTGCGGGTTTTTTTTTTTTTTTTTTTTTCTTTTTTCCCCAGCGAAACTCGTAATAATTTCGACCAAAAAAGAACCAATTAAAATAAATACACTCCGCTTTAGAGACGGACATTACCTTAAACGTACATATTTCTACCCATCGCTCAGACGGATGTTACTCCCACAATATTCTCTTTTTAATAAATTTAATTATTCCTGAAATTTTACAGACTTTATGCATTGTAACAGACGTAAATCTTAATAAAAATACTATATCATAACTAATAATACACTACTTAGAAAGCTGTAAGAATTATAACAGTAATAAGATCAAAAGAAAAACTCCGTCTGGAGGGATACTGCCCGGAGCGTGCGTTATACAGATGCTTCCTCCAAGGATTATATTTTATTTAATTTTGGATGTATTTTGGTTTGAAAGAATTGATAAAGAGAGGTAATCTTTGTTTATAAAAATATTTATAAAATTCGACCTTTACTTCCGATCACATTACCATGTGATCGGGTATTACATAGACGACACTACCAAGTATATAATGTTCCTACTGTTTTGACAGTATAATCCGGCAAGTTAACCCTTTGTTAGGGATAAAGTAGATCTATCTATTTTCGTCCCCTTGTAAGGAAACCCGAAGGCGGAACTGTGGACCTACTACCACGAAGGTATCCACCACCCACCTTTGATAGCGGGCGTGTAGTTTCAACTTGCTCCGTTATTGTTCTCCAAAGGACCTCCCGATTGTTTTTACCATTAAGCACAGTCTCAGTCACCGGAGAAGTTAGTTTCCATCCCCGGCAATGCCTTGGATAACTTTCTTCCCTTTGTTCGCCTGAATTAGGAGGGCTGCGATATTTGGCCCACTTAATATCAGTTCCGATTTTCCCCAGAGATCCTTCTCGTTTGTTCCGCTTTAAGGTGATTCTCGCCACGATTCGTTAATCCTTAGGAATATAAATATATAATTCATTTTTTTTTTTAAATCCAATCGATGAATACCTACTTAAGGCCAGATATGTAAAAAAACAAAACATAAAATTTGAATTATCTAAAATTTTTTTTAGAAAATATAATCACAACGTAAAGTCTAATTAATTTTAAATCAATAGCCCTGATATATTACTAGTTTTTAATACTTAATTTTTAAGGTAAACTTACGATTTATGATATGAAATGACCTGTCAAAACATGAATCGTAAACATTAATAATAACCACGAGAGGGACGATATTAGTGCAATGAGATGCCTAGAGACGGCCCCAACATGCATAAACGAAAAAAAAAAAATTCTGGGACACTGTGGATTAAAGCGTTAAACTTTTATAAAGTGGAAATCAAGAATAACACTTACAAGGGGAGGCTACGGACGTGGGGTCACCGATTACAATGAAACTTTTTTTCGAGTTTCTATATCCAAAAATATTAGATCCGTGTCCGAGGGTTCTTGCCAATGGGCCTTCTGAGCCGAGAAAAAAAATTTCTTAGGTACGAAAATAGCCAAAAATTGCATCAACAAAGTTGCTGCTGCTCAAAGCTCCTTCAACCAATTTCAATGAAATTTTCAGGGATGTGCAGAGTATTGAAAAATATTAGACACGTGTAGAGGGGATTGGCGAAATTAGCCTCTGGAAGCCTAGAATAAATCATTCAATATTGTGGTATATTCGTGCTCTCTGGGTAACGTTAAAAATCAATTCCATTACTTTGTAAATTGAATAAATTACGTTTTTCAGCTTTTTACGTCAAAAACTAAATATTTGTATTTAAATATTATTAAATATTTAACAGGAAATATTTTTCACGAAAAACCATTTTTTGCTTAGACTGAAGAAAAATTTTCAACCAAAAAAAAAAAAAAATTACTATTTGAAATATGTTCCAGTTTTTATGTAAAAAGCACAATTTCATAGTTACTTAAAAAATATTTTAGGTAATTTTGCGAAAATTTGAATTCGAAAGTTTGAATTTTGAATCTGAAAGTATTTCCATTGTTGTTTTCCCTTGCCAAAAGAATTAAGGAATTATTTTATGATTGAAAACTTTTGTTAAAAATTAAGAATAATAAATCTTTGGAAGACGACAACTGTTTTTATTGAATTAAGGGATTGCAGTTATAAACACAGTATGAACTTCTAAATACAAAAAACAGCATATTGTCAACCATGTGATGTTTATTTTTTTCGACAAGTAAAAAACTTCATTAAAAAAATACGAAATTGCCCTGAAATATTGAGTGATGGTCGTCAGGAAATTAGTTCAAGGGAAGATGCTCTGAAAATTCATTTCTTAATTCACCACCAATTATCATCTCTATTATTTGTTGACATGGTAAAATATGCTTGGTTTGCATTCAAGTTAATTCCAATGAGAGCAATATTTGAAAATGTCAATCAAATATGTTATCCTGATGGAATGAAAAAGGAAGGAAACTGCAACTGCAAAGGTGTACCTTTTATTAAATGCTCTGATTGCCGAAAAAACTTATGTTTTAGCTGTTTTTTTGATAAATATCACCCAAACGAGTGTGGGGTGTAAACGCATATTTTTAATTTCCTAGTTAGTATTTTAGGATAATTTGGTATTTTATAATGTTTATGTAGTCCAGGAAAAGTCTGAAACATTTTCCTGACAAAAATATGTTTTTGGACAAAAAAGATTTTAATTTCAATTTTTCAAAAATTTATCACATTACATTTAAATATAGGTACTACTATTTTACGAGTATAAACTTTTTGGTGACTATCTCTTCAATCCAAGCAAGGAAATTTTGTTATGAAAAATATTTATAATATTTAAATATTTATAATATTTAAATATTTAGAAGATAAAAAAAAGAAAAAAAAACTTCGTCTCAAAATAATTTGTTTTTAAATATAAATATTTAGTTTTTGAAGTAAGAAGCTGAAAAAACGTAGTTTATTCAATTTACAAAGTAATGGAATTGATTTTTAACGTTACCGAGAGCGCGAATACAACACAAAATTGAATGATGTATTCTGGGCTTCCAGAGGCTAATTTCGCCAATCCCCTATACACGTGTCTAATATTTTTCAGTACTCTGACATCTCTGAAAATTTCATTAAAATTGGTTGAAGGAGTTTTGAGCAGCGGCAACTTTGTTGATGCAATTTTTGGCTATTTTCGTACCTAAGAAATTTTTTTTCTCGGCTCAGAAGGCTCATTGGCAAGAACCCTCGGACACGTATCTAATATTTTTGGATAAAGAAACTCGAAAAAAAGTTTCATTGTAATCGGTGACCCCCCGTCCGTAGCCTCCCCTTGTTAGATGTGAATTGGGGTATATTAATGTGTCCGATTTTTCGACCCGAGTTTCAGGTCTCGGTCAGCTGATACGATTCCGAGATTCAGAAGCACAGTGATTTTAACAAGAAGGCCTATGTATTGTTTATTTTTCTAATTGCATCTTGTAACATTAGTCGTTAACAATCAAATAAATCGAACAATTACTGTCAGTTGTCGGTGGCCTAGTGGTACCGTCGCAGATTTAGTGTTAAAGGAGCTTGGGTCGAATCTCCTGCTTAAATATAATTTTTTTTATTATTATTATTAAAAGTTACAGCATTATTATCTCATCTCCTTTTATAGTTGCTCTTTTATTTTTCACCATTTTATAACCCTTTTCTAGGTTTTCTCATATTTTACATTATTTTATTTCTTCACTCAAGTAAGCACTGGTAAGATACTTTAATCTTTTTTTCTCTCTTTTTATTAATGTATTATTGGTTTCGTTATTTTCCGAAAATAACGTGGCGCCACCCACTTCCTTCTCCACTGACTTGGGGCAACCTTTTTTAATGTAGATGTTAATAGCGTTGCACCAACCCACCATTCTACTATATACTGCGGATAAACTAACACATACTGTTTACGGTTGACGGGTAGATGATTTAAAATCCATTTCATAAAGAGCTAGAAATTATTTTGAAAAATATTGAAAAAACAACAATATTTGCTCAGTGCAAGAGTGTGTCTTCCCGACGTATTGAGTGAGAAATCTTTCATGGTGTTTTTGTAGGAATCAACTGATAATGAGGCGGCTCTTCTCGAAACGTTGTGAAAAATGTAAAAAAAAAAAAAACTAATTAAAGAACTTTGAGGGACATCCTGATTATGAATATTTTATTTTTGAAGTTTTGTTCAAACCGTTTCTTGTATTTGATGACGAAGGAAGAACAATACTCGGACTGATTTCCTTTGATTTAACTTCTCGTATTATTTCAGGAGAAGAAAGTTTTCCATAAGTTGATTTCCAGTTACCTTTGTCTCAACTGTTAACAAGCAACTTACCCTCCCATCCCTCCATTATCATCGAATTCTTATATTTATATTTCTGTTGTTTATTTATAACAAAGAAACGAGGAGTCATCGACCTAGCTTTTCAATCAGGACTGAACTTGCCGTTGTACATTAGCGTAATAAATTTAGTCTGTCACTATAAATCTGTGTCGTTTATATAGCAATATCCATCAGCAACATTGGCATGATTATGAGATCAATAGCCTCGAAACGTCGCCACAATATACAGAACCCAATTACAACATTATATATATATATATATATATATATATATATATATATATATATATATATATATATATAATGTTATAATAGGGTACTTGAGGTTCAGTCCGCAATAACAATAATAAACAACTATTTTATGGCGACGTTTTGAGACAATGTGCATTACAGGCAAACAAATCATTCGTGTTAATCATATTCTCCTGAAAAAATACACCGTGAAAATAATAATTTTGAACGAAATATTCGGGAAATGATGACCATAGAAAAAAATTAAAAATCGCTCAATGAACAAGAAATCAGATGTACTATATCTCAACATGTGTTATTCAAATTTAATACACTCAGATTAATTTTACTAATTGTAAATTCAAATAACCTTTATTCACATGTTAATAACTTAAGCATCTAATGAAATTACCGCATACCTGTCAACGACCGGTAATGCCAAAAGGTCAGGAAAAACCCAAGAAATAGTGATGTAAAACTATACGATATTCTCCGCTATCGTTCGTTGCGATAGTATCGGACACAAAACTATCGATACTATCGATAGTTTGAGGTGATGACGCAGGGGGGTGGGGATGGGGGTGTTAAATTCGTTCACCGTTTTACTTAACTTTCCATATTAGGTTTAAATATATTTAAATAAGCAGAGCTGAATTAATAAACATTTAGAACTTTTTCTTTATTTGTTACAAGTAAACAGTAACAAAAAAAAAAAAAATTATGGCCAAAGCCAACTTGATAGAAAAGAATAATAAGAAGTTAAATTGCTATCTCGGCAGGGGGGGGGGGAGAATAGTAGAAGTTTTCATTTGGAACGATAGGAGCTATAATCCACGTTTCCTTTTCCATTTTTTTCTTTCATTTTTTATTAGGGAATAAGATGAAAATTTCTGTGAATAGAGGATGGGATGCATTATACCTTGAAATAATTATTATTAGCTTCAAGCTTAATCGTAACTGCAAAGAAGAAAAACTTTATTAAAAGGTCAAAGAAACTGTATTTAGAGAAAAGCTATATCAACCCTCTTTAAGTAACCATGCAACAAGGATTCCAGTCGTCGAAGTAATTTTTAAGTCGGGGGACTGACAGGCAATTGTTTCGTTTGTATATTATTCCATCAAGTTGGAAGTTATGTATGATCACACTATTAAATTTTTCAGTCGTATATTTTTTGCGTGAAGTTAATGGTTTTCATAGAGTAGATAAGCAGTTTTATGTTAGAAACATAAATAAAATTACACTGTTACTTTTTTTTTCTTTTCATTTCCATGAATTATATGTCAAACGGGTGCTTAGAGGCAGATGCTATTACTTTATCCTTTAAAAACAATGTTATCGATAGTAATATCGATAGTTTTACATCTCTACCAAGAACACTTAATTGCTTTACTCCCCTTTCCTTTACAGCCCTGAACATGCCGTTGTACATTAGAGTAATATAGTTAATTAGCCTCTATACATCTATGTAGTTTATATAGGAACATCCATCAGCAACATTGTATATACATTCATATTCCAACCTATTTGTTCATTGTAGGGCATGATTATGAGAACAATATAGTCTCGAAACGTGGCCATAATACAGTTGTTTATTATTGACTGAACCTCAAGAGCCCTATTATAACGTTTAATACCAACAGTCAAAAAACATATCCGATATAAATATTATATCATGTCCTACAGAACTAGTGCTTCTGTAAGAGATGCACTCATGAAGACTAATTATTTAAGACATTTCCTGAGATAGTGGGATTGGTTGGTCGTTGGTACGGAAAGGATGCGGCGGAAAGGGGCTCCTTATTTTTGGTTTATGGTCGCTTTAGTAGCCTCCCTGGGGAGGATTAGGCTAAAATAGGGTTGGACTTAAAGTAGGGTCCAAGGAAAAATATTTACTCGCCCCTTCCCTTAATAAGGGGATGACCGGGGCCCCAAGTCTTCTTATTCTTCTATCAGCTTATGCCTAAGTGACAGGAATAGTAAAATCTTTTTTTTCTATTTGATTTTTGGTCTGTAAGGTTCGCACAAATATTCTGAACCCATAAAACCCGGAAACCACTCAAACACTTTGGGTCGTAACGTTGCAGTATACTATAAGTTAAAAATATATATCTAAGGTAAATTTTTGGGGGATAGTACACTATTAGTCAGTTATTTCTTATTATGTGCTTTTGCTACATCAACTGCTTTTGTGGTATAAAGTGCGAATTAAAGTAATCTGCTCACTTTACTTCGTGATTACACTTGCTGATTTAGGTTTGGTATAAATTTGAATAAATTGAAAATTATCAAAAAAGGTGTTTCACAGCTCTGGTTTCTAAACTTTCCGCATGTCCCCCACTCCATACACCCCCCCCCCCCCCACGGGGAGAAAAAAAAAACGCACTTAAGAATTAACAAATGAGTGCTAACACAAATTCAAGATTGTGGCAACAATTAATTCGTCTAAAGTTATCTCTTATCACTTTTTGAATTATAAATGTCGTGAATCCTGTTAACTAAGTAGAATTCCTCATAAGATATAAAAATGGCATTTAATTTATTCCCTATAAGAAAAAACAAGCTGTACTATCCCTAACTATCGCTATTCTAACCCTAAACTATACTACCGAATTGTGACTCGTGATGAAGAGTGGATTTACTTCGAGAATCCTAAGCGTAAAAAATCCTCGGTAACTCCAGGTGAACCATCAGCATCGGTTATAAGACCAAATTGCTTCGAAAGGAAGACAATGGTCTGTGTTTGGTGGGATCAGATGGGTTTGAAATGCTGAAACCTGGAGAAACTGTTAATACGGACGCTACGTACAACAGATGATCAATATGAAAAAAGCTTTGCGCCAAGAACGTTCCAAATATCAAGAAACGATGCACAAAGTGATCTTGCTCCATGCATTGCCCCATCACATTCGGATAAACGGACCAAGGAAACGATCCAAGCGTTTGGTTGGGAAATTTTTCCGCATGCGGCTTATTGATCAGATTTTGCCCCATCCGATTTCCGCCTATTTGCATGCACTAGCTGATCGATGCAGCGCTTCACTTCTTAAGAAGATGTACGAAATTGGCTAAGTGATTTGTTTGACACAAAAGAGGAAGAATTCTTTTGGCGAGGAATACACAAATTGCCTGAGAGATGGGAAAAATGCTTAGATAGCGAAGGGCAGTACTTCGAATAAAATAGTATATATAATTTTTAAACTATGAATTAATTATTTTCTATTTGAAAAATTTCAGTCTCATATAAACACCTGGTAGCTTACTTTCAAGAGGTGAGCTAGAAATAGTTCTGAAGTGCCTGTGAGGGCATGAAAAAAACAAAAGATAGCGTTACTGTTATCCGAGGTGGTGTGACGCAACTGAATAGTAATCTCCTTGGAATTATTTAGGGCCTCTTCCACAGCGCTTTGTTCAATTCCAAAGCGGGAAACGAATTCTGAGGGTATTCAGGTCAAATAAATAAAAATGTATCAGTGACTAGAATAGTTAAATTATTAATGTATCTATCCAATATATGAGTTATATTCAATTAACACAATTTTAATTACCTAGTTGGATCGTGCGCATAATTCGACATGTTGATCAATTATGTTATAGCCCTACATTGAGACAAAGTAAACACCGAAGTGTCAAGAAGAGAATTGTTTTTATTTTTTGTTTTTTTTGTTATATAAAACAAAATATATAACGAAAAAACATACTGGATTCAAAGGGCTGTAACTTCACAAGATAGTCCGATTTTGTTTTCGTTTAGTAGGGAATAAGATTTTTTATTTTTGTACGTACATAATCCACAAGAAAGTAAATAGTTTTTGAGTTATTTGCTAGGAAATTTTCATTTCATTCATAAATCTTCTTCCAGGTTTTTCTGGGAATCTGAATATCATTCCGAACGGGAGATCAAGGAAATCTTAAAAATGATAACTAAACTATGGAATATGATGAGGAAAGTTATGCCGGCAAAAATTCAGAAATAATATAATATTAGAATATTTGGCTTCTGAGATATCTAAAACATATTATATTAATGAGCGACTTTGTAGCCTAGTAAAAACACTTAACTTACAGTTAATACCACCTGTGAAGGTCAAAAATAAAATATATTTAATCTTTACTGTACCGAATTTCCCTATTGTAATAATATCAATAAAGAGTTTTATTCTGAAAAAATCCCCTATACTTTGATTGCTATAAGTATCATAATTATTTTAAATCGTATAAAAAAACGGAGTTCGCCGTTGTTTTCACAATTTTTATATAAAATATGACATAATTTATAATATGGACTTCTCATGCGAGATGTTATTATTCTCACACATTGATCAATCCCCCCCCCCCCCAAAAAAAAACATAAAATCACTCTCTGAAATACAAACAGTCGCATTTTATTTGCGCGTACTTCTTGGTGGTTTGTTTTGGCTTTTGTTCAGATGGTGGCTAAATTGGGGAAACGTTACGAGTTAATTTGTTTAGACAAATTTGTCTGTACTCTCTAGAGACTCCAGGATTTTCGGATTACCTCATGCCTAGGCTCCTTAATGTAAACATATATAGGAAAATGTTTACTTGCTATTTTGTGGACAAAAATATATTATAAAATAAAATATTTATATTACATATTATATAATTATTTAAGAAAATATTAGAATTCTAAAGATACCATAGTAGCATTTCAATCTTCAGTGGCCGTACAGACCCCCCCCCCCCCTGCACCTTACCCAAATAGATCAATTACCATGAAAATACAAAATAGTCAACAACAAAAAGAACCACAAAAAAAGAAATAAATCTAAGATATAAATTTAACTGAATAAACTTGATATTTATTCAAGAATCAGTATTTATATAAAACTAATTCGAAAATATATTTAATAACTGATTTTGATGTTGCACTTAAAAAACGTCGATTGATTGCACAATGTTGAGAATTGAGCTGTCATAATGGGAAATATTGGAACATTCAATCCCCTCAGATCTCTCTCATCTTGGACATAATGGGATAAATAATTGAATTGAAGGCTTTCTTAAATAAATTATGGTGAAAAATGGTAATCATTAAAGGACCTTTGTCATTGCATACTATTGTGCGTTTAATCTCACTTTGCCATTGTCGGGTTAAAAATTGATTCAGCCCCAGGCCCCACAGAATTATCGACGCCCCTCCTAAAATTTATTAAAGAGAGGGTTTAGTGAAGTCCCCCCCCCTCCTTTCGATGTACTGTCATTAACAATAAGATATGCTTCGATAGCATATAGTATATAAAGAAAAATTACATAATTTACCTATCAACATTATAAATCTTTTTAAGAACTTCATGTTAGTAATAAGGATGTACTGTTTTTTTTTCCTTATCATTTTTGGGCTTCTAATGCGAGATTTTTAGAATTATTCTAACACAATAATTTCTCACATCTCACATTAGAAGTAAAAAAAAATAACTGCAAAAAAAAAATTCTGAAAATACTGTACAGCAAGATTGTCTTCTTCCGCTCACCCTTCCGTAACGAATATGTACTCCTGCATTAATAAAATTATCATTACAACGCTTTTACTTTTATCGTCTTCGCAATATTTGGTATGAGTTTTTTCTTTTCCCGTTCATTTCCCCACTGTGAAAATTAATTCAATTTATTTTATTTCATTACTGATTTTTTTTTATTATTACAATGAAACCCGAAACTCTAAAGCCATAAATGGCATGCAGTATCAATTAAAGATACAGTATTACAAACACGAACTGGATTGCAGTACCCCAAGATGTGAAAAGATAGGTAAAGGCAGGTTTTGTAATTCTTTTTTATTAAATATTCATCATATGTAGCTACGAATTTTCGGAAACATACTTAGATACTAACGTTCATATTGGACCTTAGTACATTAAATCCGCTCTCCTCTTAATATATATGTTTAATTATTAACTGTATTAGTTAATAATTAATTTAATTATTAGCCTTTTTAGCTAATATTAGCTCAAAACGTGATTGTCTGGAAAAAAACTTTTGAAGTATTGACTGTACCGAACTGGGAATGGCCTCGAACTACTTGTAACAAAATTAATTTGCACTGCATTTCCAGGAGGAATGCCATGGTCAAAAGATGGAGACAAGAAATACATTTATGAATTAAGCCAATAGACTCAAGTAAGAATTAATTACATCATAAATAAAAATTATATAATTTATTCTTAATTACTGTCATCAAAAATAGATAATTTATCAAAATGAGTTAAACCTCTCCAGTAAATGCATTCAGCCATCGAGAATGCGATCTTAAGACTAGAAATATATCACTTCCGGAAGCAGGAAAAGTGATCTATTCTACCATATTGCATATAGTGTAAAGATAATGATTAATTTATATAGTATATGATTTGTAATAAGTTTATTTATTTTACTTAGTGTATCGCAATGAATTCAATTTATCTCCATTTAATGATTTAAATTCACTTATAACAAAACCTTTTAGCTGCAACACGATACCTTTTATCATACTTATTTCATTTATACAGTCCACTGATCCACAAATATTAATAAAAAAGAGGGGGAATGAGACAAAATTTATAAAATAAAGTGCCCCCTCCGTTTGACCAATTTTGATGAAATTGGTGCTGTCACAACGCGGGCATATACATACATTAAATACCAAGTTTGATCAAAATCGTTACGAGCCGTTTTTGAGTAAAAAAAAAAAAAAAAAAAAACCGTGGAAATGAGACCATACTTATTAACTAAAGTGACCAACAAAATTTATAAAATATAGTGCCCCCCTCCAAACGACCAATTATGATGAGATTTAACCTGTCACATCGCGGGCATATAAATACATCAAATGCCCAGTTTGATCAAAATCGTTAGAGCCGTTTTTGAGTAAAAAAAAAAAAAAAAAAAAAAAAAAACACGTGATAATGAGACTATATTTATTAACTAAAGTGACTAACAAAGTTTATAAAGTGCCCCACTCCAAATGACCAATTTTGATGAAATTTAACCTGTCACATCGCGGGCATATAAATACATCAAAAATCCGTTTTGATCAAAATCTTTAAAGCTGTTTTTAAGTAAATATAAAAAACACGTGAAAATGAGACAAAATTTATTAAGTAAAGTGCCCCATCCTTTTCACCAATTTTAATGAAATTTTTGCTATCTTATTGCGGGCATATACAGACGCCAAATACCAAATTTCAGGTTCGTACGGTTTATAGTTTTGAGCTAGTCTGTTCACACGCACGCACCATTTCGCGAGACTTGGTTCAGGGGACCCCAAAACGTGCATTTCCGTTGAAAACCAGAAGTCGAAATTTTCCACGATCGCAATACTTTCCCTTACTATATATTTTATATGTAGGTAAGTAAAAGTAATAGAAATAAAAATTAAGTAATTAAAACATTTTTAATACATATTTTTTTCTCTTTTTAGAATAAGAATAATAATTTTTTTTTAACTGTTGAATTTATTATTTATTGGTTAAAAAGTTGTTATAAATACTGAGAGAAAGTGCTCGGTTAGCAATACAGTATACAGTAGGCTTAACCCGCTCTCGAGATTACCCTGCGGTAGCGGTACAGGAAAAAACAAATTGTCGACATCTTTAAAAGCACATTTGTGACATTCTCGACCACTGGATATAAATTTAACTTTTTTCTGTTTTGATGTTCAATAATTTTTAGAAAAAATGCAGACTTTTATTTATTTATTTTTCAATTTACCTAACCTTTATAAAACTAATATATTTTGTATAATTAATAATAATTTATAATTAATAATATTACAATAATCAAGTGTATAATAATATAAAATTGATTTTTGAAAAAAAAAAATCCTTTTGCTTAATTTCATATTCATAGAAAAATGAAAAAATAAAATAAAATAAATAAATGACTGCATTTATCGCCGACGTAATTTTCTTGAAAAACATGACTAATTTTATTGGAAAACTTCAGTCGTGGTTTTTGTTTGTGGAATACAAAAATATCGATAAAACATACATCTGTTTATATATATATATATATATATATATATATATATATATATATATATATACTAATGAGTCATATTATTTTATTACCACTATCGCAACATAGTAGGCATGAATAACGGGTATTTATGTAATTATTTTATCACCATTTTTTATAATATATGTAGTAAACAACATAGTAAACTGTTCTCGTTGGAATTTTAAGGTACACGATATCAGCCATGTTCCGAGAACAGATTGCGTGCACACTATCCCTCATACAAATTGGCATGTAATTTATATTGCATTATTAAAATACGCACAAATATTTATATTTTAGTCCTTGATATAAAATTGCAAATTGTATGGTACAAACTAAAAAGGTACATTTCTTTGTACTGAGTATGGATATAACAAGTGATACTTTTGGTTAGAGATGCTTTAGCGTTCAATTAACCATTGCTATTTATCATATTGCATATATAAAGTTCGTGTGGTGTATATGGAAGCAATATGGATTGAAATTCTAAATGCCCCTTACTGCAACATATACTTCGGGTAACATTAGCATTATTATTTTAAGATTAAATTTATTGAAATTTACAACAGTATATTAAAATACATTCTGTAAATGTGTTGGGTATGAAATAAAACGAAAATAATGGCATGAAAAGGCATGTGGAGACTCCCCATTGGTAGTATAACATCAGTATTAAATTTTATTTTAAATAACCTTCCACTCAAAAACAATTTTCAGGGTGTTAAAACGCCTTAACATAAACTCATCCTTAGAATTATCTTGGAGCAAAAATATGTTCAAAATTAGGCCAAATTATAAATTATAACATAAAAACCCCGATAAGTTATAATTATAAAATTCCATGATATAGGCAAAAGATTCCAAAAGTTGAAAATATCTAGTAAATATATATTAACAAAAATAGATATAAAATAATTAATAGGGTTTAATATAATTCGCGGATGAACTTTCGTGCTTCCTAAAGAGGCTTAGGTGGATGATAGAAACTCATAATATATATTGAGCCACCGGTATCCATGGCTTTGTAACTTTTAACTGATTTTCTTTAGATCCTTAAAAAGTTTTCTCTTCGATTTTTTCATCTTATTTCCTCCATTAATATTGGAATGGAATATGGAATATGGAATACTATTGGATTCCCTGATTTCACAATATGTTTTTTTTTTGTGAAAACATGTGTTTCTCGCTTTTTTTTTTTCTAACTAAAACATCCTTCTCTACCCGGGTATACAGAAAAAGAGATGCCCTGATGATCGGGATATATTCCATCCAAGAGTGATAACCCCTCGTGGAGATGCCAGAGGGCTCAAAGATACCCGTAGCTGGATTTCCTTGTCTTGTCTAGCCCCTAGCTCATGTTCGCTAGAATCTATGACAACCAAACACGTACGACTTGTCACGTGTGAGATTTTCTTATGTTTCCTGTAAGGAACAGAATTTTTGTGAAGGATCTATTTGTTCACATTAATTCAAAGTGCTTATATACTCGGTTATCATACGAGTTCGTAGTTATAGTAATTTTTAATTTTAGGTAAATTACATGATTTAAGATACACGGATTTTAAATATTAAAACTAATACAAAACGATTGTTTATTTAACTATTTATTTTTCTCTCATAATGTAATAATTTAAGATCACCGAATGGTATTTGACAATAAAATAAAAGAAAAAAACTAAATTTAGCACAGTAATCTTACAGTGTATTCCTTAAATGACAGTATGAGTTTTCATGAGTAATGATCGAAGAACAAAAAATAAAAATAAAATAATGTAAAGAACATAATTCTCTTACACTGACCCTGTTTTTTTTTTTTTGTTTTTTTTTTTTTCATTTATTCTTTACTAGCTGTATACACCGGTTTCACCTGGAGAATTTCATTTTTTTAAATCTATAAAGTGAGATTTTTATCGACTCAAACGGACAATGTCGTAAAAACCATTGTCAAGCAAGATCAAAACGATTTTTATAATTATAAAGAATATACCCAGAGATTGGCTGACTTTATGCAATTTAATATGTACAGGTGTTCGCACCTGGTATGAAAGAACCACTGAGCGAAATTTGGAAAATTTAGGACAAACGGTATGGATTTCTATTTAGAACAAACAGAATTTTATCTTTATTTACATAGATTATAGCTGTATATGCCGATTTCACCAGGGGGAATTTCATTTTTCTAATGAAACGGTCGATTACGTAAAAAATCATTGTAAAGCAAGATCATTACGATTTTTATAACAATAAAGAATATCAGCTGAAGATCGGCTGAAGTTATGCAATTTTAATATGGACAGGTGTTCGCACCTAGTATGAAAGAACCACTGAGCAAAATTTGGAGAATTTAGGACTAACGGTATGGATTTCTATAAAGAACATACAAACAAACAAACGAACCGAATTTCATCTTTATTTATATAGATAGATTATTTCTTTTTTAAATTTAAACCCAAGTTTTCGTAAAATAGGAAGTGATTAATAAAATTTTATTTAAATTAGAAATATCGGAAAGTAAGTTATAAATTTATTTCTTAAAAACCATGACGTTGTAGACAGCTTTGGTTTTCGTTGGTGATCGCAATTTTTAACATTTCATAATTTTTTACTAGCCTTTTAAAACGATAACTTATAATACTATAAGTTTATATATTATAATGATTTTTTATATAATTGAGGCTAGACAGAGTTTAGTCAATTTTTTTTTTTTTTTTGTGATCTTTGATTATTTAACCTCACTTTTTTTAATTTTTTGTCCAACATTTCGGCACTCACGCCATTATCAAGATAAGCGCCTGTGACCACAAAATATTTTTAATCGAACAGGCTGAATGCCCTTGTCATAAAAATTTAAATTTTTTACTAATAAAAAACACACTCCTTTTCCACTAGCGCTTGAAAGTGAAATATATGATATTACAAGTAATTTCTGGAAAATAAATTAGGAAAACGAATAATTTAAGTAAAACCACTTAAACTAAATTTTTAAGAGCACCATTAAATTGAAAATGTTTATTAAACGTTACCTGTTTTTTCAGGATTCTACCCCATCAGATTTTATTTATTATAGGAATAGTAAATGTTTAATAGAACTTAATAGATAGTAGATAATTTGAATAATAGAAATATCGGAAAATAAACTGAAATTTTCTTTGTAAAAAAAGCATTGACGTTGTTTTAAAACATTAACTATTTTGGTTTTATTCGTAGCTCGCGATTCATTTTTTTTTTAATCAGTATTCAACTAGTCTTCAGTTTCCAAGTTTTAAGAAAAACTTATTACACTATAAGTTTATATATTATATGATAATACGTAATTTCTGAATAAAATAAAAAATATATGAGAGTAAAGTTAACTATTACAATGTATGAATGAACTACTATTATCAATTAAAAAAGAACAATATATTTTAATACAATGTTTTTTGCAACTAATTGAGTAACATTTACAAATTAAATATTATTAAAATTTACCCTATTTTAATTTTCCTGTATCATTTATACCAGTAGCTTTCATTGAGAAACAACATTAATTTTTTTAGAGCATTAAATTAAAAATTTACTAATTGTTAAGGGTGGTAAATATTTAACGGATGAAGCCGTTGCTTTTTCAGGAATCCAGGACATCGGATTTTATTTATTTTCTTCCTCGAAAAGGACAGAAAACTTTCCCATTTCAAGAAGTTCCCGTTTTTTAAATCACCTAATTTTAGAGTGTCTTGTTTTAAAGTTTATTTTCATACTTTAAGAGCATCGAGGAAGGGTCGTTATGAAAGATAAGATACGACTTATTTCAAAATTGCACAAAAGAGTAATCAGGCCTTTCCATTAACGGAATAACGAAAAGTTCTTCTTTAGTTCAATGAAGGTTCTCAAATGTTCTTCAGTTAAATATAAATGTATTTATCCGATTTTTGATTTCAACGCTATGGCACGCAAATATGAAATATGCAAATTACGGAAAATTTTTAAAGATGTTATTCTCAGGTACAAAACAGATCTACGGGAATCCTTCTGGTCACTATCGCTTTTCAGCTGGTCTGATGCGGTTTCTGAGAAACCACTTTAAATATTATCAAAAGCGATTGGGGTTTTTTAAAAATTAATAATTGGTCCACATTTTTAAAAGACTTCTTTCTTTTTAGATTCCTAAGATTATTACCTAGGATGGCTACATTAATTCACTATAAATCTAATTTTAATAATTTGAAAAAATACCTCGTTTAAATCAATAATATAAGGGAATAACATGAAATATAAATAAGAAATCAATTTTCTAAAATTCTTATTATTTTTTTCCATTTCTACGTAAGCAGTGAATATCTATCAGAGCGAGAGAAGCTTGCTTTGAGATCTACTTCAAAGTATTAAAAATGAATTACTAATCAACTTTTGCTTCGAAAATATTAAACTAACAAGGGGAGGCTACGGACGTGGGGTCACCGATTACAATAAAACTTTTTTTCGAGTTTCTATATCCAAAAATATTAGATACGTGTCCGAGGGTTCTTGCCAATGGGCCTTCTGAGCCGAGAAAAAAAATTTCTTAGGTACGAAAATAGCCAAAAATTGCATCAACTAAGTTGCTACTGCTCAAAGCTCCTTCAACCAATTTCAATGAAATTTTCAGGGATGTCAGAGTATTGAAAAATATTAGACACGTGTATAGGGGATTGGCGAAATTAGCCTCTGGAAGCCCAGAATAAATCATTCAATTTTGTGTTATATTCGCGCTCTCGGTAAAGTTAAAAATCAATTCCATTACTTTGTAAATTGAATAAACTACGTTTTTTCAGCTTCTTACTTCAAAAACTAAATATTTATATTTAAAAACAAATTATTTTGAGACGAAGTTTTTTTTTTTTTTTTTATCTTCTAAATTTATATCTAAATATTATAAATATTTAACAGGAAATATTTTTCATAACAAAATTTCCTTGCTTGGATTGAAGAGATAGTCACCAAAAAATTTATACTCGTAAAATAGTAGTACCTATATTTAAATGTAATGTGATCAATTGTTGAAAAATTGAAATTAAAATCTTTTTTGTCCAAAAACATATTTTTGTCAGGAAAATGTTTCAGACTTTACCTGGACTTCATAAACATCATAAAATACCAAATTATCCTAAAATACTAACTAGGTTATTAAAAATATGCGTTTACACCCCACACTCGTTTGGGTGATATTTATCAAAAAAACAGCTAAAACATAAGTTTTTTCGGCAATCAGAGCATTTAATAAAAGGTAGACCTTTGCAGTTGCAGTTTCCTTCCTTTTTCATTCCATCAGGAAAACATATTTGATTGAAATTTTCAAATATTGCTCTCATTTGAATTAACTTGGATGCAAACCAGGCATATTTTACCATGTCAACAAATAATGGAGATGATAATTGGTGATGAATTAAGGAATGAATTTTCAGAGCATCTTCCATTGAACCAATTTCCTGACGACCATCACTCGATATTTCAGGGCAATTTCGTATTTTTTTAATGAAGTTTTTTACTTGTCGAAAAAAATAAATATCACATGGTTGACAATATGCTGTTTTTTGTATTTAGAAGTTCATACTGTTTATTACTGCAATCCCTTAATTCAATAAAAACAGTTGTCGTCTTCCAAAGATTTATTATTCTTAATTTTTAACAAACGGTTTCAATCATAAAATAATTCCTTAATTCTTTGGGCAAGGGAAAACAACAATGGAAATATTTTCAGATTCAAAATTCAAACTTTCGAATTCAATTTTTCGCAAAATTATCTTAAATATTTTTTTAAGTAACTATGAAATTGTGCTTTTTACATAAAAACTGGAACATATTTCAAATAGCATTTTTTTTTTTTTTTTTTTTGAAAATTTTTCTTCAGTCTAAGCAAAAAATGATTTTTCATGAAAAATATTTCCTGTTAAATATTTAATAATATTTAAATACAAATATTTAGTTTTTTGACGTAAAAAGCTGAAAAACTTAATTTATTCAATTTACAAAGTAATGGAATTGATTTTTAACGTTACCCAGAGAGCACGAATATACCACAATATTGAATGATTTATTCTGGCCTTCCAGAGGCTAATTTCGCCAATCCCCTATACATGTGTCTAATATTTTTCAATACTCTGACATCCCTGAAAATTTCATTGAAATTGGTTGAAGGAGCTTTGAGCAGCGGCAACTTTGTTGATGCAATTTTCGGCTATTTTCGAACCTAAGAAATTTTTTTTCTCGGCTCAGAAGGCCCATTGGCAAGAACCCTCGGACACGTATCTACTATTTTTGGATATAGAAACTCGAAAAAAAGTTTCATTGTAATCGGTGACCCCACGTCCGTAGCCTCCCCTTGTAAGAAACATCATAATCTCCAAGACAGATATCAACGGAACTGTTGATAAGATGATCATTTTTGGCCGTTTAATCACAAATTGACATGGAATTTTTACTTTCGTTTATACGACATTCTTTATAATGTATATATATGTTTTGTTATGAAGGCCAATTATTTAAGTACGTTTATTTATTTTTGCACATTATCTGACTGTAATCAAAATTATCAGTTTGTCACATTTGGAAACTAAATTAATGCAATGCGGCAACATTTTTTTTTGGGTGATGGGGGGTGGATAGAACAAGAAGTTACAAAACCTCTTTCAAATTAAATATGAATCTATTTTTTAAAAACGTGATAATCATTAATCAACGTTTCCTTATATATTTGTTTTAAGATTATAATTTGTATTTAATTACTTTTGAAACGAGTGATAAAATTTTTATAATTTCGTTTTTCAAAGAAAAATTTTGCTCGGATAGTGTCCCTCCGTTTATGAAAAACTGAAACAAAAAAAATGTATGAATTTCTCACTTGTGTTTCAAGTTGTTGGCTTTTATTCTCGATTTAATTGCCTTTTTTTTTTTAATTAGCTTTAAATTTCTGACTTATGACGCCATCCATGTAATTATCGTAGGCATCTAAAAAGACGATTGTCTATATTATCTTGGTAGAATGTTTTCATTTTATTATTTAATTGTTAAATAAATCTTGAGTATAAAAAAATCCTGTATTGCCTACAGAGTGGTAGGTGTTTCGGATGTACACTGCATTAAAAGTAAATAATTTAACAGGAATTAACATAAGAGATATAAAGAATGTAATAATTTTTTGTACATTAAAACACATAATATATTAATTCTAAATGTATATAATAAATAAATAACGAATGTTATCAATTCACAAAATTCATTTATCATGTTCTTAATATATGTTATTTTGATTCCTGTTAAATTATTTATTTATAATCCGCTGTATATTAAAGGTGATGAATATGGCCAAAATGTCCGACACGTCCACCACTCTAGAGACTACAAAGAAATTTTTGAGACTAAAGATGGGTTTATTAAACATTTAAATAAGAAGATTTTCTCTGGACCTTGTAATTTATAACTTTCACTAAAGTTCTTTTAAAAGTTTGTTTCTGCAATTATTTATGGTTCCTGTTAGAAATAGATAGTTATAAATTCCAGTGAATATAAGTACTTTTATTTTACCACAAATGATTAACACCCTTATGTCCCTTCTTCATATGACTTATCTTCACGATGTGAAGAATATATTGATGTCGATATATACTCGTATATCCTGAAATATAGGTTGAAAGTATTTCTTCTTTATATGTACCACGGTACCGGAGCCCTCACATGCGTTCGATAGTCTTTTTTTTTGTTATCGCATTTACAGGATATTTCGCAAGATTATGTAAGAACTGAGAAACAGAAAGCCCCTGTGGTCCCAGGAGATTCCGGATGAAGAAGACTTGGACCAACTGGAAATTCACTGCGTCCCTCGGGAGCGATCTCTCTTCTGCCCCAGGATCGAAGTGGAAGCTACCTGGAAGCGTTAGTTCCCTCCTCTTCTTGTCTTGTCCTTGTCTTGATGCATCTTCTCTTGTATTACTCCGCCCTACCTGAAGATGGATGTGCATGCTGCGGTGTAAGTGATAAGCTAATCCTAACGACGGTAAAATACTCAACCACATACGATTTAAAATAGCTTCTCTGAGACTGGATTAAATGAATATTTTTTTTGTTTTTTAGTGAAGGCACCTCCTCCGTTATAATCATTTTATTTAAATATTTCTGACGACACACACAGGGGAATCAGGCCCGAAAAGCTGGACAAAAATGTCTTATACATCACTGATGCATATTAATAACTAATAACATTTACAAGTTTAAACACAATTTTAATTGTCCATGGGTAGAAAGTTTTTTTTTTTTTTTTTTTTTTTTTTTTTTTTTTTTTTTTTTTTTTTTTTTTTTTTTTTTTTTTTTTTTTATGCTAATTGTACCTGAGGTAAATGTTACGGTAAAAGTGTCCTTATTTATCAACTTATTTGATTCGAAATTCGTTCCATATAATGTATTTGCATCACACAAACTTCATTTACATACGTAATTTAGAAAAGTAACTTCTTCGTGTTTTCACACAACACATTAAGTGCCATCCGGATTGATAGCCATGAAATGTAGATATTCTAAATATGATTACCAGTGATTTGATAGCATTTGTAATTATAGTATTGGATTTCTTTTAATGATGATCTATTTATTTATTAAAGATTTAAATTATAGTTTTATATCAAGTATTTCTAGTTATTCGTAATGTTTTGAAATTACTTATTTGTTTATTTCTTGACAATAAAGGTTTTATATTATCCTTGTTATCGATGAGTATGTTTACTATTATTAGATTATTTTTTAAAGCATACTAGACTCAATTGTGAAAATTATCGTGCCATTTTTAAAAGTAATGTTTTAATATTAATAACAAGACTGTGGGTATTTAACAAATAATATAAATAAAAACTACATTTACATAAAAAATAAAAAGCTATTGTTAATAGAACGCTGAAGCCTCTATAAAAGAAACGAACTATAACTTGTGTTGTAGGTACCTACACTTTTGCAGGTATGGAAGGCATTTCCTTCCTCCGGGATAGTAATGACGATGTTCTAATATTCATATCACTTTTAGTTCAAAAATGTACATCATAAATTCTTCAATGTTTCTGTATCTATGAGAAGGCATGGGGAGCACTGGTGTCGATCTTAGTTTCAGTTAATGAGTTGCCAAGAGTTTTATGTTTATGCTTATCTTACAACCTAACGAGGGTGGTAATTTGGGCATTCTTTTTGCTGGACTTTTTAGGATGACCATATTGTAACCCTCAACATGTGTTTTTTTAAAGATTACCACGAAAACACCTAAATGTATCTAATCACTATTTTTTGCGGTCTAATTGAGCGCGGAGGAAAAACAATTGAGGTTTATTCCACATTAAGGCTTCCAGTTACTTTTTATTATCAAGTGATTACTTTAAACAGCAAATCATTCTTTTTTAAATATAAATTAAACCATATGGTACCTAAAAACTCTATTAAAGAGGTTATTCCCCGTGTAAAATGGATACAGAGATGAATTTAATTGAATTCTTTTTGTTATGTAAAGAAGAAGAAAATGCATTACATTTTTTTCAAGATAAAGGTGTCTTGTTCAATATGAAATTGAACATTAAACAAAATAAGTGGGTTTGTAATATGAGAAGTTGCAGAACTTCAAAAGGTTTATTCTCCAATACATGGTTTGAACAATCAACACTACCATTTTTTTTTTCATTGTTTTTGTATTGATTTAAAATAAATATTTTATTATCCTGTATTCTTGTTTACCTGGTCATATGATAATTAAAACGATTACTTTTAAAGTAATCATTTGTTTATAAAAAGTAACTGTTTAAAAAGTAACTTGTGCCACCTATAATTATTTTTCCTCGGTAAAATACGTTTTGATTTTTTAAACATATTGTCAACTATGTTCTAAATTCTACCAGTCCTGCCTGACATCTTGTAACACAGGGATCTTTGGGCTAGGGTTGTGTGTTAATTGATTGAACTAAAATCTATTTATATCATTTATTTTTTACAATTATACAAACTGACAGGTCCCAAATACTAAAGCAGTGTCTCCTAACATAAATACTTGGAAATACCTAATAAGAATACATCGAATCTACTCTGCTCGAACGGACTATCTACAGCCTCAGACTGTTTCCTGTCTCCGACTGCCTATGCCTCGCTCTGTGTCAGCCTGTAAATGCCCGTCTACTCGTCTAGGTCAAAGGTTCTATGACCTCTCTCTCAAAGGTTCAATGACCTGCTTATCTTTTCAGGAGTAATTGTCCACGTGACAATATATTTCACACTTTCAAAAAAACATATTTTATACCTTAATTAATTTTGTTTTTATCGTGGTACCCATATTACCAGCACAAATAGAAATTTTCTGAAGTTATCAAAAAATAAAAACAATTATTTAAACGTTCAGTACTAAAACTAGTTAGCTTATATGTAAATATTTCCAGATGCTGGGGATGTGTTTTCTGCAAACATATATATTTATTGAAAAATTAATGAACTTTTTATAGTATAAAAATGAAATAACTGGCCGACCAGTTTTAATTTGTTTATATGTACGTTATGCATAAACGCATTCAATAAGTATACGATTATCTATGAAGGAGATGTTTAGGATTGTAATATGTTCATCTTTTTTATAAATTTATTCTAGAGGATACATTCATACTTAGCCTTAAGTAAACAAATATTGTTATTATTTTGTATAAACATTATTTAATGTATAATCAGGAACCAATTATAAATTGTTAATATTATAATTTGTGATGAAGGAGTCATATCACTACAGTCATTGTCTGGCTCTGAAGATCGAAGCATCTTGTTGCCTCTGTGTCACTGTATTGTTAAAAGTAGTTAGTTTTTGTAATGTTGTTAATAATTTGAGTTTATATTGTGTCTGGCGTCGTGAATAATTATTTTCTTCTAATAAAAACTATTCAAACCAAGAATATTGTTACAATAAAAATGGTCAATTTCATCTCAATTACTAAGATATCTGAGCAGGATATTTTTGAGGTAACGTTTTCCACCTTACAGGCATTTCCTTGGATTCTCCTAAAGTATTAGGATTCTGAGGGCGAATTGATTCAGTTGCGGCAGGTGCAAGGAATTTCCCTGAGTCGAAGAAATTGGGCATTCCCCTGGTCGGAGCCGTTTCATAACGGCAGTTTCTGCTCCTTATGGATGCTTAGAGGTGTAAACGACCCAGTCCGGAAATTCAAGGCTCTGTAAGTACGTTTCACTCCCCCCCCCCCCCCCGCCCCCCACCGATGTTGCTGTTTTCTTCGGGGTTCGTTTTAACATCCTATGCCCGCTCAAATTATGGCACAACACGTAGCTTCATAAATTTTATATGTTTTCAAAAGTTGCGTCGGTTCTTGAATGGAATTATTTCTTTATCAGCCGGTATAAAAAATATATTGTACCTATAGGTCATGGATTTTGATCATTTTTGCGTTATTTATTGCATTTATCAAAGTAGAGAAAAATTCGAAATTTAAGATTATTTGGACTTACAGTTTTAGAGATATTTTTTCTTTATATTTTTAGAATTTACAAACAATAAATAAACTTATAACATTATTAAAATTTGCAATCTGCAAAATGAGCAAATCTTGAGGGCTGCTTCGACAGTGTTCCGTTATAAGAATAATGCTTAGTTAACGCCTACGAAGTTGTCGGATGGGCTGTACGGGTTGTTAGGGCGTTTCATATTATCCGTTGAGGGATTATTGTTATAAGCCCGTTTTTTGTGAAAGTTAATGTACTTTTCTTAAGCTGTTTGTGATATTTTTCGGATTTTAAAGTCAGTATGAATCATATCGTTGCTGACATAATATGGTGCATCTACTATTTTCCGTACCACTTCCGATTAAAAGGATTGAATTTTTTTAATGTTTTATTTTTTAGCTAAGCCCCACAGCTCAATGCCGCACAGTGGGGCAAAACGAAAAAAAAGTGGAAAAAACTCTTTATCTCGGGAACGATTTGTCCTACCGAGATTGAAACTGTTTCATTTGATTAAGGATAGAAAATTACACTAGGAAAGCAACTAAAGTATACTATATATATATATATATATATATATATATATAATTATATAAGCAACTTAAGAACAGATGTTATAAATAATTACAAAATTAATTGAACTTAATTTAGCTTATTTTATTTTTATTTGACTCAATTTTAATTTCCTTTAATGCAGCATTTTTTGTTTTTAAGGCAGCTAATGTATTGTAACTTTTTTGGGAAAATATTGACACCCCAGTGTTCGATTGCATTTCTAATCACCTCATACTGGTATTTAGACAGTAAATTAAGGGTTTTAGAGGAACAGTAATCGTTCTCGGTTTCCGGAAAGGCATAAGGGAAAAACACTTGAAAATCAAGTTTTAATTTACTACGAGCTGTGAATACAACTTCATTCGATTCACCTTCACGATATATTCACAAAAAGCAGCTCGCAGTAAAAAGCAAGCAAGCAGTAAAAAAAACTCGACTATTGATGAAATTAGAATAGTTTTAGGGCCCTAAAAAATAAAAATGTACCTGATAATAAGTCGACAATAATGAGGACTTTGAAGCTTTTCAATAATTATAATACTCTTTAATTTATGGAGGAAAACAAACATACGTGGAAAATTCTATTTTCTGTGAAGTTCCTAAATGGCGTTAACACATTTATCAAAACACACTTATTTCTACTCTAAGTAGGTTGGTAAGTGGAAGTTGTGTGTTGCGCGCATCGCATCAGATTTTTATGGAGTTCAAATGGTGAAATTTATTTTAATCACTAATTAAAAATATATATTTAAAATAGACATATTTCTGTCAACAATTTTTTTTTGTTGCGTATCATAATTAAATTACTGATTAGTAAAAAATCATCAATTATTTAAATTTCTTTTGAGAATGTCTTCAAGATAAGCTTACCCCATCACAGGTAAGTGAGGGGTATAGTTATGATTTAAAACTATCGATATTGGAGACTATCGATAGTTTCGATAGTATCGGACATAAAACTATTGATACTATCGATAGTATTTGGTGGTGACCGGAGAGAGGGGGGTAGAATAGTTGAATTTTAATTGGAAAGATAGGATAATGCAAAATGCACTTTTTCATTACAAATTTAATTAGATAAACATTTCTCTAAATCGAGCGTGGGTTCCATTATACCCTGAGATAATTTCATCAATATACAAGCTTGGTAGCGAAAATAACCTCAAAAAGTCAAGAAAACATGAAGTCTGCCTACCAATGGGATGTCTCATGATTTTTAATTATTCAATAAAGATTCCCATAGCGCGGCCATTGAAATTCAATCAGCATGGTGTAAGGATGAATCTGATCGGTTAATTTGAGTTTATATTTTTTTATGTGAATATATTTTTTTAAAGAGTTTATTTTAAGAATTTTTTGTTAAAAAAGTAAATGCGATAGCACTGTACCATTTTTTTCCATTGAAATGAATTACATAGCAGATAAGCGAGCTTAGAGACAGAGGCTCGAACTTTCCCCTTTACAAACACAGTTTTCGATAGCACTATCGATAGTTCAAACAACTATCGATAGTCACGATAGTTCAAAACTATAGATAGCATTGATAGTTTTACATCACTAGAGTATAGGTATTAAGTTAGAGGCGGACTTATAGCTATAACCATAAATATCTGAGATAAATTAGGAGTGGTTACAGTGAACATTAGTGGCTTTTGATAATTGATTTATCACATTATCAGTTGAATGTACTGGCAACAGTTCAAGGCGCAGATGGAGTCTCGCTGATAAAAGCCGCTTGGTACCTCGCTTCAATTACCTCGTCCTATTGACTATGTTAAGTTTTTATCAAACTTAAGAATTTTTTTTTTGTTCTAAAAAATTTGGTTTTATGTTTTTAGAAGACTATAATTTTATGTTTCTTATTTAAACATACTAATTTTCAGCTAATCATTCATTTCAAAACGATTAAACCTTTTAAACATTCATAGTGAACTTTTGAGTTTATGTTTTTTGCCTTTCTGGATGATTTTGGCTTTGCTTTTTATATTTAAACACGTTAACTTTCGTTAATTCAGCAATTCTAAATGGTTAAAACTCCCAGAGCGTTCTAATATACTAAATTAAAACATGTACTTACAACGTGGTTTGCCAATTTTATGTTCCCGCGATGTTTTTCTTATAAAAACACTTGTGTCATCTTTTTACACTGTCTAGATCATGTTTCAATAGTTTTTTCACTGTAACCCGGTTTATTTGTGGGAATTTAAGCATTTTTCACTATTGATGGTTATCCTTGCGACAGGTTACGTATTCACGTTCAAAAGCTCAAAGCACTCGCTGAGTTTTTTCTCTATTTTTTGTTTTTCTCGCTTTGAGCACTTTTAGCTGTCTAATTATGTTCAATAATATCTAAAAGCACTTCTAATTACCAGCTTTTATTTTTGAAATGCTTATAATAGTCGTTTTCCGTCGTTTTGAAGATTGTATATTTTGGGTTTCCTGAAGCTTTCGAAGTCCACCGCTTGATTAAAGCGCCTAATACCTTGGCCCTATAAAACCGCGGGAAGCATTTGCCCTTCGTCTTTTTGCGTCTGCCCTTCGATGAAGCCAGATCTCTTACGTATTTCTTGCGGTCACTCTGTCTCGACCCACCGCCATCTTGGCTAACTTCACACCGCTTTCTTCCGAGGGGAGAAACTTCTTTGGGCAACCAAGACCAAAACAGATGAACTGGCTGTGGTTCCTTTGCGGAGGAGAACTTCTTTTCAACTGTCTCTACTTTGCATCTGCTGCCAGCCTGCAGGCGACCTCTCTTCCCAGCCCAGCGCTTCTGCTGCACCAGCCTTCACTGAAGCTCTGTATCGTAATTATATTATTTAAAAATGTTTCCTTTGGTATTTTTATATACATGTCTTTAATTAGCTGGCCAGCTACTCTTTGTAATTTAGCTATAATTAGTTGTAATCTAGCAATTTTCTATTTTCATTTAACAGTCTTGTATTGTACTTCAGCTAAAGACACATTTCATTTCCAAATATTAATTGTCTCTGTAATTTACATGCCAAATTGTGAGCTGAATTGGGGAACCCTGCAGAGCTGGCAGATAGCCGAGCACAGAACACTGTTAGCCGGATCACCAGCGTCAGCTTGCACCTCCCAGCGAAGGACCCAGCATCTTCAGCTGTTTTCCAGTAAACTTCAGGGGTGCAGTAAAAGGCAAGGAGCAGGTCTTCGGCTGTTTCCCGGTGGTCTTCAGGGGTGCGGTAACCAGCTTCCGGCTAACTGTCAGGTGAGTGCCAGTTTCTGTAACCCTAGGCTAAGGTCCACCTCCCCAGGCCTCTCTCTCACAATTCAATTCAGATTTGATCAGTTCGCACCTGTCTTGATTGCAGAAAATTGGGATCACTGGAGGAGGAGAAGAGGAACACTATTTTTTTTTAATTGTCTTTTTATTGTAATAAAAACAGGTTGTTTTCTTTTTCTTTTATCTCTTGTTCTTCTTACTCAAATACCCAACAGACTATTTCGTATTTGATTCCGAATTAAAAAATCTATTTAATCAGAACGTTAGATATATAGTAACTATATATCATAAAAAGGACTTCTAGTTCAAATAATAACTTAATCATTTATTAAAATAACAAGTTCGCACTTTAATTTGTAGTTATTATAGTAAAATCGCTCCCCGTTAAATCATAAAATGAGAAACACCTTGTGCGCTATGAATTCAGCAAATTTTAGAGAGTTAAAAAGAAAATTCAATTGACATCCCCCTGGCATTTTTGCAGTGAACTTTTGTTGGCGATGAAAAGTCTCTACTCTGTCCATAGATAACGAAATCATCACGAGGGGGCGAGCGTTTTACCAAATGATCCGGCATGAAAAAATTAAAATACTCCGGAATATTTCTGTATAAGGTAAATAAAAAAAAATAATAAAACATGCTTTTACATGAGAGAAACTGCGGTTGACAACATCTACTCAAAATGCTCTCCTTGGCATTGAATAAAAAAGCATTCCTATTCAACCACTCCTTCTGGCATTCGTTCCCTAAAGGCCTGAGCACTTTTGGTCTGAATTCAGAATCAAGAACTAATGTCTGAAAAGAAAAAAAAGAAAAAAAAAGGAAAAAAGATGGTCTTAAAAACATCTCCTGACCTCAATGTTAATGAACTCTATGACACCGTTATTTTTTTTTTTCTTTTGCACTGGGCAAGTCACCTTTTGAACTCCATAATGTTTTACTGAAGAGGATTGATCTAGCAACGCAATTCCCTAGATAGAAAAATATGTAGTTCTTAGTATAGGGACGGCTCGTGTATCTTATTAACTTTCCACTATGTGCGCCTTTATTCGTATCAACACGTTGGTACATTGAATGCCCAGTACCTTCTTGTTGTTATTAGTGATTTTCTGTTATCTGAATTATTGATTTCGTTATTTTGTACATTAATATGTTATGCCTAATGGTATTTATTTATATTCAATTATTCTATAGAAATTTTCTGTTAGTTTTTATATATTCAATATAGAAGAGAACAGTTTGTTTGTGAAACTATCAAATCTATCATAAGTATATAATTCTATTTTTCTATTAGATTCTAAAATGATTGGTCTGGGTAGAAACAAATTTTGAATTAGTTGAGCCAGGTGGCACCTTGATTATCAAATGGGTTTCCCTCCATTCCGAAACTTTATCAATCCGATAAAGAAAAAAAAAAGTCTTACTTTTATGTTTCTCGTTTGAGTTTCCATCTTCCTGTTATGTGCAGATATCATATAATCCTGGTTGCTAAAATATATTCAACATTAACGTATTAAAAATGTTATTTCAACTAAATGACCTAAGAAAATCTGTGACACTATCGGGCAGGGAGTTAGGTTAGCAGATTAGGTTTTATTTCTATTATTTATTTTTTTAACGTAAAGCTGCTAACAAACAAAGAAACACAAAGAAAATAGGTTTTTAAGCTATCTACCCTTAAAGATTTTTTTTGATCCAAAATGTAATCCTTTTTTACAATTTTATTGACCTAAAAAAGAATTATTGATTATAAATCTACACACAAAAAAAAAAAAAAATTAAAAATAAAAATGTTAGTGCAAGAATTATGTCGATATCATTTTTTAAACTCGAAATATAAATAAAGATTTTTTTTTCTTAATGTTAGTCGTTGTAGGCTCCTAAGGCAAAAACCTTGAACGGCAAAAAACTTGTCTAATATTTTTTTTCAACTCCAAAAAAATAGAGGTCTATGATAGAACATCGTTTACCCCTCTTATTCGCGAAGGAAGTTTGCATTGTTGCAGTGTAGTTCTTGGAGGAGTATACATCAGATTTACACTTTGCCGAAACAACTTTGTCAATTATAGATAAATAAATAATTAAAGTCCTTGGTGAAGCTTCTTTTTGATAAATCGACAATAATTTTATAATTATCGACGTTATAGGTGATTTCGATAACGATTAGTATTATCACATTGTCAGCACACTAGAGGAAAGAGGGGTGTCACCACAGCTAAAAAACGCAAATGCAGGTTTTCTGTTGGCCAGATCAATCTGCCTCGCTGAGTACACATTGTAACACGTTGGACAAAATCACCTAAATCATCTATACTGCGGCCTGTAGGATCAAGAATTTTCAAGCAATATGGACATTTCTCACGCAGAGAAGAGCAATATATAGTTAGTATATGCTGTTTGAAAAAAATTGTTCTTTTAGTAAATACAATGCGCACCATAAAGCGAGGGTGTAATAATCAGCATATGAGTGCCTCATCCAGCTATAATCTCCCTTTACAAAGAACATGCCACTTTAGCGACTAAGGCAGATTGGCAGACAACATTGAACATTTATGTAGTACGACTCGGGAAAGCAAGTTTATAATTGGGAGGCGGTGACCAAGATCATCACCTCAAAAATTTTGTTAACTCTATGCTACTCAAAAAGATCGATGCTATTGTTTATATGATTGGACGATTTGTTTTTCGAATAAAATTTCCAACTTTTCAAAAAAAATATGCTTATAGTTTTATTTGTGTGAATATATAGAATTGTATATAATATTTATTTATTTATATATTAATTTATACTGCTTAAACAATTTTAGGTACTTCAAAATGGAAAATGTGTCCAAAACGTTGTACAATAAAAGAAGAAATAATTGAAGTTCTATTAGTAATTTTTTAAAACTATTATATTCCTATAAAGTTTCAAATATGTTTGGATATTTATCCTATGGTCTAGTTTATCATAAATCCAATCTCATATTTAAATCTCTGGTAGTTATTTTTTATCTACTAGTTTAATTAGTAATTTCTAACTGTGTATTTTTAAATATATTCACAATGCATGTATCAATACGCGTTTTGTTTTTATCTAAACATAACCGTGCCGCGGCGTGGCCGAGGGGATAGCGTCTCAGACTCCCACGCTGGCGGTGCGGGTTCGAATCCCGCCCAAGCTCGCTCGATTCTGTTCGGTGACGGCCTCATTGAACAGACTCAGCGGCTTGCCATGGATTAAAAGAGGTTGGTTACCCGTAGATAACCCGTCCCGATTAGCCCTCGTTGCATAAAGCGGACGTTAAAAAAAAAAAATAAACGTTTTAATTGGGTACGATTCAAGAATAATAGTTTCATGGTAAATAACTGTATAAATTGATTCAGAGATTATAATTTTGCGGATTTCCGATAACCTCTAAAGAGCTTCAGGATAATATTGCAACACAATAAACTTTCCAATGATATACCAGCAGCAAATATTTTAATACATTTTACCAAATAATATAAATGGTTACTTATATTTACATACCAGATAATTTCATTAGGATTACAAAATTGGCCTGCAAAATCTGCTAACGCAGGAAAATTCGATCAAATCAGCTCTACTGAAATAATAATTGGAAAGAGTCGGGGCAATCCAATTAGGTCTCTGAAGTGCTGATTAAATATTCAGTATAATCCAGGTTAAACAGTAGCAACTGTTAACTATCATTAGCATTAAACTAGCATTAGTTCCTTCTTCCTCTCCTATTGTTACTTAAATTTTGGTTATAAGTTTTTGTTAACTTTTTAAAATATTTCAATTTGAATAATTTTACGGATAATTGAATACATTTAGGCGTAATTTTTGCAATATCATCGAGCTTTATAAACCTCAATCTCTGGGATAATATAGAATAGACTTGAGATTACCAGAGGATAATCTCATTCGAAATCAAGCTAGAAATCGGATCTTACCAATCGGTAAAAAAATTGAAAACGAAAAACAAGTCAAAAGTAACACGAGCAAGCCGACGGTATTATTCTAGTTTTTCATCAAACACTAATTTGGTATTAAAATTATTTCACATACCTTGAGAAACTGCATGAAAATACTCAAATTATTTTATTAAATATTATCGAAATTTTAAATTTTTTGGATTTAATTTGGAAGGAAAGCATAAAACCTTCCTTAACCTTTTTCCAATGTAATGGTGTCATTATTTATTTATTATTATTTTATTTTTGCTAACTATCATAAAACCAATTATATAATAAAATTGATAATTTCAAGTTATATTTTTATTATTTTATAAAATTTGATAAAGTTTTATAATAATAATGGTATTATGGCTAAATAGGATTTTTCGAAAATCCTTAATCTTAATTTATTATGGGACTTAATTTTATAATTATAATGAAGACAAATTCCGGAAATTTCATTAACTATCGTTTAATATAATCACTTAAATTATATTAAAGACATCCCATAACCAATTGTTCAAACTATTTAAATATAAAAAAATATATATATAAAAAAACATTGAAAATCCTTTACACATACGTCTTTTAAGACGAAGAATCTTAGAGAATACTTAATCCTGTATATCAGTAGTATAAGTAATATTGTCCTAATCATTAAACTATCCAAAGTGTATTTACTTTTAATATTATACAAAATTGACGAAACGTCAACTATAAATATATATATATATATATATACCTACCTTGAAACTTAAAAAAATATTTATGTTTTTTTTTTCATTCCTGACCCATGTGGTGCGACAATTCCGTCGACCTTATTTTCCGTTTATCATCTTAAATTTCCTTTTTTGAGATCCGACTGAACTTAGTCCCTTCTCTTTATGAAATGTTCTTTTTCAGCTTAATCTGTTTTCGAGTTCTTTCATTCCTAATCCTTTAAGGTTCGGATTTTCCCGCAGCCCCCCAACAAGATTTATTTCGGAAGCTGACGGTGTTTTGCGGAGTTGCCTTATCAAGATACCAACATTTCGTTATGATCTCAGAAAATTAGTCTTGAATATTAGTCTTTTTGCTACACACTTCAGTTTCTTGCGAAACAGTTTAGCACAGATAAGTGGTGAACATTAATTTAAAATAAAATTATAATGTATTTTTAATAAATAAATTTACAAGAAAACTTATTTAAAAGTTGATTAATAAATTTTAGTTTATTTGTTCACATTTTTTTTTTTAAATTTAACGCAGGCTTTTGTAAGTGAAATCCATTGATTTTAGGAAATTTTGTATGGGGAGCGTTTTTTTCAATAGCGAGTAATATCAAAATTGAATTACCAGTTAAATTTAACTAATTTAAATTGTGGAGGAATGTAAAACTTTCATATAAGCAAACATTTTGTATCATTCGAAAGCTAATGAAATTCTCGAATACATAATGAATTGAACAAAACTTAATTAAAGCATATGAAGCAGATGATTTCATATTTGAGGCATATAATATAATCATTTGACTAGAGAGTGAGTATTAATGGGAAAAAATAGATTTTCCCATCTCTTTTAATCCAACCTGTATAAAATATTTTGAACAAAAAACGGACGAAATAGTGAACATTACCTAAAAATAAATATGTATTTACAACAAATAAATTTTTAAGTTGAACTTTTAATTTAAACGTCGCACTGCGGGAATTTTTTTCAATTCAATGGCCAACAATTATTTTTATTTTTAGCAAAATCTATGATTATCTCTTTGAATTTTTTTTCTATTACTTTAATTTTATTATAATGCTTTACTTTTAATATTATTGTACCAAATATATTTTATAAATAAGAAAAATGGCTGTAAAATTATTGGATAAAAATCCGTTTTAATTTCATCGATGTTAACTGCATAATTTACATAAAGAAAGTATATAAATTCTTTTATTGGTAATATTAGTTTATAATTTTTTTACAGTTGTAGAAGACATCTTATTTACTTCTGATATCCCTACCCTATCACTCCAACACCTTCCTCGCTACCTTGGCCTATAATACCGTTAGCCCATCATCCCATGCCGATCCTGAAACAGCATCCCTAAGCAAGAACCTGCAAAGACATCTCTCCATGATAGAGCAGTGGTGCAGCTCCTGGCGCATCAAAATTAATGAATCCAAATGCAAGCATGTCACCTTCACCCTCCGACGCAGATCCTGTCCTCCACTTCTTTATAACTCAGTTCCACTTCCCATCTCAGACACAGTCCGGAATCTTGGCTTCCTTCTAGACAAAAAATTAACATAGAACCCACACACTAGACTTTAAAGACAAGAACTCAACCGATGATTTGGCCAACTATATAGACTACTTAACAGGACTTCTTATCTCTCTATTGACAACAAATTACTGATATACAAAACAATCTTGAAACCCACCTAAACCTACTGACTCGAACTATGGGGGACAGCAAAACCTTCGAACATCAGACGTATCCAGTCCGTCCAGTCCAAAGACCTTAGAAGCATAGTCAATGCCCCATATTATGTCTCAAATCAAACCTTGCATCACGACCTTAATATCCCATTTGTCCTTGACCTTATCCCATCCAGATTCTCAAAATTTCACCAGAACCTTAATCATTATCCCAATCCTTCTAGCACCACCCATCCCTACAATCTTCCTCGAAGGTTGAAACGGCAGTGGCCCAGAGATCTTTTGTAATATAGTTTTTGGAGTCCAGGCGATGGCCAGCTTCTCCACTCAAGCCATCTACAGTAGTAGCTAAAGTGCTCTCACCCAGTCTCCACTGGTTTTATAACAGTGATGCGGCTGGGAGAGGAGCACCGGGATCTCCTTGGGTCTTGCTTTGCTTTCCATAAGTGGGAGGCAAAGCGGGAGTCAGAGATCCCTAGGCTGAGTGTATATATTGTATATAAGAAGAATGCGTGTATATATTTTTTTTCTATTTTTATTTCAAAGGATGGCTGTATATATTTTAATTCCTATTTTGGTTGTTTATATTTATTTTATATTTTGGTTCTATATATTTCAGTTTCTATTTTTCGTTTCTAATTATTATTCTTTATCTTGTGTGAATGTATCCTTTGAACACTAATATGAAATTCCCTTAAATGTGCCGATTGTATTATTTCTTTATCAATAAAAAAATAAAAAAACAGTTGTAGAAGGCGAAGGGAGCTAAAATGCCAAAATACGATTTGACCGATCAAATGCGATCGATCGGAGATATATCGATTTCAAGATTTAAATGTTCGGTCTTCAATTGGACTAAATCATAAAATATACTTCTAGTTGAATTATTTGGAAATATTTTTTTCCATTAAAAGTATATTCTTTTTCAGAAAATAATTATATAAAAATCTTTCAAAAAGAGGTATATAAGCAGAAAGCTCGATAGATAATAATACTAACTCATTTCATTCTCTATTTATAACCATAATAAACTCTTTTATTTAAATTAAAGTGAAGAAAGGATTCATGAAATACCTTGAGCGATATTATCTATATTTTTGTATTCTTACTGATAAAGGAAATCCTATGCTCATTAATGAAAACAGAAAGATTTGATTATCATATAGAATTTTTTTTATATTAGGGGTTATAAATTGCTGGCCCCTAAATAAAAAAATTTCCCACTCTATGCCGATTAAAAAAAAAATTATTTTGTTCATTAATATGCTTTATTTTGTTTTTTAATTTAACACAGATTTTCGTTACTGAAATCCATGGATTTTAGGAAATGCTGTAAGAGGTCGCGTTTGGAATAGCCAGTAGTATGAAAACTAAATCACCAGTAAAATTATAATAGTTTCCACTACTTCTCCATCTCATCCACATACTTTTCTTTATGTTGATGATAGCATACGAAGCTCATAAGTGAGATGTGGATAAAAACCATTTACAAGAATCCTATATGGAAAAGTCCACATCCCAACGAGGTTCGGGGCAGAACTAGCCCAGCCAGCCATGTCGCGTCCCCCGCCCAGCGGGACCGGCCCGCCCCGACCCCAGGCGGCGGCCCCCGGCCCCAGCCCCCACCCCAACACCAAAAAATGTTATCAATTATCTAAGAAAGATAATTTTCATATCTTTTTAAATTTTAAAAAATTTAATGGATTTTTTAAATTTTCATTTTCAGTATTATTATTATTTACCTATATTTCAATTTGATGGTCTAGGATAAACTGAACTATACTGTCTAGCACCTCTAACTTCTTAATGTTTGAAACCAGTAGGCTCACTTTCGTGGGAAGCGGTACCTTGTTGCTAATCAGGGTTTCCATGATCTCTTCTCTTCCTCTCTCGTATAATTTGCAAGCAAGTATTATATGATCTGGATCAGCCACCGTGGTATTGTCGCAGTTGCAAGTATTGGAGTTTATTATGCCTATTTTATGTAGGTGGTAGGGAAGGCGGTTGTGGTTGAGTCTAAGCCTACACAGGATCGTGAAAAATCTCCTAGGTCTGTTTATTTTCCGAAACCATGCTTTCGTTTGAATCATAGGTTGTAAACTGCAATAGAAGAGTCCCTTACTATGTTTAGAGTTATCATATTGTCTTTGCCATTTTTTATTTTGAGTGTTCCGGCAATGGACGATAATGTCTGCAGTGGTGATAGAATTGTTGAGCTCTCCGGTGAGTGATGCTTCTTTGGCTAGGCGGTCCACCTTATTATTATAATGATTTTCGCTATGTCCTTTAACCCATATAAAGTGAACTGCTCTGCTTATTCGTGTTAATTTAAACATGAGTAGTTTAATGTCTGTTATAATAGGTCCAGTGGTCGTTTCGGAGCTTTTTAATGCTGTTAGAACGCTTAATGAATCCGATAGAATTATTGATTTTTCATAATTATTGCTATCTATGTATTTTAGGGCTTCGCGAATAGCTAAAGCTTCAGCTGTAAAGATTGTGGCTATGGATGGTAATTTTATTTTTAGTTGATAATTGGTGTTAACCTCTATTATTGCTGCCCCAACATTATTCTCGGATTTAGAGCCGTCTGTATATATTGTGCAAGCAACAGGAGTTCGTCCTGTTTCATAGCAGTCTCTAACGTATTCGGGGTGACCGTCTAGTTCGTCATAAGTAGTTATTACATTCAATTTTCGTAAGGCTACGTCCCAATAAATGGTTTTATTTTCTGGGATAATCAAATTTCCCAATGCCAACTCTCTTAATCGCATCAACATTCGGCTTAATAGTGGTGCTTTCTTTCGAGTGTAGGGGTTGTAACTATAGAGGTAAGGAGCCAACTGTAGAAGGGATCTGGTAACTGGGTGTTCTATATTACTGAACCTGGTGGATAAAAATTTGACTGCTAATCTTTCTCTTCTTATTGCTAATGGCATTATATTGGCTTCAATCAAAAGAGCGTTGGTTGGGGTGGAATTCATTGCACCTAAGCAACACCTTAAAGGCTCTGAATTGAATCTGATCTATTCTTTTTAGATGTGAGCTTGCTGCATTGTCATAAAACATACTCCCATAATCTATACGTGATAGGATTAGGGCTCTATATATCAATAAACAAATATCGGGATGAGCTCCATATTTTATTCTTCATACACACCGAAGAACATTCATTGATTTTTCTGTTTTTTCCTCAATATATTGTATATAGGGTTTCCACAATAATTTACGGTCTATTGTGACACCTAAAAATTTAAATGTTGTACATGTTTTAATCTGGAAGGGTCCTAAGTTTAAATGTTCCGGTTGGGGGGTGTTTCTTTTTCTGCTCATTATCATGGCAGCACATTTATCTTCAGCCATAGGTAGTCCTAATTCATCATTCCATTTGGCAAATTTTTCCATAAACACGTTCATTGCTTCCTTAACCATCTCATAGTCGTTATTTGCTCCGTATACCGTAATATCATCCGCGAATTGTGCAATTTTTATTCGGTCAGATTCTAATGTTTTCAGTGATGTTGTGAATGAGAATGATAATGGGCTCAAAACAGCTCCCTGTGGCAAACCTGTAACAATTTCTCTAGGTCCTTGAATTTCTCCTCCTATTTGACAATAAATTATTCTTTTTTCTATTAGGTTCACCACTGTCTTTGTTATTTTGCTAGGAATGTTTTCTCTAACCATCACTTCTTTTAGGATTTTAATATTCACATTATTGTACGCGTTGGCTAGGTCGACAAATACTGCTATAGTAGTTTCATTTTTGGCCAAGTTTTTTTGGATATCGGTAAGCGCTGTGGCGATGTTATCGTAAGTGCTATGTCCTCTCCTAAATCCGTGTTGAAAATCTGGGATTTTTTTACGCTCTTCTAAAAACCATTCTAGCCTCTTTTTAACCATTCGCTCAAATGTTTTGAGGAGACAAGAAGATAAGGCGATAGGTCGATAAGACGTGGATTTATCCAATGGTTTCCCTGGTTTCCGAATCGGTAAAACAATTTGGATCTTCCATTGGGGTATTTTGGTTCCATTTATCCAAATGTCGTTGTAGATTTCCAAGAGTGATCTCTTAGCGTTGGCTGGGAGTCGACTGATCATAGGATAGTGAATTCCGTCATACCCTAGCGCTGTATTAGTATTCATGGATATAGCTGATTCTAGTTCTGTGATTGTGAAAGGCTCATCTATTTCAGGGTTTTCTTCATCTGGAATCTCTTCAGTTTTTATGCTTTCCGGTACCGACGGTGGGGCAATAGAGCTCATAAAATCCTGTATAACGGTTTTGTCTATTGTGGATTGTTTGATAGGTAATCCTTTGAGCTTCCTGATCCCGTTCCAAACTTGGCCAATCGGCGTTTCGTGGTTTAAAGAGCTGCAAAATTTGTACCAACTTTTTCGTTTTTTTTCATGGAAATGTCTCCTGCATTCTGAGATGGCTTTTTTGACGGCTATATAATTTGTTGCATTCAAATCCTTTTTATACCTTTGAAATGTAATTTGTTTTTGTTTCCATTTTATCATGCAGCTTTCGTCCCACCAACATTTGGGAGTACGACCAGGTTTATTTCGATTCTTTTTGTCTCTGGTATTCCTGGGTATACTAAAGGCTGCAGCTTCGTTGATAATCTTTAACAAATCTTTATAATTTATTGGTTTTGTGATATTCACTTGTTCTTCCACTATTTGTGTGTATAAGTTCCAGTTTGCTTTCTTAATTAACCATTTATCTGTTATGTTCTGAATTTTGTCTGCATTCGCCAAATCTATTTTTATTGAAATTGCATAATGATCTGAACCTAGGACTTCAGGTAATACCGACCAATATATCGAAGGTGTTATGCTCGCCGAAGCTAGAGTTATATCGGGGGCCGATGGATTTCTGCCCGGTCTTGTAATAAGGGTTGGTTTTCCATTGTTTAAGAAGCAGAGCCTTTCTTGGTCAATAACCTCTATGAGTTCAGTACCAGCTCTGTCTCGGTAGCTACATCCCCAGGCCTGATGGTGGGCATTTAGGTCACCTCCAACTATTAAGGGGTGAGGTAATTGGCTGATAATACGATTCCATTCTCTAGAAGTAAGATTTTGATCGGGTTTTATGTATATTGAAGCAATAGATATAACCCCGGAAGTTAAATGGGCACTTATTGCACAAATCTGTATACGATCCTCAAAGTGGTTCATTATAGGTATCGGTGTAAATTTCATACTTCGATGTATTAGAATTGCACTTCCACCATATCCATCTGCTCGATTTTGTTGGATCATATCGTATTCAGGGATTTTAAATTTATGATTTTTCCTTAGCCACGTTTCTGATAATAGGGCAATATCTATCCCGTCACGTCTTAGGATAAATTCTAAGCAATGTCTGTTTGCTGTAAATGAGCGAATATTCCATTGTATAATACGTACTAAGTCGTCTATCATCTTTGCGTTAAATTTTAATTGTTGTTTTCCTCCTATTTTTATTCTATCCTTTCACAAAATTATTTTCTTCATTTTTGTCTATTATTCTACCTCAAAGTTGTTTTGATAGTCCATGCTTAGGTTTTCTACAATATCCATGTTTTCTTGAACTATATTATACAAGGTATGTCCGATTTTGTCTATAATTTCTTTTTTTGACATTTGTTTTTCTTGTATTTCTTGTGAAATTTTACTTAATATTGTGATGTATTTTTCTGCCTCTGACGTTTTCCATGGATTGCTTATCTCGGCTGGTTCTGCCTGCTTAGGTAAAACTTCTCGAGATACTTGATTCCGTAATGAAGGATTGGTAAATGGAGTCCTAACTAGTGCTTTCCTGTATACTTTTCGACGGTTAGGGTTTAGGGTTGAAGGCGCGGGAGCTTCATTGTTTTGATCTTCTTTTATTGCTTGAAGTATATCAAACCGATTCGTACATACGACGGATGCGTAAGATTGGTCAGTGAATTTTTTTATATTTTCTTCATTTAGTTTTTTATATGTTTCACATTCTTTACTATTTGCGAGATGGTTTTTCTTACAATGAACACACACTGGGTCTTGGTTAGAGTTTGGACAGTCCTTTGCTAAATGTTCATTTCCGCATCTAAGGCATCTTTGTTTCCCTCTACATTGGGCTGCTGAGTGATTAAAGCGGAGGCAATTAGTGCATTGTCTGATTTGTAGGATATATGGTTTAACCCGACAAAAGCACCCGTATATTGTGATTGAGTCTGGTATTTTTTGTCCACGAAAAGTTATCACGCAAGTGGAGAGTGGGGTGATTTTTACAGTGTCGTTTAAATTTTCATATTTTTTCATTCTTTCTACTTTTATAGGTGTTATTATGGATTGCATATTTTCCAATATTTCTTCGTTGGTTAAATTTAAGTCAACGTCCCGGATAACCCCTGTTTTTTAAATAAAGAAGTCTGGGATATATACGAATAAATTTTCCTTTTTTAAGATTTCGCATTCGACTAGATAGTTAGCTGTTTCTTTTGTAGAACATGTAATTTTTATTCTGTTTCGTCAAGTTATTCGGATTTCTAAAATCGAATTGTTATGAAATTTCTTATCCTGGAAAAGCCATTTTCCGAATAACATAGGGTGGGCATTTCCTAAATTTTTATCATTACTTTCAATAAATACCTGGAAGGGACCGCTATCTTCGGGGCCGTATCGATTATTAACAAGATTTTGTCGATATTCATTTCTTTTTTTTTCTCTTTCACTTATAATTTCATTTTTTCCTTTAATTATTATTTTTTTATACGCTTGGGATGAATTACTAATTAGTGATCTTTTATTGTTATTGGTTGACTTAATGAAATTCGTCGTTTCCCTCATTACCATGTCAAAACTATCTAATTTTGTAGTATTTAATTCAATTTTACTGTGGTTGATGTTTAGTTGGTCATGGAAATTACAATCAGAGATAGGGGGCCGAGAGCCCCCGCTCTCCGATGTCATTTCGTTTTTTCGTTCCCTCCTGGCTATTAAATAATTTTAACAGTTCAAATTAATATAGGAAGTCAAATAAAATTAAAATTTACCTTAGTATTTTATAAAATATATAGATATATAAATAATAAGTAAAATAACACTCTTAATAACTATTTCTACTTATCGCTTGTCCCGTAAACAGCCGGTAATCCCAAGGAGCACACGTCTATATCGTTTGAAATCCGGTGTCAGACTGGACACATGAAATTAATGTATGTAAGTTTTTTTTTGCTCATTTGAATAAGCTTAAACATAATTTTTAGTGTACCTTTATTAGATCAACATTTTTTATCTTTTTTTTCCCTTTGTTTCTCCACCTTAACATTTAACACGCCCTCAGCCACCATATTTTTTAATAACATACAATTTTACATTTCTAAATGAGGAACTTCTTACATATTTCTCTTTTTTAATAATTTTTTTTTTTTTTTTTTTTTTTTTTTTTTTTAACGTTTCAGACCTCTGACCTATCTTCAAACCATTATCTGGAGTAACATGATGTACTCGATTATTATTGTGAAAATGAAGTAGTTCTAAAACCACTATAATTTCTTTTAAATTTCAATCAATGACCTATGTGTATAACAAAAATAGTAATTGACAAAGTAGATGGTTTTAGAACATATAATATTAAAACTAATGATGATCCCTTGAAGATGGGTCAGAGAAGAACGGAAACGTTAGAGAAATAATTGGCAGAGGTTTCTACTTAAAAAAAAAAAAAAAAAAAAAAAAAAAAAAACTTCATTAGTAAATCAACTCTTCCTCACATCTATCAACAAGTGAATATAATTTTTCAATACAAATCAAAAGCGATATTATTTCAAGATTCGAAAAATTAGTTTTTTTTTTGTTTACAAAAAAAAGATGACATGTTTTCCAACTTTCCAGTGCAAGTAGTTTCTGAGATGATAACAAAAAATATTTTAAAATAAAAATCAACCTTTTCCACATCATTTAAAATAAATTTTAAATGCGTAAAGGCGTAAAAATTAAAGGCGTAAGCCAAGGATATCTTAAATTTTGTATTTTTCTTTATATCAATGCATGCAAAAAATATGAGAAATCTAAGACCTATAAGTTCAGCATTCTTTTTAAAAGTACTTCCCCATTGGTTTTCAAGTGAGCAAATAGATTTTCACAAACTTTCAAGGGTTTGAATTATTCCAGTTTTGAAAATATTTTACAGCATCTTCTGAAAGGGGAAATAACAAAACCTTTGGCATCACATTTTTATCGCCGATGGAAATAAAATGAAAAAAAAAAATGTTTATCAGCCAAAGTGAAAAGAAACACTCGAACCATAGTTCATACGAAATATGATGGCATATCATGTGATATGACAGGGTACGTGGCTAATAGGCAAGTACATTATTCTGATTTCCTTATTTCGCAAAGTAATGACCTATTTACTAAAAGAATTCCTCTTTAGGCAAAAACGTTAGGAGTAAGGTGTATGAGAGGGTTGGAAAACGTACCCTTTTCTTGAAAATTAAAGGGAAAGGGCTTATTGAGGCTAATGCCTCCCTTTGGGGATGTATAAAGACGCCCTTTCCTTCGTTAGGATTGGCCCCGTCCCTCATGTTTACGTGACGATTTACTTACATCCCTCCTCGGCCTCTAGCCACGCTAGTTTTAAGAATACAATAGAAAGCTTTTTACAGGTAGGCATGTAAAAGGCTTTTTACACCTTCTCTCTATAGAATTCTTTGAATTTTCATGCACTAAATACTAAATAAAAATTAATATATCAGGATTTTCATTTATAAAGGTTACTTTTTTTTTTAAATATGCAACTTGAAACAAAATAAATTAAGTAAATGATTGGAAAATAAGGAAAAAAATAAAATCTTGAAAAGGCTTGTAGAGAAACTAATTATTGGAAGCACTCAACTAAATTTCTAATTCAGAAGGTTCTGAGGCCATCTTCTTTTCAGGATTCTCAGGAATAGAGTGGGAAGCGAGGTTGAGTGTATATGGGGGCGAAGTGAGACATTATATACATGGTAACTAAAAAAATAATGGTCACTTTCAAAAAAAAAAAAACTTCTAAAACTGTGTTTACTTTTAAATTTCGCAATCATATAAATCCTGGAGATTAATCAATTATTTTATACTGGTCTATTTGCAGAAATAAGACCTCGATGAAGTAATCACCGTCCCAGATTTCCTTAGTATTCCAGTTTTCAACACAATTTTACGCTTCATTGATTTTCCACCCATTCTTGAATCTGAAGTTCTCCTTCAAAACGCTCGCTTTTGAACTCATTGAAAGAATCATCTGACTAGCTGGTCTCTCTTCTATTTAACCTACATCTAGGTACTAGGTCTATTTAAGAGTAGAAGGTCCCTGAAAAGACAAATTTTACACCACGTATTCGTTCCTATAATAGAATTCTAAATTCAGAGCACGATTTGAACTAAAATAGTCTTATCCAAGGTTTCTTGTTTAAATCTAGCATTTCTTTCCTTGTCCTCAATATGAATACAAGTATTGTTTTTATTTTGGATAATTAGGGCTTTTTATCTTTAAATACTTATTATATATTCATTTTAAAAATATACATAACGTAACACTATTTTTTAAAATAAATTTAAAGTTTTATGCTGCGTTGGTTCTAGTGCCTGTGTTTCTACATATGTTTTAGAATGAACTAATTTTTCTATTCAAGTGTATCACCCTTCACAGCTTTTACTTTGCTCAAATTTTAATTTTAAATATTTTAATATAAAAACTTTTGGTTATATAATAATAAGCGTTTTTGAGCAAAGAGTGTTTTGACAGTACCTGCAAATGTACCCCATTTCCCCTTAATTTTATACCCGTTTTCCCGCGAGACGTTCAGAAATTAGATAAACATTTAATATCATTTTAAATGTTATTAATGTCCAATAAACACTTAATATCATTTTGGAGGTTATTAATATAATAAATACATTTATATTTTTAAATTGCATTCACTCATATTTAAAAATGTATTATAACCAGAGCCCGGATTTTTATGCAGCAAAACGCGTCAAAATATGCTATATAATATGCAGTAAACAACAATATAATATGCAGTGAAAAACAATAAAATATGCAGCATATATTCTAAAATTATGCTGTTAAACAATAGTAATATTCAAAGATATTAATGCGTATAAAATATTTCACAGAAAAGGAAGTATAGGAGACAATTTAGAAATACATATAACCAAATTGATTTCAAATTTCGTTGAAACAAACATATATTTCCAATAAGAATATTAACTAACTAACTAACTCAGCGGCGCAACAAATCATTGTTGAGTCAAAGACTCCTGGATCAGCCTGCGCCATGTGTCACGATCCTTTGCCGTTTGCATCCAATTGCGCGCTCCCAGTAGCGCCCAGGCGTGGTTCACTCCATCTCGCCACCGCGAGATTGTTTGATAAGAATATTAAACGCATTTAAAACTAAAATATAAAAATAATTCAAACTCACTAGTTGACAAGAAAAACAGCAATAAAGATAACTAAATTAAAAAATATATAAAACGAGTGAATTAATCTATAAAAATATCTGAATTAAAAGTAATTATTAAATGCATTTCTAAATTTATTTCGGTAGATCCTAACCTTCTATAGTATAACATATTATTATAATTCGAAAATGATCTTTCGACATAGAATGATGTGATCGGATCAAATTTAAAAGCGCATAAAATCATTGGGTCGTTGTCAATGTTGCTAGGACCAATCGAATAATCCCTGTTTAAAACTTTATTGATATTTTCCAGGATATTAAGCACTGAATTTTTCATAAAACGTCTTCCATTTTTTCTTTCAAAGCTTCTCCAAAATGGCCTGAGATGCGATTTATATTTTTATTTACTAAAAAGGGAGGTGGAATATCGGTTATCTCAGTAATTATTAATTCGAAGAAGAAGAACTTATTTACGGCGAATAACCACATCTGAAATTGGGAATATTACCTCCCACATTGGATTTTACTTTTTTATTTCTTACGCAAATATATGCAGTTATGATCAAATATGCAATATAGAACTCAGCCAATTAGATCTGCGTACTCTGATTTGTAATCATTTCTGGTCCGCTATTTTAAAGAAGCACGCAAGAAAAATATGCAATTGCATGAAAATCAGGGCCCTAAATACAACATAATACATCTTGTAGATGTGAAGTAAAAGAAAAAAATATATATGAACAGACTTGTAGAGAAACTACCCATCGGAAGAGGATCAGTGAAGAGAGAAGATTGACTCCGCTTGGATAAGGCATCTGGTGGCGCAGTGGCAGCGCTCCACAATAGTTATGCAGGAGATCCTTTTTTGAACCCCATCCAAGGCCAACCTTTTCTCTCAATGTACAGTACTTTTATACTAGTTCGTCTTGAAATATACGATCCTTCACTCACAAGTATAATAAGCTTCATTACCTTTCCTGTAAATAAATTACTCTTATGAAACTGGGATATAAATATTCTCAACTTTTGCAACAATCTAGATCAATTTAAAAAAAAATAATATGAGTCTTTTTAAATTCATGAAAAAAATTAACATTACTGATATTTATCGATTATAGATTGCCTGTGGTTCTACATATGTTTTAGAACGAACTAACTTCTTTATTCAAGTATATTCATCTTGAAGGAAAGTTTTTACTTTGCTCAAATTTTAATTTTAAATATTTTAATATATTCTTTTGGTTCTATATTAATAAGCTATTTTAAGCAAAGAGTGTTTTGACTAAAGAAAGAAAAAAAGCGATAAAAAAATGAGTCCGACCCAATAAATCTGCATATATTGATGGATTCCTAGGATAAGAGGGAAAGGGGTATTCCCTAGCTCATTCTCCCAAACCCACTTATATTAATCCGGGAGGAAAGCTGATTATTTGTTCTGAGCAGAGGCGATGTAACACAATATTTGCCTTGAGAAATTAGGCAAATATTGGTCCTGCCAGTTGGCTGGCTCCCTTATTATAAATTACAATAGAGTTTCTCCAAAGGCCTATCTTCTAGCTTCGGATAGAAAATTTGTAATATACCCCCCCCCCCCAAACGGTGATAATTTTAATAATAGTAACTTAATAAGATCATAAGATCAAGTTAAATAGTTTTAAACGATTTAAACAATAATACTATTTTTTTCATATTTATTTTACACTAGCCTTATATCCCGGTTTCAACCGGGGAATTTCATTTGACGGTCGGTTTCGTAAAAAACAATGTAAACCGAGATCATAACGATTTTTATAACAATAAACAAGATACCCAGAGATCGACTGAAGTTATGCAATTTTAATATAAAGAGATGTTCGCACCTGGTATGAAAGAACCACTGAGCGAAATTTGGAGAATTTAGGACAAACGGTATGGATTTCTATAAAGAACAAACAGAATTTCATCTTTATTTATATAGATTACTTACATTTAAATCTGGAAAAACAACAAAAATTTCATTTACCATCATAATTTTACTTCAGAATACTTTTAAATTAATCAAAAAACTTCACAAAAGTAATACATAAGCTATAATTTTTTTTTTTTATTCTGTTGGTTTATTTAAGGACACTTTATGTTAATATGGCTAATCGGACATTGCTACAGTGGGAATTGTAAAATTTGGATTTTTAACGATTACATGACATCGTACAGGCACCTCCATTTTACGTCCCATTCAAAGGACGGCATATCGGCATATATGATAGGAATTAAGAGAATAAAAGAAAAAAAATATTAATAAATACTTTTTTTTTTTATATAAGATAAAAATAAAAAAGTTCAAAAACTTATTAGATTGGACATAAGAAAGATCAGAGGGGTAAGAAGAAAAATATAATAAATCTAAGCAACATTTTTAGTTTCGAAATAATTAGAATATAGTGGATTATTTATAGATTGTTAAGTTAATTTTTTTTTTAATAGGCCAATGAATTGCGAATTTCAAATACTACAAGTTCTATTAAAAAATGATGTAGAATTAAATAAATACAAGGAAATATGGTTCCTGATAGGTAATATCTTATTAATTTATATGTTATTATGCAATATTTTAGAATATGTAAATGAAAGGATAAGGTTAATGCAGAAAACCTTGTAAAAGGTACAATGATGCCAAAACGGCGATAAGTTTTTTTTAAAGAATAAGTGAAATTATTAATTGTTTATTTAAGAACTAAGTAATAACTTTAAATATAAATAAAATGCTCAATGAAACAAATAATAATGAAAGTAAAGTTTATATCTTGATAACGAGGAGTAAATAATTTCAAAATAAAATATTAGTACAGGGAAAAAAACAAAACAAAGTAAACAATTATAAAATACCCATATCCTTATTGCTATAAACTAATTTGGTGTGTAAATATGTAAATACAATTTTTTTTTATTTATTGAAATTTACAACTGTATTGAAAAAAATACATTTAGTAAATGTGATAATACTAAGAAAAATATCTCTTGAACAAACATGGAGAGAAGGTGCCCATCGGTAGCTCTCAACTGATACTCTTAACATAGAAAGTCCCGAGGCCATCTTCTTTTCAGATGCCTAGGAGGATTGTTTGGAATAAAGATGGAAGCGAGGCTGGAGACAAGAGGGTTCGAGTGGGTAGGGAGTTTATTATGAAAGGATTGGTATCTGATATTTGGGACATTAAGATCTTTATGGATGAGTTTATTTGTGACGAAATAAGGAGCGTTAAGTTTGTTTCGAAGGATTTTGGATTGCAAAGATTGGATTCGAGAGGAGTTTGATGGTTTGGTGGAGCCCCAAAGCTCGATGCCATAAGTCCAAATAGGTTTATTATTGTCATGTAAATTAGCCTTTTATAATTAATTAGTAGATTCGAGCGTTTGTCAAATAAGTGTTGAAGTAGTCGGAAGCGATGAGCAGTTTCTTATCGTTTCGGTCTTGTATGAGGATTCCAAGTAAGGCGTTTGTCTGATTGTCGGATCTGTTCAACAGGGATAAGTGGAGTGTTATTAAAGGATATTGTAGAAAAGGAGGTCGTAAGTTTACGACGAACTGTAAATGTGATTTGATGGGATTTGTTGGGATTGATTTTGATTCTCCAGTCATGACACCATTCTTCGAGGATTGTGATGTGGGATTGGAGAGTTTGGGATGCAAGGTCTTGGTCCTTATTAACTGCTAGCACAGCTGTGTCAATGGCGTAGGTGGTGATAACAATGTTGGGATGGGTCGAAATGTCAGCTGTATAACTTGTGTAGAGGATGGGACCTCGGATGCTACCTTGGGGAACACCAGCAGTAAATAAAATTTAAAGTTAGCATTAAATTTCTATGGATACCTATTCTATTTTCCCGTTGCAATATTTTTGTATTTAAAAATATATTTAATTAAGTATTAACTGTTAAATATGAAGTCATTAATCATAGTTTTTTGGCCACTTGCTATAACCTTTGTTTTTGTGTTTTTTTTATAAAAATATATATTCAAAGTTCTTCGAATTTTTATTGACTGTGGCATTAAATATACCTACTATTTTCTAGTGAAATTGGAATCTCACATCCAGGGACGCGCACATTGATAAGTTATTATTCCAATTACACCAAATAGAGTACACCTGAGATTTCAGAAACAGCTTCAAATCCATGAAATGTGAGATCCACACCAATTAAATACGATTGAGCTATAATAAATGCTATGTTTTCGGTGTGGATCAGGATTATATTCCAAACATTAAAATGATACTCAAACATCTTGAACTAATTTTAAGTTACCCAATTAGTTGGGTATCTAGAGGTATTAATCCTTTCTCAAAACGTAAATATTATAAAATAATATTATATTTGAATATATTATAAAAAATAATAATATTAAGAAAATATTATATTTGAATGGAGAATCATAATTTAAAAATATCCTGGATATTTTATGATGATTTCCCTACAATGAGGAAAATTTACTCCTTTCTTGGAGGGTGAAGGATAGGAAAAACATCACCTAGCAATTAGAAACACTATCTTGTTTCCTAACTTTAAGAAACAACATTCTTCTACAAAGAACTAACTTACATTTCCATAGTGAAGATTTTCCTTTACAGTGAAATTTTCCTGTTTCTTGTTATCTGATCATATTTTCATTACCTAGTTTGACAATCTTCAGCATCCAACTGTAACTGCTAACAAATCAAATGAAATCCTTTCCAAGTTAGAAACAACCCTTTCCAATTAAAACGTACCCCAACAAATGAGCTATAACCATTTCCAAAGCAAATGCAATAATTTAAAACTCAATCTCCACCCATTCTATTTGAATTGTAACCATTTCCATTATAATTGTTACCCTAAAAAAAAAAAAAATAAATAATTTTATCCTGAAAAAAAATTGAGGCCATCCCTGACTTCACCGACTGCACAGAACCTTGTTTTTTTCTTTTTTTAAGTTTGACAATTCAAATAGAATGGGTGAAGTTTGTTTTGCAAAGAATTACATTCGCTTTGGAAAGGATTACAGTTCATTTGGAAAGGGTTGCTTCTAACTTGGAAAGGGTTTCATTTGATTCGTGGAAGGTTACAGTTGACTTAAAAAAAGTTCTAATAGACTTGGTTGTATAATGCTAAAAGATCCTACGATTCTCATAGAGAATCCTGACGTAACGGGTTTGCTAAGCCCACGGATTCCTAATAATATTTAAAATGAAAAGCAAATATATAATCTGATATATTTAACACCCCCCTTCACAAACTTTGTAATAGTATCGAAATTTTAATCGATACCTTGTGCGGCTCCATATAGTGCTGAAAGTTGCAACAGTGCGAAGTGACCAAAGAGAGTCGGGCTACGGAAGTGGCGCTCTGCCAACGACACATGAACCATATATCGCGCGGGCTGCCCTGCTGGTGCCAAAACTGTCATTTTTGGGGCCAGTAATGAGTCGATTCACTTATCTTCTCGACCACTCGACCACCTCAATGATTGTTTTTTTTTTTTTTTTTTTTTTTCGAAATCACCTGGTCACTATTCCCAGTCAAAGATAACTTAGACTTCCATTCTACTGTTCCTGATACAAATCCAAGTATCAGGATTTTTTATATTGATAGCCATTGATCTTGGACGAATTCTATAAATTCTAATGGTTTTAGTTGAGGAAAGAATCAACTTCAAAATTATGGATAATTACGAATCAAGACTAGTAGGGTTCGACTATTCAAAGTACAGGGGGTGAGGGTGTTGTAAGTGTAAAGACTACCAACCGACACCATTCCTGAAGTTGAATAAAGTTTATATATTTTAAGTTAATAGATTTTTTGTCCAGAGCAAATAGCGAGTAACTTTGTTTTTTCTGTATTGATTTATTGAAATTTACAACTGTATTTTCAATAATACATCAAGTAATTGTGATCGTTAAAAAAAGTAAAACTTAAGACATTGACAAGCGTGCAGAGAAAGTACCCATCGGTATTACCCATCTAATATGTGTAACTTTAAATCTCCCCAGGCCTTCGTATTTTCAGAAGCGTTCAAAAGGACCATTGTCAGAAATAAAGGGTTAAAGCGAGATTGTGGGTTTGGATGGTTCGGAACTTTATTATGAAAGGAATGGTATCAAGATCCGGTCAAATCAGCGATATAGGTCTTTGTGGACGATTTTATTTATAATAAAATAAGAAGCAATCAACGATATTAACGCATCCCCCAGATGAATTTTGGAGGAAAAAAATTGAAGTTTTTGGGATGAGTGAAGAGGATCAGTGAAGGGAAAAGATTGAATCGGCTTAGATAAGGCCTCTAGTAGCGCGGTAGTAGCGCTTCACAATAGCTAGTTATGCGGGAGACCCTATTTCAAATCCCTGCCAAGACCAATCTTTCCTCTTAACGTAGTGTAGTTTGTTGATAGTTCGTCGTTAGACTTACACGTTATAATTAGCTTTCCAGGGCTGAATTGAATTTATGAAACTTTGATATAAATACTCAAGACTTTTATATTAATCTAGATTATTTTTTTAAAAATAATATAAGTCATCTAAAGCGCAATTAAAAAAAATTAACATTTTCTGTTCTTAAATCTATTAAGGAACTATTGATCTTCATAGGACATCGTTGTGAAATTTCCACAAACATTCCGGCACGATATGAAAATCCAATCGATTGTAACAAGTACGTATGATGCATTTTGTAAGATGTAGAATGATATATAGCCAGCGGTCCCGTGACGTAACATTCTCTAAGCTATGGGCCTACGCCTCGTGCTTGCCCACACCCTGCATCCTGGGCCCCCGCACAGAACCTTGCGGTTGGAAGGTAAATGAGCTCGGCATGATTTAGGTGACCTCATCGCGCCGCTCCTCCATTTCAAGACAGTCTAACTCTGATAATGTGGGAATAAGTAATCAGACCTTGTAATCAAATTCTGGGTTACTACATGCAACTAACCAGTGATTTTTACCTTATCTAACTAATAGAAAATCCCAATTTCATTGAATCATGTGATCCACGATAAACATCTACAGAAAGCATTATATTCTTTGTAAAGGCCTAGAATCTTTCTTGGTAGCGATGAACTTTTCTAGGTAACCAAGGAATATGACAGTGAGAAAAAATGCGTCCTTTTCTTTCAGGAGCATTGAATTCTACCGTACGTAAAAAAAATTGAAATGGACAAGAATTTCGTATACAATTCAAGCCCTGTATTCGATGGAGCAGTTAGGCTGGCTGTAGGAAAACCGTTGGCAAAACGCGAGGTAAATAATTTGTGGCCAATGTTAGCTACATGTTAAATAATTGCTTTTATTTTGTTAGAAAATATAGTGTTATTTTGAAAAGAAGTGGTTCATTTCTTTTAAGGTTAATTAGGTAAAACAGTTCCTATAGGCTCCAAGTTTCATTAAATACATGTTTTGTTTTTTTACGTTTCGAAATGTCAATCGTTATGCATATGTTAATGTCTTGATGGTTGCTAAATTCTTTCTCATTCAGCGTATTGCCGTTGATACTGTAAAAGGTCGTATGTCAATTAGCAACTGATTTTCAGGAGAACAAAAAAATCATTTTATTGCAATTATTTTTTTATTTTTGTGTTTTATTATCGAAAGAAACATTAAAATTGTAACCATATTCATTTATAAAACTTTCTTTGAGTTAGAGTTTTAATTTTCCTTATAGGCTGGTGTCACTCAGGATTAATGACCAAGAGAACCCTGACATTCGATAGTTTTTTACTGTGCATTATTCTTAATTTCTATTTACTGGTGACATACTTCGTCTTGTAGGACTCTAAGGCTAATCGTTTTGATTAAAAATCCAATAAAATCGAAAATTTCTGACATACGACATTTTTTTATTTAATATAGTTCTGGTCAGAGTGGATGCGTTTTATGATAAACTAACCTTAGTTAAACATATCATAAAATATGACAATCAGATTGGAAACATCGATTCTGGCTTGTCCCCCCATGTGTGGAGGAAGAGCAGTACAACAGGCCATTGCCAGGACTCCGATATTATGTTCACTATAGCTCTCCACTTCCAATCTAACTTTCGAGGACGGTTGTAGGAATGAGTGGAACTAGATGGATTGTGCGTGGGGATTGGAATGGCGTTTGAGGTTGCATTGAGATTTGGAATCTTTTTCTAGGATTAATACTAGAACGAGTAGGATATTGAGGTCATGGCGAAGGGTTTTGTTGTTTACATAGTAAGGAGAGCATTGGTGATTTTTCGAAGGACTTTGGTATGCAACGATCGGAAGCGTTTGATCAAAAATTATTAATAAAGAATTATTTAAAATGTATTAATATTAAGGTATCCTTATGTTTATACTTTTATACATGAAAATATATAGAAATGGTATAACTTATTCCTGTATTTCTCTCATTTTTATTCATGTAACGTTTTTCACCCAATTAAATATTATCTAGTAACAGTAAAGCTGGTAAATTGCTTAAGCCAACTTAAGTTATTATTATTAATAATAACTAATATTATGATTAAGCTAATATTTTTACCACAAAGAATTTATACAATTTTTTTTTTGTTTTATAATAGAGTATTTTTTTTTTTAATTTATAGAACCGAATCATTTCGTTTTATTAAAGTCAGTTGTCAAACCATCAAAGCAATGGCGGCGAACCAGGTTTATTGGCGGGCTTACGACGAAGACTATTCTTGGCCCTGGGTTAAAATGACTTGGAAGGCAGCCTTACTCCACAATGACCATCTCCTATTCCTTTGACCTGGATGACAAAGGAAACTTCCCCCGGAGGGAATTCCTTCGTGTTGGTCCAACAGAAGGGAAGCAACTTTTCTTGTTGGAGAAGATATATAGTTTGTGTAATGTATTCTGTAACAGTTTCGAAGGTGTGGTTAGGCAGAAAGAGAAATCAAAACTAACGGATAGTTGGTAGACGACTACAATTATACATTATACATTATATTCCTTATCTTTAGTTATCGGTAAGGTACTGTAGAGCCAAATTAATTCCTATTTTCATAGCTGAAAGGGTTGGAGCTACCACCCTTCTTACGAGACTGCGGCTGTTATAATGTATCAGTTACAATAAATACGATATCACATTTTACGTTTCAGGTAAAATTTGATTTTCCGACCATATCTATGCTGCTTGCTTGAAATAACTAGGATACTAAAGATACACAACTCCTAATACTAAGTGCTTACTACGTATGGTAAAAAAATATAGTCCATGATTATTTAGATAGGTTTAAAGTTAACCAGTATTGTTTAAGACCCCAGCAAATTACTTTGTTGAAGGTTAAATAATATTTAATAATAAATATTAAAAAAAAAAAAAAAAAAAAAAAAAAAAAAAAAAAAAAAAAAAAAAACCATCATTACAACCTTAAATGAGTAAGAACCGAAAATAACTATTAATTTAAAATTTTAAACATTAAGAATATAATTTTTGGTATGGGTAAAAATCACAGAAATATAATGTTCCAGAATATTTTGATAAAAATCATCTCGCAATTGTTATATTTTCTATTTTTTTTAAAATCAAAACTTAGAAACAACATTTCCTAAACATTTTTTTTTTTATAAATTATAAACAAACTGTTTTATTTTTTTACTGATGTTTATGAGCTGAAATTAATAACATAAATAGTTCGTAAAACAAATATCCCAATTTTTTGGAGAACCCAATTCATTGACGTACGTTGAGAATTTGATAAAAAAAAGAAAAAATTACTTTTCACCAGTTTCAAAAGTAAAAATTAATTCCTTTGAAAATAAATTTTTTATTTACAAATTATTCATTAATTATTATTATATTGTATCGGAATAATTTTATAGCTGTATTTTTTAAAATAAAAATTGTATTTTTTTTTTTCGAATGGCCAGCCTATTAAAGTTTATACTTTGGTCTTTTCGATTCGGCACCACTTGGGCTGCCACCCATATAATATACCACTAAGTATCTTTTTTTTTTTTTTTAGAATTTTTATTTGATTTTTTAAAAAATGTATTCATTTTTTTTGCCTGTTTCATGTTTGGCAATCTAAGGGTTGCCAATCCTTAGTAATCACCCATGGCACTGGTTCCTCATGCCGAAGAGCCCCACTCAGAAAGGGACTCGAATCTCCACGCCGGAAGAGGGTACACTCCTTACTCGTATGCCGACGTAGATTAACTGCTCAGTCAGCTGGCAATGAGCCAAAACTAAAAATTTTAAATTAAAAGCCCTTTTTTTTAAAAAAAAACAATAATTCTTCGGTCTGTATTCACGGGTTGAGTACTATGCATGAAATAAACCTTTTATCGTTCTTCAGAATCGTTCATGTAGGTGATGTGACAGATATCACGCTCAAGGGTCATTCATCCGTTGTTTTATGAACACGCACCGTCATGTTCTTATCGTGTGTAAAGCATACATGCGTGATATATGTATTCCAGAATCGAAAGCGAATCAATGCGCTAGACACATGTTAAAATATAAATCAGAAAATCCAATATAAGGACCTATTTATTATATTTCTTACTTCATAATATGTATATGGAATTCAATATGTTTATTGCTTAATAAGTCACAAAAGAAGTATTTTATCATGATATGGTACAGGTAGAAACCATATGCCCTAACAGCATAGATACCATAGTGGGGCATACTATTATTAAAGAAGTCAATAAGAACAAATTACTGTATATAAAAAATAACGACCATGCTATCTCCGGGAAATCGATAAAATTGAGAGCTCACCTATACGATACCGAAACCGAATTGCGATAAAAGGGAGTATCTGAAGCCTTTGAAGTTATATCACATCTGAGATAAGGGTATGGTTTCTTCCCTTTCCGTTTCAATCTGATCCTTGAAATATTGATAAGCATAACGTTGCGAAACAAATCACCGTATTTAGAAATCCATTTTTTAAAAACTTCTAAAAAATCTCAATTTATTCTTGAGCATTGCGCGGATTTAGTTAAGCTTGTGTTTTTTTTAATCTATTGAATATGTTTTACTTGCCTAATCCCTTTATATTAATACATTTTTTAGAATCAAATAAAAAAATTCCACTTAAAGGATATAACATATTTGTTTATCTTACAGAAGTCGGAGAAGCTACGTTCACATGACCCAAAGTTTGGAGAGAAAGGTATAGATTTGTTTAACTCTGTGTTTTATTCTGTTTATAATTAACTTTAGGTTTCTATTTATTAAACAATTTTTTATAAATAGATACCATTAAAATTTTTGTATTCCGCTAAAGATTTTTTTTTTTAATTTTTGTTAAGTTAATTAATTTTATTTTGTATGCCAGTAACCCAGGCTTTTTGTCCATAACACACTGCGCTGCCCAATGAAGAACCCCGAGAGTGTGAAAACACATATAAATGCCCTAGCGACAAGAGTAAGGTTTTCTAGAGGACGAAGGGCCTAGATATCATCCAGAACTGCTTTTTGTTTCACGGTGGGATAGTGAGATGTCACAATGTCGTAGAAGATAGCTACGATACCTAGATACGATACGATACCTAGATACCTAGAAAAAACTTTACAAGATAAAGGATACTGCGTAATTAAAGAAATCAAATTTTTGGGAAGTAAACGGAAGCCAGACCTCATATATGTTCAGGGCCAAACAGGAATTATATAATTGATGCCCATATTTTGGAGACAATCCTAGCACACGCCCCTGGAACAAAGTAAAACGCAACAAATACAATGACTTGGATTGTAGGATAGATGACATTAGATTGCTTCCACTAACGATAACTTGGAGAGGAGTTTAGTGCCGACGTTTGTACCAGGGCATGGATAGCCATCCATGCCAAGAAAGACAATGAATGCTATTACCGTGAGCCTTCTTAGAGGATCATACTTGATTTATAAGTTGGTTTGGGTAATTGGGCCGATTGTAGTTTAACTATCTATGACGATTGCTACCACTATACGTTTGTCCCTTTCCGTTTACCAAAATTATAATCAGTATAAACATATTTGCCTCGCTCTCCCTTTTAATTTTTTATATTGCCCATTTGTCTATAAATGTATTTGGTTTTAATAATTGAACTATGTATATGTATTTACTCCTATCGTTGTTATTCATATTATTATTTCTTGTTATGTATATATAATTAAGCTTTATTGTTACTGTTATTTTAAATATATTGGATTTGTTAATGTTTAAGTCATATTTGACTTTGTAATATACATTGACTTATATCCTGACACAGCTGCCGTGACTATTATAAGACAGCTTATCATTTCTATGGCATGACGGACACAAGTACGAATATTTTATGACCCTGGATGGATCACGACATCCAAGACTTAAATTTAAGATGATGAAGGTAGCACCAACATGTAAATGAAATATAAATTGAGGCCAATCAAATAAATAAGTTTATATTATTATTCAAAATAATCATGGGGGTTCACTTTCCAGAGCAACAGATCAGCAATGCACATCGGTTGCGTAACTTTATCCGTTGCTGTTGGAGGCTATCTAAATTTAGGTACATAATAAAGTTTTTATGACGGAATAATTTTTGTCTAGATGTGATTCATTCATTAGTTTACGTATAGACTGATAACGTTTTATTTATTTATTTAATTAAATTTTCGGTTCCGTGTACATCAACAAAGGCTAGAGGCACCAAATTCTATTTAAATTATAAAAACATGGAGATTATACTAAATCCTGGTAATTTTATACATATTTGTATAATTAGGTTTCTTTAAGAAATTTAAATAAGTTTTTTGAATATCCTGTTCATTCGCTTCAGCGTATCCCTCGAGGTGATGTGTATTACTCAAATTTAATTTCGCCAAGACTTGGCAATAAACCATAAAATGCCTTTTTTATGTACATTTAGGTACATAACACAGTTTTTTCGAGAGAATGTTTTTGTCTAAATGTGATTCATTGATTATTTTACATATAGATTGAGGTTGTTTAACGCTTTAATTTCGCCAAGACTTGGCAATAAACCTCTTATTGCCATTGTATTGTAGTATTGTAAGAATAATGCGGATACTCAAGTACCAATAATATTTCTCAATAGAGCATGATTTTTTTTTTTTTTTTTTTTTTTTGGCAGTGTGGTCTTCTTACAGACATTTGTTTTTGCTTGCGGGAGTACAGACAGCCTGGAGGGGGTAGCCCAAACCTCACGTTGCTGAAAGCCATGGTCACCATGGTACAGCGGCAGACTGCCCATATCTCCATAACCAATCCCATTGGGGCCAATTTGGCAGTGTCCTTCCCACCGATGGCGTCAGCTCTCTCGGGTTCAAGGACAGTGACAAACTGGTCTAGGTCCAAGGATTATGGTAGCTCAGAGTCAGCAGGCCCCGAGGACCTATATTTCTTTCCCTGAAGCATACCGTCCCTGAACCAAACCTCCGGGCGGTTACTGACATCCTGGAAAACCACACCACAATTCTCGATGAGATACACGGGTTCATCACTCCTACGCCCGGTCGGTGTGAGTCGTCTCCAGTAGGCTGACGGGCCTCACATACCTGGGGGTGGGGGTAGACTTGGACTGCGTGGCTTTTATTGGTGGGCGGTCACCCGAATGGAGCGGTCACCCGAATGGAGCGGTCACCTATCCAAGTACTGACCACGATGGACGTTGCTTAACTTTGATTATCTATTGCAAGCGCCCTTGTCCACTCGGCCATCCCGGCCCCTAGAACATGATATATAAAGCAATATATATATATATATTTTTTAAACTGTGTAAAAAAAACTTATTTATAAAAAAGTTAATAACCACTAGATTAAATAGACCGCCCAAAGGTTAATTGCCAGGAATGGCCATTGGGAAAAACAAAACAAGTATTGAATAAAAAACAACAGGAAAACCTTTTATTTATGCTAGATTCTCGGAATGCCGAATAGATTTGTATTGATGTTGAATTAAACTATATCCTCCTGAATTTTCTCTGAAGTTTGGATATGTATTGGTTATAATTAATTTCTCGGCCGGCATCCAGAATTGCTGTGTTAAATTATCTTATTTGTTAAGAATAGGACAGCTTTTTGGGGGTTATAGCTATAAAGAAAAAACAAACATGTATGCATATCTGTCAGTCAAACATTCACATTGTTATCTATATAAATTGAAAAAAAAATACTTTTTATATCAAAGCAATTGTTCGTTCATTACTTAGTTTTAATGTAAATAAAACGAAGCCGAAGTCGAAATCAAGATGTGACTACTCCTTTAATATATAGGGGAAAGAAAGGTATTACGGAATACCATATAAATTTCTAAAATAACTTAAAAAGTGTCGCACGTAAAAGCAATATATTACATGTATGACTGAGCTAACTGAACTGAGAAAATACACCAAAACCTCATGGTTCTAATCTAACTTTTTTTTAACATATAAAATAAGCGTATGACGGAATAAAACGGTGTAATATGCAATTTAAAATATTTCAGTCGCCAAATTTCACTATAAAATTTCTAAGAACGGAAAATTAAGGTAGGTATATTTTGGAATTGGTTTTATTTAATTATTTCTTTCTAAATTTCAATTGAATTGGTTGCGATTGGATTTCGTTTTAATGGAAAGGAAATATAATATTAATTAATTAATTAAGGAAAGGAAATTAATATTAATTAATTAATTAAGGAAAGGAAATTACTATATTTTAGTCTTTGGTGAGTAAATTTTGCAAATGCACCTCATTTTTATTATTCATCTAATATGTAGTAAAAGAAGGGCCTTTATGAATACACCTTTGAAAAAAAAAACAAAAAAAAAAAACAATGAAAAATGTTTTAAATATTTAATTATAAATGTATTATTAATTTTTATGTCATTTTAAACAATTTTTTTATAGATAAATTTTTTAATGAAAAAAAAAATAACCTCTTAGGGGTGATAATAAACTTTAGTAACGTTGACGACTTAAATTATGTATTATTTAACAAATGAGGTCTTATTTGTTTTACTAACACATCCTACCAACCAGTGATTTTTTTGAAGTTTTGCCTAATGTACCTTATTAAAAATTCTTTTCATTAAATCATATGATCCACGATTAACATCTACAGTTAGCATTATATTCTTCTTAGTGGCCTTGTATGTTTCTTGGTGGTGATGATTTTTTCCTAGGTTAATGACGGAATTCAATAGTGAAAAAAAAAAATCGTCCGTTTCTTTTAGGAACATTGAATCCCACCGTACGTAAAAGGATGGCTCAAAAAGACATCAAACGTCTATACATCAAATGTCTATTCGATTGAGCTGTTCTAAGGCTGACTGTAAGACAGCCGTTGGTAAAACTCAAGGAACATGGCTTGAGTTCTATGTTCGCTACACGTTAAATTATTGCTTTTATTTCGTTGGAAAATTTAGTGTTATTTTGAAAACGGTTGAGTCTATTTTTTTAAGGTTAGATTATGTAAAAATGTTCCCAAAAAAGAAATACCACATGTTCGTAAAACAAACAAGGCAAAAACAAATAAAATGAATTTACGATTGAAGTAAGGTTGCCGAAGCAAATTTTTAAAATCAGTAGATGAAACAGTATTAAAAGTGTTTTTTTTCAGAGACTTCAGTCAATGCTTAGTAAATTTTATTTTTTTTTAATTTGGAAACGCTTATTTATTAGCTTTGTATGAATAGCCATTATATAGATTCGTTATGCGACTACTGAACAAAAAATTATGAATTTTGTATTTAGAGACCTTCAGTGACGCTTAATGTTATAGCGAAAAAAAAATGATGTCCAAAGTATCAAAATTGTATCATCATTACCAGTACGCTTCCAAGCTTTAGCTTTTCAAGTAGCTAAGAAATAATGAATAAAACCCAGTATTCGCTTATGAAATATCTTCATAAAACAAATCCAAAAGGGGAGAGCCATGAATTCTTCCCATAAAGGGATGGAATCTAAGGGAGTGGGCATATCAAAAACTGGCGCTCTGGCATCCCAACCGTATTCCTATTGAGGGACCCCATCACGCACCCCTACCTACTTCCAACCAAATATATTGGAGTTTGCTTCATCCTATTCTAGACAAATCTTTGTATCGTGGGTCTTAAGCATTAATGTTGAGGCTATGCAAGAGAATAATATCACAAAATAATAATAACAACACAATCTAAGATTTGTTTATGAACAGTTGTTTGCTTTAATGCTCTATTAAATGTTATAATCATATTAAAAAATAGGATATTAATTTATCACACTCTATCTTTGACTTTTAGGTAGAAGTAGTACGTGCCACGTTTACTGCTTGTCTATCTTTTTAAGTGTTTCTGTTTACATCACTTTAAAGTTAATTGAAGAGATTCTCATTGCTTCTTTCCACCCGTGTATAAAAAAAATGAAATCCGAGAAATTATTTCTAATAACTAGCAGAGAGAAATCGCCCTCCGTGATGATTCCGGTTTCCATAAATAGTTTGGTCCTTTTTGGTTCAGTGGTTTCCGGAACAACACAAATAAAAAAAAAAAAAAAAAAAAAAAAAAAAAAAAAAAAAAAAAAAATTAATGTCAATATGACAGTTGAACTTGTATATATAATTAGGGGTAACAATGGTCTAACATCGGCAATATTAAAGAATCTACAGAAAATGTAGATTATTCATTACCAGTCAATGAATAAGCAATGTAATCGTTGGATAAATATTTAGAGACTAAATAGACTGTATACAACTATTCAAAATTATTAAAAAAACATTCTAATGAAAAAAATCAGTTAGATAACTTTTTATGACATTTGAAAGCTCTTAAAAACGAATTTTTATACAAAGTAAAAAAATAACAGAAATTTTAATAGGTCTTTTATTTATCTAGTTGCATTAGTTACGTTGTTGCCTTGTATAACAAGCATCTAATTCTATTAAATTTATTAATGCGAGAAGACCTATTAAGAGATTATACTCAATCCTGGTAAATTTATACATCTTTAAGAAATTTAAATAGGTTTTCTAAATATCCTGGTCTTAGAGCCTCAGCATATCCTTGAAGGTGATGCGTATACCTCTCTGATTCCAGCCGTGGACAATTTTCTAAAATGTGTTCGATTGTTAAATTTGTGTTGCATCTCCTAAATGTCGGTGGAGGTTTCTGTTCTAAGTGGTGCCCGAAGGATAGCCTGGTGTGCCCAATTCTCAGGCGAGTTATGATTATCTGCTTTCGGCGGCTTCCTTACAACCAAAGGTAAATAAATCTACAACTACATAAAATCAAAGCCGCATCACTTTTTCTCCAAAAGAAACCAAACATTAATATTGATGTTATATTTAAAAAAAAAAAAAAACCTAAATAAAAAGGAACGATAATTTAAAACAAGATTATATATGATTAATAGCATTACTTATTGATAATTAGGTTGTAACGAAAAGATCTATAAAAACATAATGTTTTTTTTTTTTATTATTTTAAGGATTTTATTAAAGCTGTTCACTGAAGAATGTTTACATCCAGTAACTAGTCACATATGAGCGCTTTGAAAAATATTTGATTTTGGAATTAATCTTTACCAGTAATACCAAGGCAGTTATAATTGTTATATATATTTATCTTAAGACAAAATTTTTAATGCATTTCGGAAATAAAGACGTTCTGGTGCAATACATGGAAGCAGACTTAAAATATAGCATGAAGAATATTAAACAATTTTATACTTCTAATTAAAAAAAATATTACTGTTTTTTAAATGGTAAAGCCTAGACCAGGTGTAGTGGTTAGCATAACCAACTACTATACAGAAGGTAGCGGGTTCGTTGCCCAGCAAGTGGATCTTTAATAGAATACCATCCTTGTATATGCCGTCCTTCGGATGGTACGTAAAATGGAGGTCCCGAGCCCGTACAATGTCAACTATATCTTAATTGCAACTGAATATGCAAGATTTAGGACTACCACATCTTCACATAGTAGTAGCATAAGGTGACCTTTAATCAACAAAGATTAGTAAAATTTTATTCAAAAATAATGATCAGAATTTTTGTTTCAATTACAATATAAAATAAAAATAATTCTTTCAAGATAAAAATTGTTTTTAATCATTTTAATTACCTGTTTCAAACCCTCTACAAAGTTACTCGTCTAGGATTTACATTCAAGGAATTTTTCAATTTTTTTTTTCCCTTTCATACTGATTATTAAACTGAGAACTGAGGCAATCCATCTGATACTATAACCTAAATTAGAAAGGGCTGGTACCTAACCCTTAAAAGGGGTGAGGGGTAAATTGTGCCGAAAATAGTGGAGGAGGGAGGCTCCTTTATATTAAGACGGCAACAATGGTAGGGAGGGCTATCATCTTTGGGTCAGTTGATTGTAACAGTCTTTTCATTCAACTTACTCAATGGCCTCGCGGACAAAGGCAAGTTCCTAATCCGAGGAAGCTCCCAATTACATAGGCTATTATTGTTGCCCTTGTATAATTAAAACGCTTCTTCAGCGACCCCCGGGTCTTTGGTGATTTAACACTGTCCCTGACATCTGTTGCCCCTTTGGAAGTGAGAGGGGGGGGGGAGGAAGAGGGAGGCAGTCAGTCATGAACAATATAACGTTCTAAACAAGTGTTTTTCATATGATGTTGAGATAATGTTAATCTTTCGTTGGTATTTCTTCTTTCGCACATTAATCATACTCGCCAAAATAAAGTTAAATCACGGAAAACTGGAAGGAAATAAAAGCAACATTCTCTGCTTGGTTAACTCCAGTATAAACTCCTGGAGGTGTAGAGAGAGAAATGCTTCATTTTTTATAACAAAAAAAACAATGCTGCCCAAAGAAAAATAGGTTGCCATAAAACACAGCATACTTATCAATACTTACATGCAATTATTAAACCAAAATTACATTTTAACTTGCATGCATATACACGTATATTATAATTTTTTTTTTCTCATCAATTTTTTTCCTGTATTTTCTCCTTTTTTTTGCTTTTCTCCCCATTTCCTCTTTTATTATTCCCTTATTATGTTACAGTTCATATCACTCACTTGAGTGAATTCCCCTTCGCGGCATTGTACCCTCATTCTCACTCACTTCATTCCTTATCCTATTATGGCACGAAATAAATCATTAACCTAATAAAATAAATAAATCATTAACCTTTATACCAATAGTCATTGTCTTAATAATTTTATCTGAAGAGAAAGGTCTGGTCATAGCTGTGAGTCGAACCCGTGTCTCTACAATTCCCTTGCAGCGCTCTAACAAACTGAGCTATCCAGATTCGTATCCCAGCCAGGTCAAACTTCTCTTTTTAATCATTCAAAGTATATCAGCCGATGGCGATATCAGCCGGTACTTGGGACCATTGAAGAAAGAAGATTGGCGTGTCTAGGATCTTGGTGGTTAAGTTTGTTCTAGTGCTTCAACAGTGATACAGAGACCCGGATTTGAATCCCAGCCACGAAAACCTTTTCTCTTCAGATAAATAATTTATGATTCCTCAAGGCTAGAAAAAGCATACTAAATATAATATATTGATAAATAGATTAGGAATCGACCGATAATGATATTAATATCGGAATTACGGCCTTACTTGCCGATTGTCAGTAACGGCCGATATCACAGGCTAGTATACCGATATACCGAAATAACCTATAGATTTGTATTAATACATATTACTATAACCTATAGAATAATAAATTTTTTATTTAATAGAAACCAATTAGTCAACGAAAAATAAGTATCGCAGCTGCAGGAGTAAAATGACATTTAAGGCCCTCTTATTCCTCCAATTCTAAGAAACTACTATAAAATGCGTTTCTTAATTCAAAGTCAGAAAAAAAGAAAAAAAATTAAAAAGTTATTTAGTCGGATAATGCTGAAAAATAACTAAAATATATGAATCCCGATAGCAGGAGAACTAAATGATATATCGAAATACGGACATCACAGCGTTTCATTATTTTTATGCCCTACTCTAAAACGTTATTAAAGCTATAGGTCAAAAGAGATCTCCAACGTTTGAAGGACCATATCTAATCTCTGATAAACACTTTTCTTAAAAGCTGGGATAGTCTATTCAAAACTAGACAAGCCTTATTACAAGTGTTGCCGCTTTGTCAGTGACAAACTGTATAGTATATATACCTTACAGCACATACAGTGTAGGTAAATTGGTACTACGATACATTCGCTAAATTTTCTAATGCTAATGTAATTTTTTCTTATTATTATTAATATAATCATCATACATATTATTTCTCAAAGCTTTTTTTTGTCGGTACGCCATAACTTCTTTAATACTTCATCAAATTCTATGAATGAGGCATCATTTTAAATCTTTCCCTTACTGCTACAAAATATACAATTACACGGAAAAATATACAAATCACCCTATTTGCCTGCGATTGCGAGTTATAAGCGCAAAACCGCCATTTTTGCGAGAAAATGGTAGTAGAGGTTTCTAAATGGTGTCAATCTTTTCAGGTTTTCAAGAACATTTTCGGTTATATACATTTTTTCGATTAACCACTTCGTTGGCGATCTGTAAGCAAAAAACTGTAATTCTCAGCGAAAATGATCCCAGGGCTTTTTCGAAGGTGTTATTTTTTTTTCAGTTTGTCGAGAAGAATATTTTTGGTTACATAAACTTTACCGATTGTCGCCGTCGTTTGCGAGTAACAAGCAAAATCAGCGCACTCGCTTTCCGCGAAAGCGATATGTTTATATATGTAAGTATTCCGCCTTCTAGCCTGATAACAAAGGAAAGGAATTTTGGTCTTTCAAAAAATAAATAATCTATGATTTAAACACATCTATTCTTTGATTCAACTCTCACCTATTCCCATGACGCACTAACGATATTAAATATACGGTGTGTAAGTAATTTAATTAAGTGGGATTTAATTAGGTTAGAGTGCGAATGCTTCGCATGGGTCAGCTAGTTATTATTAATATAATTTATAATTTTCAATGAAATATATTTGTAATTATCAATAATTCATATTTCATATTTATTTAAAATATTAATATAACAGTAGGGCTCTAATGTATATGTTGTTTTTTTATATCTAATTAGATTTAGTAATGAAACAAGACACGCCTTAAAAGTTAGCTCTTATATACACGACCAACGCTGGTTTTAGGCTTTTGTCTGCTATACTATAAAATGTCTCTCTCATCTGCATAGTCGAATAAGCTGGGTATAAGCCAGGTGAATCGTCATTGGATTTCAACGGTGGCGAATTGGATGGCGCTCTCTATCTCGTCCCCACTAATCTGTGTACTCGGTGTCCCATTGGCAAACAGGGAATCCTATGACAACTTCCTCGAACAATGTTTAATACTTAATATGCGTCCATCGTAGTTGTACGAAATACACAGTATAAAATATAGCAACCTTATCTTTATAAAAGAGTATCACGGAAGTAAAATCATTGATCATGAATAAATGTGGTATAATTAGAAAATATTTCTTACCAAGAAAAAATATATGCAAAGTAGAACTTCGATCATCTGGCGTAATGACTGTGAGGGTGGTGCACGGATAATGAAAAACCACGTATAATCATAGTTGTTTTCATTCATGTAACGTTATGGTTACTATAGAAGCAAGAAAAACAATAATTTATGACAAAAATACATTTTTATTTAGCAGAAAAAACAATGTCTACATGACATAAACATAAATAAAAAAACCTGTTCCTCTAAAACCTATAAACTTTCTTGGTCAGCGGTCGTGCAAGGCACGGGCGTCACCAGCACCAAATTATTGGGGGGGGGGGGGACGAGTCAATATTCTCATATTAGGTAAAAATTCGAGAGGCTGAAAGTTGAAATAACAACGCCTAAAAACAACTGTTTGGACATTTAATTCCTCCTGCAACGATGTATATTAAAGGTATTTATAAAAATTGCCAATTTATGTCACAGGTAGAGTGTAAGTAGTTGCCTCCTCCCAAAATATGGGGGGGGGACTCCCCCCTGTCCCCCCCCCCGAAGGTGTCGCCCATGGTGCAAGGGGGTGATTTGACCATGATCACGCTCAACCACCAGACTTTTGGCGCTGAATTTTTAAATTATGAGTACTTATTAAGAGTAGGCCACAGAGGCGATCTGTGACAGAATATGAAAGATATCTCGCCAAGCCAGATTTTAACTCAGTAACTTGAGCATAGCAGCTCAATGTTCACATAAATATACATATATAAAATACTCAAGTTCCCGAATTAAAATATGGCTTGGCGAGATATCTTTAATATTATGTCACAGATCGTCTCTGTGGCCTACTCTGAGTACTCATAATTGAAAAAATCGGCGCCGAAAATCTAGTGGTTGAGCGTAATTACGGTCAAATCACACCTCTGCACCATGGGCGTCACCGATGGGGGGGGGACAGGGGGGACTCGCCCCCCCTAATATTTTGAGAGGAGGCAACTACTTACACTCTAACTGTGACATAAATTGGCAGTTTGTGACACATTGACATAAAGTGGCAATATATACATATATATATGATATAATGTTTGACCTTTCGTCTTATTTCTTATTCTAATATTTGTGTAGTCAGCGTTTTCTTTTTCACATCAATAGTTAGTTCACCAATTCAATATCATATGGGATTTTTTAAACACCTACTTTATAATTTAATTATTAAAAAAAAGATCTCAAGAGAATAAACAGTTCGCTTTCTCTTTGTCAATGTTTTCAATGTGAACGTCCCGATTTCGTGTTGTTGAAATAAGATGTTAAGACGTAAAATTTTAGAAGGTTTTCGTAATATTTTAAATTGTAAACAGTAGACGGAGGTTTCGTTTTAAATGTTTCAACAGCGGGAGTCATAAATTAATTTTCCTGAATGATGCCGATTTATTTCACCTAAAACAATCGAATATAGGTAGGTAACCCTTCTGTGCACACCATATTAATTAATTATATTAACGCAATAATTAAAGAAAATAATTTATTTATTCTTTAATGGACAGTTATTAAAATGTAGAAGAATCAAAGAAAAATGAACTCATTTAATTTAACGCGATTTGACGAAGTTCATCACTGCTCCGAAATAAAATTCTTCCACAAACAAATACATGATCGAAATAACATTCCCTTATGTACTGGAATGCAACTCAATTTTTATTACATAAAAATAAAAATGTTTTTATTTTTATTCTCTAAAAAAATAATTATACAATGAATTAAATCATCAATTAAACAGTTACAGAAATTATTCATGGAATCACAATAACATTGCCAAATACAATTATATTTTAAACAGAATATATTCCTGTACAAAAACAGAACAGAAAAAAAAGATAAGAAAGGAACTTGCCTCCAGTATTCCATTTTATCCAACCATAAAATCACTTGCAAATGAATCAATACTTAACAATCTACAAACTCGTTCAAAATCTACTTTAACGGCGAACTAAACCAATCAAACCTCAATTGTAATTGGACTTATACAATCGGCGCATTCACTCGAATCTTTTTTTTTCCACATTATTTTCAGCCAGCAAAAGATAAACTACCCCTAACTCCGCCCGTTTCCTACAAGAGAAGTAATAATTACGGGAATATGGATGTCAGATCGAGTTGTGTTCGGGGCTTTTCGTTACGGAACGAGCAAACTTTGTTTTCTGTTCCGTTTTTTGTTTGGCTTTTTCAGAACTCAGCCAGACTACCATAAGCCATATCGCGTGGCTTTACAATGAATTTTCAGGAATCATTGAACTCAAAAATAAACTTGTAGACGATCTTTATTAACTTAAAGTGACTAAAAAATCGACCAATGAACAACGTTGCTACGAAAGAGATTTTTTTCTTTATGTACATTCCTTTTCTGATTATATATAATCTTATTTATGCCCCTATTCTTAAATTTTTGTTTTTTCCTATTGTTAATTTTTATGTTCCTTTATTGAATCTTTGTTTCTATTCTTACATGATTAAGTTCCTAGCACTGAATTGTTATATTACATCCCACAAGTTCATACGACCACTATATAAACGAAAAAAATTAACATAATTGGAATTCCATTTACAATTATTTTAATTAACATGTATATACCTTATTTGTTTATGTTTTATTCTTATCTATAGTCTTATAATGTGTATACGTACTATTAATTTGTGTGTTCTTATGTTGAAATTTTATTTATTTTGTATCTATTATTACATTGTTTATATTCCTAGTATTAAATTATTTTATTATATTATCCTAGTCACTACATGTGCGATTTCAGAGTGTTGAACGACATTTGATGTAAGTTCTTTTGTAAATAAATAAATGAATAATTTGAAGCTACATATTTATAATAAAAAAAAAAACAAGAAACACTTTTGAAAAATAAAAAATTCATTTTCGTACTACTTCTCGTATTCAGGTTAAAATATTCGAACACACGCATATCATGCTTAAGGATTTCTATAAATGTTCGCGCGCGACGTACAATAATGATTTTTGTATACTCTAATTCGAAATTTTTCCTATCAAAATACTTGCCATGATTAAACAGTTCAAGAAAAAGTAACCATTTTATTTTTCTACAAAAATATTAACTATAAGTTGGTGCTGATATATATTCCTCAGTAGTAAATGCTTGAATAAAGAAACCAAGTCTAAAACCTTTTTTTTTTTCTAAATAAAATCCCTTTTTTGCAGAATCAATCATGTATTTACATCAGCAAATGAAAGTTATTAATATAAATCATTAAAATTAATAAGTTAGTAAAAAAAAATATATAAATCAAAATTATTTGAAAACAGCTTTTTCGTGAAAAATAATTTATTAGATTAATGAAATTGAGAGTATTAATTACACTTTTAAATCATAAAACAACAAAAATTGTTATTGTAAGGACTCTCTCAACTCACCATTTTCCATTCTATTAAATTGATAATGAGTCTATTAAAATGAGATTATATTTCAATTACAAATTAGTAATTAACCTTTAGAATTCCCCTCTTTTTTTTTTTTTTTTTTTTTTTTTTTTTTTTTATTCTTGTAGGGAATAGTCAAGAATAACGTTAAAATGAAAATCTTCAATTAAAAATATTTTAAAATTATCTGTGCATTGACAAACGAGTTGTTAAACGTGTAGGCTAGTTGCGATTGCAGCCCAAGCAGGGAAACCGCATTTCCATGGAAAAATCATATTTTAGAAAAGCCTTCAGTTGCACATCCCTTACCACCAGACTAAATTTAAGAGCTCTAACTCATGGAAAATATTCACAGTTAGAGTGCTTTATTATCACATTTCAAAAAAAAAAAACTTTTTGTCCCAAAAAAAGTTGAAATTATCATTTTAAAATGTGATGCAACATTCAGATTGCGAAGAGATAAGGTTATAATTCCACCACATTATTTCAATTCGTTTCCCAACCCCATTGAAGGTCTACGCAGGAATCTATAAATAGTCTATACAACGTTTTGGATACAACAAGAAACAAATTTGCTCATATATGGAAACATTTATTTATATATATATATAATATATCACCACAAAACAACAAACAATTTTTTGCTATACCTTGTCTCGAAGACAATGCATCTCCCGAAATCTATTATTGTCGGTATTAATAAAGGTAATTTTGTATACAATAAACAGTAGAATATTTATTATAAAATTATTTATTCAATTAGAATTATTAGTCAAGTTAAAAAATGTAATATTTAAACTCTTATTGCTCATCAATAAACAAAACTTAAAGTACGGGATCAGCCGAGAAAGTAATAATTTAACAATGGATTATTAATAAATATATTTTTTAATGAAGTTATAAGCCTTATTTATTATGTTGCCGACAAAAATATCCTTGGCTTGAAACCTAGGAGGAATGCAATTATACAAGAGAATTAAAAAACCAGGAACCCATCTTAAGGAATATTATAGCTTAGGAAGAAATATTAATAAATTCTGTATTTAAAAGTGACTAAGTCGTAAAATTCAGATTTTGGAAACGCAAAATTTAAACGTTCTAATTCATAGACAAAATCAGAATTTGATAAATTTGTTCATATCGCATAGCTTTTTTTTTTTGCTAATTTAGTTCTAGATACAAATTATTTATAAAGGTAAGAGGTTTGAAGTGGAGAGATGGGACATTTTACATGGTACCTTTTTCAGTATACACCCCCCATTATATATATAAATAAAATATGATACAGATCCTGGCCGAAGCCTAGTCCTTTCTCTTCCTAAAAAAATATTTAAAAATTATAAATAATTTTTAAGTCATCGAGACGAATGAAGAGTAATTGATTTAATATTTTAAAAAAGGATTGCACCCGTATAATGCTCCAAATATTTTAGAGATGATTGGGAAATGAGGGCAGTAGTGATGAGAATGACAGGATTGACTTGGCCAGGATATGTACCTGGTGGCACAGGTAGCAAGTACTCCGACTAGTAATACGTAAATCCGGGCTCAAATGTCCCCCTATCTTTTCTTATAAAAAATATTTAAAAATTATAACAATAATTTTCAAGTCATTGATATATATATATATATATATATATATATATATATATAGAGAGAGAGAGAGAGAGAGAGAGAGAGAGAGAATTTTTTTTTTGTTGTTGTTCTCTGCATTGAATTTTCTTCCCCTGATTGAAATCCCACAAAAAAAAAAATGTTCTGTTCAAGAAATCAAAGCTTCGCAAAAATGAACCCCTCAAAAATTCATAAACCACTAAAAATTTACCCACCCCCCAATATATTTTTTATGGCGCCTTATTACTTCCCCCCTAGGCACCCTTTATATTAACCCATTTCCTCCCAACGGTAGAAATGGAATGAATTTTTGGGGTTCCTTTTTATTTCGATGTTAATATACGTCAAAAATATATTATGTCCTGCACCTTTAGCTTTTATGTATCTATCATTCATGATAGAATATTATGTTGCATGATATCTAATATGTAATTAAATACGCGTTCTGTCGCCAGATTGTATTTTTAAGAGCTCAACGCGAACTACTACTACCCATTATAATTCCCTTGAACGGTATTTGAGTTTTAAGACACTAAACTCTCCTGTTTTCGAGATAATACATGAACCAAAACTAATTGTAATAGTACTAATACCACGGTTGCTACGGAATTTTATCGCTTATAATTGAGGAAAAAAACTAATATAGATATTTATTATAGCACAAAAGGTAAATTAAATATTGACAGAAGCTACGGAAAGGAGAATGAACCTTGAATCCTTTATGAACTATGGAAAATCTACAGTTAAAAAAAAAACAGTTATGAAAAGATTTTTAAAATTGAAAATCTAATAAATGCCTGTGATATGAGGGTCTCGCAATGGTATATCATCAGTATTATATTTATTATCTTATTTAATTTATATAAATATTCATAAGTAATTGGAACTGTTTTTTATGCCTTCAAACAAAGTAAAGTAAATAACGTTAGTTTCGACCTGGACATACACAAACCACAAAAAGCATTTTTTTTTCATTTAGGGTGTTTACAGCGCGGTTAAGTCAATTGTGCCTCCATTATATCTTTATTATATTTGTCACGTTCAATGCACCCTTTCAGACTTGGGGGTCACATGTAAGTGTCATGTTTATTATTTAATTGTCTTGCCATTTTTTTTTTATGCCTTGCCTCCATTTACATAATTTCACATCCTTCTCCACAACCCCCTCTACTAAATTTAGTCTTTTTTTATTTATCCTGCGTACAGTGAGGAAGCAGAATATTAAGTTGTATTGGAACATTATACTGGTACATAATGTAGGGCGCTATAACCAATATGGTAAGAGATGAAAATTTACAGAAAAACTAAAGTAAGGTTTTATAACATGTACGTTGAGCGAAGGCAATACCTGATCCATTAACAGCTGCTTGTGAAGAATCCTTGGAATCTGATGGCCCGAGAAGATCAACAACGACGAGCTTTGACTGAGAGGCATTTTATTCAATCCATATAAGAAATAATAAGTGGAAACGGTTAGGACAAAACTTAAGAAAACTAGATAGTGCTATCTAAAAAGGAACACTTCAGGGGAATCCCCAAGGATCAAGAAAAGTAATAAGACCAAGAAAGTCGTGGTGCAGATCAGATCAATGAGACATGAACCGGATTGACAAGGCTTGGCCATAGGCAAAAGTGATAGCTGCAAAAAAAAAAAATGGCGGAATGAAGGGCACTAATAGATGCCTTATGCTTCATCATGAATTAACGGCGCTATTATTATTATTATTATTATTATTAAAGAGAAACATATGAAGGACAGGACTCTATTGTAAACGTAACTTGATAGTTTGGAATGTTTGCATATGGCAAAGTAGGGATATATAAAAAAAATAAATAAAAATAAGTTGCCTTCGTTTTGTACTTTTTTAAAATATATCTTGAGCCATTACGGAGTAAGCGTCTAGCTCTGGATGGCATTTCAAAACGCTATTTGTATAATGTCTTCTCCATTCCATCTTCTTTTCAGATGCCTTGGAGGATCAGGAATAGAGCAGAAAGAAAGCTTAGTTACAAGTGTCTTCGCTTAGATCTGAAGGTAGAAAAAGAATATTAATCTGGTATGTAGCGATATTAAACTTCAGATAGTTAATTTCCTTTGACATGTAAATAAGTAAAGCTATACGATGTATTATGGAGTTCAAATAGTAAAGGATAAAGTCCCTCTATGTTTGCATAATTAAGACAGCCGACATAAATAATTAAAGCTGTAAAATGTATTAGCATAGTTAAGTTTCGGATCGTAAAGTCCCAGTTATGTTTGTTTTTGGTTACTTTTCGGCTAATAAATACCCCCCCACTACAAGGGAAGGTATCTTGTCTTGTCTGATTGAAACGCTTGATTTATCATTCTTGCTTAGTGTGGCATGGTCTAATCCTTGCGCTTTCCAGAGCTCTCTTCTTAACCTCGCTCCATCTGCCCGGACTTGTACTTACAGTTTTAATATTGTATTACATGTATTTTTTATATCATATATGCATGTGTCTATATATTATTTAAACATAGTTTTAATCGCTTCTACTGAATTATTCTGTTTTCTTTTTTTATATTCCGATGAATATTAAATAAAAGATACACGGTTTTAATTTAAACACTAATTATAATAAATATTGAGAATATAAAAAAAAGTGGCGCAGTGGAGAGAATCGAGTATAGAGCACCAAATACTTCTAATTTTACACCAAATATATCCCATTTGGTTAGAAGCTAAAACATTAAAATCGATCTTGTTCCGCAGGCAAACATACTAGGAAAAAAGTGAGAAATAATTCAATTTATTCTTCAACACTTACTGCATAGGTTAAATACATTTTTCAATTTAATTGGACTGCTTAAAAATTTGCCTCTCAAACGGACGACAAATGACCATTCTCAACGAGAGTTTTCGTCAAAGCCATCGGAGGGGCCATACACGGCCATGGAGCGGTATACACGAGGAAGGTTCCAAAAGACCCCATTGTGACAAAGATCACACAATGCAGAACTGCTATATTTCGGGACAAAGTTGCTCACAAAGCCGCGGGATCGCACACACGCCCTCCACATCCTCAAAATCTCTTCCGGTCCAGAGATTCGGATCAGAGTTGCCTACAATTGAACGGTCTTATGGACCACGGTAGACCCTTTACATTAAAATAACACAAAATTAACTTGAAAAGAAACACGTTACTTCAAAATTTCTGTACTTATTTTCATTCGGTGTACTTTAAATAGATAAATTTAATAATCAATCAAACAGCTGTCACATTCAGATAATTAGAACACTAATACTCCTTCAAAAAAAAAAGTAAAATTGCAAAACATTGTTAAAATAAATAATATTGTAATATGCCATTAATATAAGTAAAATCCAAACCTTGATTAGATATAAACTATAATAACCATATTTAGAGGTGCAAAATGGTTGATTGTTTTCTTCATGATACTCTAGAAGATTGATAAACAAAAATTTAAGTCAAAACTTTTTTTCTTATTTAAGACAACCTACGTTTCGATCCATAGACGTGGATCTTCATCAAGGCTAAAATGAAAACAAATATATGAGCAGCAAATAAAGTATCCATTAATACAGAGAAAATTAGAAACACCTATACAGAACAGAGGGAATATATATCCTAGATGATAAAATTACATATAATTACGTCGAACGTAAACTTAAGGAATACATAATTTGTTACTTATGTTAAAAGTAAATAATAATTTTTTTCTTATTATTAAATTGACCTTATTTTCTGGTATAAATATTCCCTCTGCTTTTTATAAGTGTTTCTAATTTTCTGAGTTTTAGTATGTAAGTAGGTTTATACTAAATTCGATTATTATAACAAAAACTTAAACAACACTTAAACTTAAACAAACTTTATAAAATAGAGCTAATAAAATAAACAGAAATTTCGTAAATAATACAGTTTCTTTTTTTTAAATTTTAAATGATGAGGGAGGTAGGGGAGCGAGGGGAAGTATATTCGAAAGTTATATATTTTAAAGTTATATACCTCCTGATGTTATTTCATATGTTTATGAATTGTTTAAAATATAATGGTTGTATTATACATATATTAGTTGGTCTCAATAGTCACGACGTTATGCTAGCGGATAGTGATCATCCTGACCAACTCTTTACCCCTATTAGATACTTTTTTTTGTATACTACGGTCCCAATTTTATAATCGCCCATTACATCCCTGATCCTCAAATTTTCTTTCGCTACCCTTTTGCTCTTTTCCGTGTCTTTTTCTCCCTAACTTTTTCCCATAACTTAACTACCTCTGTTCTATTATTTATTACGCAAACCATTTAATTCAATGACCTAGCCTTCATTTGAGACTAAGAAACACATAGTACATATAAATTAAGGATTGTTTTCACTAAGTAAACTATAACATGAAGAGGATTAAAAAGGCTCTAGCTTCGTAACCTATAGCCGGATTTACATGATTATTTTGGGGATAACTTTCACAGTAAACAAATTTTCTGGAGATTCTAATCATTTTTCATAGTGGGAGGGGAATGAAATCTATAACATGATAACTCAATCAATAAATATGATAAGGTATCAATCAATTTATGGCGTAACGACAAAAAAAAAAAAAAAAAAAAAAAAAAAAAATGCTTAGATTTAATATATAGAAGATTAGGCTTCTGAGATATATAAAGCACGGATATATTACATGAATGAATGATTTTCGTTGCCTATTAAAAAGAGGTAACCTACAGTTAATATAAAGAAAAAAAATATATAATATTTTTAATTATTTACTCTATTCCTATATTTTTTATAGCTTTATCCTAATTTTTTTAAATCGTAATAAAAAAAGGACCTTACCGTTATTTTAAGAAAACAATAAGATAAAATATGACATACTTCTAAATTACCTTAAAAAAAAAAAAAAAAAAAATACCGAACATGCATCATGATGAAAAGAAACTTGTACAACTACATCAGAAGATTCTAGGTCTTGGGTTTATTATTAGGTTTGGAAAATAGATACCAATGAAAAATGTATACATAGGTAAAGAAAATGGATCCTCTATCTGATCCTCTGCTCTATAGGTTCGTTTCGATAGAAAAAAGCTGAAAAGTGGAAGAGGGATGGATTCAGTCATCCGTGGATATTCAATCAACGGTACGGGTCGTTCACTTCGTAAGGAACCCAGTGTGCCTTCCTTCCACCGTAAGTGTGCCCTCGAATTCAGGCCTAAGATCCTCATAACACGAGAAGGGTGGATTACGGAGGATGTAACCTGGAAAATGCTGGGGTCGTATCGTCTCTCAAGTATTTACTGTGCCCGGAAAATTCATCTAGGTCCACCGAAGTAATTATAATTGTTAACATTTTCAAACGTTTTATTAAATATTTTTCATATTTAGATACAGATTTTTGGAAATATACTTAGATACATATTGACCTTTGTTTAACATGAAAATCCAATTTCTTCCCCTATTAATGATTACATATGCACATTCAATTTTTTTTCTGAAAGTGAATTTTTACATATAATCCGATCTTTTCACGATTGACTGCACCGAAATGGGAAGAGTCTCATTGGATTCATAACATATAAGCTATTAAGGAAAATTCATGACACAACCTAATTGCAACGAAATTCACACACTCCTCATTTCTATCTCCCTTAAGGTTGTTGTTAGCCACTTTAATTTGGGCAGACTCTGCAGATCTCGATCTTACTACCAAGTTAACAGGAAGTTATGAACAAAGATTCATAAAGGTGCAATTTATTTTGTGTACTGTGCTTATTTTTGCAGCACTGCATTTATTTAAATGGAGTGTCTTTGCGGAATCGAATTTACCGGGGTGCCTTAAAATGATTACTTCACGTTAAATAATCGTATTTAAATATTTTTAAGGATCACAATACTTTCCCTTCCTATACATTTAAGATATAGCTAAAGTATCCACTTTTATTGTCGGGAGAGATATTTAAAGCTTGGATTGTTCAATCTCCTATCAAGAACTATAAATTAGAGCCTTGTGCATGTGGAAAAGTTACTTTATGTTTCCTGAAATGTCTTTCCACTTACCTTTTTGACTTTTCTAGGTTTCATCCCATTAGGGCAGTTTTTTTTTTTCACTTTTATAGCCAAACAATGTCAACCTCTGTATCCTAGCTATAGAGATGAGCACGTTCATAGAACTCCGCACTTCTTGTTATTAAGCATTCACAGTTTTCCAGTACATGTGCTATGATACAGTTCAAGATTAGCCTCCCTGAGGATCATTTTCGTTTAGGATCCAAGTCTCAAAGGCGTACGCCCCTACATGCTGTATATGCATTCTATAGAGGGCGTGCTTGAATTACGGTTAACACCTTTGCTTTACTGCATCTTGCCATTGCAAAGTATGCCCTATTTTCAGCTCGAACTCTCTTATGATTCATTTTGTTTCATTCTGTTTATCAATGTTGATTATCAGAACAAGGTACTGGAAGCTGTGCACCAACCTGAAGAATATCAGCATAGGTGCAAGTGAATCGCTTTGTAGAAACTATTGATTATACAGAACAGTTTGGCACGCTATGAGCTGTATTTGTTTCACGGTCACCTTCAGCATGACACTGAAAAGCTCTTGTCTCATAGTTGCTTGAAATATTAAGCCATAAGGTGATTTCAAATCAATGATTAGTAGAAAAAATAAAAACAAATTAAGCAAAATATAGAATAGTATAAATACATATCATATTATCTCGTTAGAAGGATGGAAATGTGACCCCTTTCATGTTTCAGCTTAAAGAGTTATTCAATTAAAAAATACCTAAAAATAATTACTCGATTGTGTAAATACTTTGTGCTTCATTTATCACCCTTAATTGAGCTTCTGCTGGGAATTTTTTTTTCAAATGTTTTTTTCTAAAACAGCCACAAAAAGTGCCACATTTCTTGCTAAAATATTTCATTCATCAAACAAAACAAACAATTTTTTTGCTTAAAAGTCTTTATTAAAATTTAGCCTACCTCATTATCATATAAAATCCCTACATCATTATTTAATTTTTTATTTTTTAATGACGTATACGATTTTTCAATACATTTTTTATCACCTTGTTATTCTTCTATTCATAATCTTGTACTATTGGTTACTTTCTAGATTTAACTTGGCCCTGGCGAGGGCCTAAATTCTTCGGCCGAAATTTTTTCATTCACTATAAAGTGATTTTTTATTTGTGACTACATAACAATTAATAACATAACAAAGATGCGTTCAACGGTCTAAGTAAAATTCAAAAGAAAATGATGCAAGGAAAACGCTGGACTACTTTTATTTTATAAACGTTTTCTGAATTACCATGTAAACTGTACTGTTAGCATTACTACTTCTTAGAATTAGAAGCCCTCTGGCTACTTAAGCCCCGGAAAATATTTTAATTGTGTTCAGTATACCCCAGAGCACGTACCCACGCTATCTGATATCTTTTAAGTTTTAACTTTCAATAAAACTTTCTTAAAAAAGTCTTTTATCCACACAGCAACAGGCTTTACTTACGCCTTTCGAGGTTCTATTTGTAATCCGATTTCGTTGTAGAGATATTGTCGCGACGACAATAGATGAGGTACTGACGAAACGCGTAATAAGTAATACAACAGAGAACCGAATAGAATTTAATTACCGAAAGAGAGTCAGTCAAAATTACTCATTTTGGAATACTTTTGTTATTGATATATTCCAATGCTTTTAGTATTGCCAATGATTTTATATATAGCTATGTAATATTTCGATGAAACAAAAATGCTTACTTATATATTTTCCTTCTCAAATAAATAAGGAAAGAAACGATCGTGTAAAGTATTATATTGAATTATAGGATTCATTTCGAATTTTCTCTGGGAAAATTTTCGGTAGCTTTTAAACTTGTTACTTTCTTCTTGAAGTAATTATATTGCTCCAGTGAACTAGTGCAAGGCGTTAAAGGTCTTATAGGGAAAGAGTATAAAAATATGTCTCGTATAGTGGGTGCAAAGTTTATTATTCGTCTGATCTTTTTTTCTTGTTATTTCTTGTTACACGACAAATTTAAACTTTTATTTCCTTCTTTAGAAAGTATAAATGCGACTATGGTTTATAAGTTGTTAAAATTTTATATCTGTTCAAGTATTGATCTCTTCTAGACGTGTGTAATTGTTAACTGTTTTTCTTTACGATAGGCCGATTAATTTCAGGATTTTCTGTTAAAATGGAAATCCCGACTATTTAGCTTTTCCTTAAACATTATTTATTAAATGTGAATGAGGAAATTGTATGGTTCCAGAAATGTCTTCTTTTTTTTTTCCACATGAGCAAATCAAGATTATATATATATATATATATATATATATATAATTTATTTATATTAACATCTGTATTTACAGCAAATACATTTAGTAAATGTGATAATAATAAGAAAAAATATATCATGAACAAGCATGAAAAGAATCTACCCATTGGTAGCACTCATCTAATACACAGTGTATAATAATGTTGTATAATAATTTTAATGTAGGCGTTTAATTTAAATTCATTATTTTTTCTATTTTGTACTAGTAGTGTTTTTTAACATCTTTGGGCCTGGTGTATTAAAGATATTATTAATACTTTTCCCCAAAGAACGTTAACATACACTTAATTGTCGACACCTGAATCATCAGTGATAAATCTGATTTTGATATTAAAATTTTCCAGCTCCACCAAAGTAGTTTATATATATATATATATATATATATATATATATATATATATATATATATATAAGATGTTCTGTTGCTTTAAGTTTATAGAAATAGCGTTCACAACTAGTACGGAATAGAAAAAGTAACGAGTTTAAATGAAACACCTAAAATTAATCATTAAAATGTATCTTCTAAACAGTATTTTTTCCAATCAATAATTTTTCCATCAATTATTTATGTAATATCTTAGCACCACCCAGTGAGCGGTCATTATGTCTAATGCAATCTATTAACATTAAATATTGATTGAAATTTGTATGTAAGTTAACAAAGAATTCCTAAGTCTCATAATTATTGTTGTCAGTCTTTGTTATAAACAATAACATTAACTAGTGAGATGTCCCATGTCATTATTTCCGCCCTTAGTATTGTTACATTAGATACCATGTGACCTATGACTCTCCAGGCCAACCCTACCTGCAGACTGACCATTGTGATCTCACCGAAAAGAAGTGTCACTGCTACTGTGACACTTAACGCTTGACACTTTGTATTTATTAACAACATAATTACTTCCATATTCCGAGGCCTCTACCCTGTTATCCTCAAAGGCCTTCCCTCTTTTTGTTCTTACAATTGTATCCGGCCCTTTGATACCCATCATCTCTCTATATTTCTAAGCGCACCCAAGAAGCTCTGTGTGTGTAAATATATATATATATATATATATACTATAGTATCTAATAGTTTAGACATTGAGACTTAGTAGAAAGTATCTTTAATATAATGATGTAGCATATTAGCTTGACAATAAAATTTTAATCTAAAGTCTTAATGTAGTATCTGTTACATAATTTGTATAAATCAAGCATGGTTTTACAACTTCAAATCAAATGTAATACTTTTTATATGATTTTTTTTTTAAACCTATCGATTTCAACCATGCTTGGAACCTCCAGGATGCAGAATAACGGGTGAACTATTCGTATAGGAGCTGTTGTAATTATGCTGGCTGTAGGAAAGCAAGAAGGCTACTCATATTATTGAAGCGTTGGATGCGAGTAAAGGTGTGTAGGTTTATTTTAAATCACTCTTGGGTTACTCACTATCCCTGTTACCATAATGAGTACTAGGGCTAAGAAAGAAACTGAGTTTTCCATCCCCCATCGCGGAATCGGTCGGTATACCTGCGTATTGACCAGGAGGCCCTGTAGTTAATTACTGACCAGTAACCCTTCCCTAATCTGGGCAACAGTTCAGCGACCGGGAGAGAGGGTAGGGTTGGGGGGTGGCCCTTAAAACTGGCTATGGGTTGAATAAATGCCGGTGATTTATTCGGCAAGGTGTCGCTGATAAGAGGGCGTAGCGGTAATCCCTTGCCCAGTTCGGTTTGAGCGCTCATTTCCTGGGGCCGGAGGTGACCCCGGCACAACAGGAACCCCTTGCGCAATCATCACTGATGAATATTGCGTCCTCTCGTAAAACAAACCCACCCCGCTTAACCGCTATTTCGATAAAGCTATCTGATATTCGTATTTACGAATATTAATATTTTAGATCCGAACTGCATTTTTTTTTTCTTAAAAAATTAACTACAAGATATATGGATAGAGATTAGATTGAGATTTTATTTGGACGGTCAACTACTCGGTTATTACGTCCTTTTGATTTTTAAATTTATACAATTTTAATTTTTTAATGTTTTTATATTTGTCACTCTTTGGCTTCCCTTTTTTTATTATTTTCCATATTGCTAAATGTGTGAAATATATATAATTATTTTACAGGGTGTTAATTCAAATTTAAAATGTATGAAATTTTCTGGGTTTTTTTTTTTTTTTTTTTTTTTTTTTTTTTTTTTTTTTTTTTTTTTTGTGTATATTTATATGGATAGATGGATTCAATAAACTATATTTTACATCATCACAAGCATAAAGAAAAAAGAAAATGTTCTCGTGATATGATATAAAACAGTCTTCCAAGAGTTGGTGATGCTATATATACAGGGTGACATGCTACTCGTGCGACAAACTTCACCAGTAGATTCTCCACCATAAAATGAATAAAAAAGTTCGTATTGACCATGGTCCGATTCTCAACCATTTCGGAATAATTTCGCTTTTTATCGATTTTGAATGATATCACGACCTGCCAGGAAAAAAATATTGATTGGAAAAAATATTGATTAGAAGATACATTTTAATGATTAATTTTAGGTGTTTCATTTAAATTCATTACTTTTTCTATTCCGTACTAGTTGTGGTGAACGCTATTTCTATAAACTTAAAGCAACAGAACATCTTATTTCGTGTAACAAGAAAAAAAGATCAGACGAATACTAAACTTTGCACCCACTATACGAGACATATTATTATACTCTTTCCCTATAAGACCTTTAACGCCTTGCACTAGTTCACTGGAGCAATATAATTCCTTCAAGAAGAAAGTAACAAGTTTAAAAGCTACCGAAAATTTTCCCAGAGGAAATTCGAAATGAATCCTATAATTCAATATAATACTTTACACGATCGTTTCTTTCCTTATTTATTTGAGAAGGAAAATATATAAGTAAACATTTTTGTTTCATCGAAATATTACATAGCTATATATAAAATCATTGGCAATACTAAAAGCATTGGAATATATCAATAACAAAGGTATTCCAAAATGAGTAATTTTGACTGACTCTCTTTCGGTAATTAAGGTAATACAATATTTATGGAGCACTGATCAATTACATAAACAAATTCAGGAACTTCGTAGAAGTAAAGAGTGGGAGGGAAGTGTCGATGCTGTGGGTTCCTTCTCATATCGAGATTCAACGAAATCAACAAGCAGACGAAGTGGCAAAACAGCTTTGACCCTCTTGTTCTAAAATACATATTTCCTTCCGAATGGGCAAAACAGGTTAAAAGCAAAGTAAAGGAAAAATGGAACGAGGAGTGGCAAAATACACAATGTTATCACCTTCGCCTGGTCAAAGAAGACAACCATGTCTGGCTATCTCCAAAGGAAGAAGCCATAATAAACAGGCTAAGAATTGGTCACACGAAGCTGACTCGCATCCACCTGCTTGCAGGACTTCACCGGCCAACTTGCCAAATTAGTGATCATATGCCAATTACAGGAGAACACCTTTTTTAATGTCGAAAATAATCGAAGGAAAGCCGCAACCTCAACATTCTAACTTAGTATCCCTAAAAAGCGAACAATGGTATAGAAAACACCCTTAAATAACTCAAGAGCACAAAATAATTGCTCTACGTTTAAGAAGAGTAGTCGTCGCTAAGGATCTGGGAAGTCGAAGCGACTTAATACAACTTAAAATATATATATATATATATATATATACATTAAAGTACAAGAGATAATATAATTTACTTACTAATGTCGAAATCTGCTTTAATAGAACACCTCAGTTGTGTTGAGGATCATCTAACAACCCTGAAAAAATAAAAGAAAGACGTTCATTGGCAATTGAACAATTGTCTTTAATTAAAATAATATATCTTTAAAGTCAAGAAAATAAAACTTAATAACTTCACGGCAGTGGCTACGTGATCAATTGTAAATATGCAAATATCGAAGTTCTGGCAACGGCCAGATTCTTCGCACAAGCCAGGTGTGCTAGTGGCTACAGTGCCATCGCTCAGCCTCCATGGCACTGTAGCCTCTAGCAATATTAAAATACGGGTGATGTGGTTAGGAGAAAAGAGCGGGAACCTCTTGTAGTCATGCTTTCCCTCCTTCCTTGGTAGGCCAAGCTTGGCTCGGGGTTCTCCAGCCCAAATTAAATAGTGTATGACAATGATTAAGATGTTTATTTTTTATTAGTTGCTTTTTTTATTATTTATTTATACATCTTTTTCTGTATATAGAGTTTGGATGTGTTCATTCATCAATAATCTCAACAAGGAGTTCCGTTCTATAAAAAATAAAATAAATAAAAGGCCATTCATTTATGTATTACAACGCTTCCTTATCTATATAAGGCTTCGAAGTCGTGTTTTATGGCTTATCAAACGCTAGTTCTACCTTTGTAATGCTTCAATTGGGAAAACATTATTTGGATAGTGATTTCCTCATATTGTAGAGACTAGGTTTGTTTCTTAATTTTTTAAATTAAGATTATTTTTTCTTATTTTTTAAAATTCATGATATTGTGTTATTATATTCATCAAAAATGCAATTTGATTAATACAGAATAAATCTGAATGCTTGACCCGGTAGGAACGTAAAACGTATAACTATATTGTGGCAGGTTTGGGAATAGGGTTAAAGGAACAGCAGCCATGAAGCCGACCCCCCCCCCCCCCCTCCTACTCACATAAGCCTCTAGCCCATTAATCCGAACAGCAACCGGTTGAAACTTTCTTAACTGGTTACTAGGGGTCAATTATCGTTTTAATAAAGCTTAGTTGAAATAGCTGAAATAACATCAGTATTAAGTGTTAAAGCGAATAGTTCGACGAGATATGGCTCTCATTGTTTTCCCAAGTCAATCTTATTTGTAATATTTATTTTTAACAATGATTTTACTCGAATTTTTTCTTCTATGAGACAAATGCATTATCGAAATTTCCGTCGTCTGCGAACACATACATTAACATACTATGATTTGAGATTGCATCACAGTTATAGAATTGGACTAAGATTTATCTCAATAATAATTATTAATTCTATTTGTAAACAGTTAACACTTTTTAAATATGCAATTGATAATTTTTTATTGACCATAATCTAATGTTGACCATTCTCACAGCTTAAATGACAATGCTATCTTATAATTTTTGATCTTAAAGGCTTACCACAACCCTTATCAGGACTTAGGGAAGAATGGACAGATTTTAGGTAAAGGCACTTTCCCACAGAACCGATAGTAACTAATTCAATACTTAAATATCCTTTTACAGTTCTCCGCTGACTTCCTTCACCTCTTAACCCTTCCTTGGTATATTACCACTCAAGATCCTCTGAACAAATCACTCTTGCAGTCAAATCCCTGTTGTCAACCTCTTGTTAGACGATCTAGTAGTCATACTCTTGCGGGAGACTTGGAATGGACTCTTGTCACCCCTTATTCATGTTATTAAAATTATAAATAAAATTTATTTCTACCCCTTATTCATGTTATTAAAATTATAAATAAAATTTATTTCTACCCCTTATTCATGATATTAAAATTATAAATAAAATTTATTTCTACCATATCCACCACCAAACCCTGTGACATCGAAACTCAACGATAAGCCCTATTTTATTTATATCCATAATGAGATATAAATACAATTTTGCGAATGATAATAATATTTTTAATGGGCTTAATTGCTGCGGGGAAGTTAGAGCTAGATAAATAGATTAATAATTCCGGAATGTAAAGGAAATTGTACTCAACTTCTGTCAGGTGTATGTAGAGAACGTCTCCGGGGAAATCAGGCCCCTCATCTCCAAACATGGATGATACTTTTATGATCTAGGTAATCATTGCTGTGGTCACCCACTTCCGAGATACACATACTGCAACGATTAATAGTTTCAAGGAATAATTTGCCTGTGACAAAATATGAATATTACAGATTTCGCGAAAGATTATGGATTGTAAGGATTGTGTTGTAGCAGCTTATCACTCAAGATAAATCAAATAGTTATAGTTGTATCTAAGTCTGGCACCTTTCTCACTTCTAATCAAATACTTCACCGTTTACCCCCACTTCTGGAAATCGATCCCGTTTGCATATCAACCAATTATCTGGAGTAATCAATCAGGCGCTAACGCGAGATCGACATTTCAAGCAGCCGAGCAACTATTTCCAACGCTCGGGAAGACGACAGCGGTGAGTGAGACAAATTTAAATAAAAGGCTTGAACAGAGACAGTTATCCGGGTGTCAGGCACCATTACTGGCCGGCTGGCCAGCAAGGTTCGAAGTGGTGAGGGTGAAGAAGTTGCAAACAAACGGCTAACACATGACGTCATAGACTTTTATTACAATTACTTTTTGGAGTCAGAAAATTATCATTATTTATTTTTATTGTACAAATAAATGGATTTATTTTTTTATTTTGTCGAGTTAAAATCACTTACCAAAATTACATCATAATAGTGTGTCATTTTTTTTCTTTAGATGGAACCCCGGTCCTTAACCCTTTAGCCGGGCGGGACTTATATAGGCGTCCAACCTAAACACTACCGTGAACGGGCAGGACGTATGTATACGTCCTTGAAATATATGTTGTGCCCTGGAATGGGTGGGACTTATATTTTCGTACAACATAGTGATTAGTCATCGATACATGTAACGACGTGAATTTATACATATATATTATATACACACACATATATATATATATATATATATATATATATATATATATATAATTTATAATATTTATAATAATAATATATTTAATTTATATTTATATATATATTTTTTGTACTCTTTATAATAGGTTAAGGCTGTAAATTTATAATTTCTTGATTCGATACTTTTATATTTTTGTTGATATTCTTTTCTATTTGTTTGTCATTTTGTGTTTTCCTTTGTGGTTTATATATAAATAAACGAAAACGAATATATTTCATAACCTTCCCATTTATTTTAAGCATAAATGAAAAAAATAATAATATGAAGTTACATTGCACCGGGCGGGACGTATATACACGTCCTAGTGAAAGAGCTCACGCCCGTTGTAGGCTGCGTAATTTAAAAGGGAACTCCCCGGTTAAAGGGTTAAGAAAGTCAAAATAGGCCTTGGGTCTTCTATTAATATTATGTTATTTATGGTATAAATTAGCTTTATATTATTTATGGGAAGGTTCGTCAAGTAAGAGATGAAGTGCTCAACGATCAATTAAACGCGTAAAATAACTTTGCGTTTGATAATATATAGTGGTGACCTGCATTAACAGGTTTTGGAACAGTTGGGAACAGTGCTTACCTGTGACAGGGCTGCGGTGGCCTAAGAAAATAGCGGGTCGGTCGAAGGCAAACACTCCCTAATGCGACCACTCGTCCTTCGTGTCCATTTATCTCTAGTTTCCAGAGAAGCACCCTCCCCCCTTAACCTTCACAATTCCCTGCAACCCCTTTTCGAAAGTCCCAATGAGATGCATATCCACCTGTTAACGTTAAAATATAAATGAAAACGAAAATCAAGCAGTTTTCTTTAAAAAATAAAGAAAATACAGAGAGGTTAATTTGGACGTAACCGGGAAAAAACTTTTGAGATAGTGAAAACCCTGAAAAAAAAATAGCGAAATTCAATCATTAAGATATTATTTACCCTCATTCTTGTTTAGAAAGAACATGAACATTCGTTACCTTGATGCAAGAATAAAAAAATGGAATACATTTAGAGATGAAAAGTATTTGCCTTTTTTTTTTTAATAAACAAATAAATAAAACACCCCTACATTTTGATCCAACCGTGTAGAACTTTTGATGTGTGGAAGGTAAGACTTCGATTTTCTTTTCGTAAAAATAAAAGTTAGGTTGATTCATAATCAGGATATTTAACAGGACAGTTAAATTTTTATTTTATATTTTGAAAAGAAGACGTTTCGATCCAACTTGTGGGTCTTCATCAGGGCTAAAAGAAAAGAAAAATATGATTATCTATGCTAGAAGATGACAATTAAATGAATACTTTACAAAACTGATAATTATATAAAATATGGTAAGCATTATACATGAATATTTAAATAAGTAGCTGGTTAGCAAGACCTTTACCTTTTAATTCCAGAGTAAACCAAAGACTGGGGGTAAAATAAGGTGAGAGGTACTGATAGGGAGTTATTTTGCCGACTTCAAAGTTTTATTAAGGGGAAGCCCAACGCTTTTGAAGTGAAATGCTACATGACATAGCACGTATATGAAAATAAAATTTTAAAAACTAACAAATTAGATGGTACCGTATATAAATTGTTATGTTTGGACCCAATAATAAGACAAAAGTGAGATTATATTGATCTCAAGGTAACAATGTATTGATCTCAAGGTAACAATGTTTAAAAAATTGAAAAATATAAGGAAGGAAGTTATACAATAATAAAGTTAAGAATAATACAGAGGTACATCGATAATTGCGGATACATATGAAATCAAACATAGGATTTGAGGATGCGGAAGATGTTAGAGTATGGAGATGAAATTATCTCTTTATCAACTTTATGATTTGCAGGGTTATTTTCTTCCAGATGGATGAATATGGATTCTGAGAGGAGTCATTTATCGTGGTTTGGTACAGTAGCTAGTATGGAGGGGTTCTCAAAGTCAAAGGAATGGTTATGGGCAATGGCATGTTCCGTTAATTTAGAAGTTAGCGAATTACGCGTGGAAATACTGTATTTATGTTGGTAAATCCGTTTTTTAAAATAATTTTTGGTTTCACCAAATATAGCAACTGTTGAAATTAAGCGTACAGCACTGAATACGATAAACTATATTTCACTTGTCTAGGAGTGGTGTGGGGTCTTGCTAACCAGCTACTTATTTAAATATTCATGTATAATGCTTACCATAGATTATATAATTATCAGTTTTCTAAAGTTTTCATTTAATTGTCACCTTTTAGCAAAGATACTCATATGTTCATTTTCTTTTAGCCCTCATAAAGATCATCCACAAGTTGGATGGAAACGTTGGCTTTTCAAAATATAAAAAAAAAAAAATTAACTGAAAATCCTGATTATAAATCAACCAATCATGAAGAATAACAGTTGACTATTTCTCACCCCTAAAAAAAAAAATTGGAAGACGTGTGAACAAATCTCAACCGTATCCACTTCTTACCCTAGCGTAAGTCCAGTCTTTGTAAAACCATTCGTGAATCAACATGGAAAATATCAGTTATTATTTTATTATGTGTACATTATTTACACCGACATTTTAGCCTAGTTTTAATCTAATTCTAAAGTAGAGGGCAGTATAAAGAGCAAATTTTATCCAAAATCGAAAGTCATTATTGAGATCGTAGTAGCTTAATTTAATCCACCTGATTTTATTCATAGAAATAGTGGAATTTCTGTATCAATATAAATAAAAAGATGCATTTTTGACAGTTTTAAGGCGGTTAATTTTTATTTTTTTCGAACTAGGCTGCTCAAATACCCTTAAAGCTATTTGGAAAAATAAGAGCTGCCAAAAAAATTACAATGAAACGGGGGTAAAGAAAAAAACTTTAGACCCCTTAAAAAAAAAAAACTTCTCAGCGCATCCGTAATTCTCGTATATTAACTTTCAAGCAAACATAACAGGTATGTAGAGGTGCGGAAAATAGAAAGAATAAAGGACGAGAACCCACTTGAGCTATATTCCTCCAAATGTTTATGTTATTTTATCGAGAAATAATAAAGCTTGGATTGAAAATTGGATATTACAATTACTTCAGTGTAATTGTTCTTTGAAAATTTTTATATTTATATTTTGGAGTATTAAATTATTTTCCTATCTGAATTATGTTCCACTTTCGTTCAAGTAATTATAATTGTAATCAAATACTCATGTTATTAATTACTGTCCGATTCTGTCGCAAACTTTGTAATTTTTAAAAGCTACAGAACCAGTTTTAAAGATTCTTGGATTCCTGCTTCTGATAGCTTTTGTCGTAATATAAATAACACATTTTCAGAAGTGAAAAAAAAAATGCCTGCGTTTCGATCAAACCATGAAGAAATTTAATAACTGCCCCACCATATCTCCAATATTGTTTTTAGTAACTATGTAAAAGCGATGTTGGTGGCGATAAAATGTTGGTTTTTGGATTACAACTAACGATAGATTTTGTTGTTATATCATATCACATTTCCAATTATACAGACAAATTACCAAAAAATTAAGCCGACGACATTGCCTAAGTTTTGATCAGCCATGTTGAAATTTATAATTAATACCCTATCATGCCGCCAACATTGTATAATTGGTATATAAAAACGACATAACGTGTTTTACACGAGTTTTAGATGTCAACAAACGATAGCTTTTGTTGTAGGTAATATACATACCACATTTCCTATAGTGAACGAAAAAAAATTTAGGTGAACAAATTTGAAACAACTATTAAAAGAAACCAAATATATAAATGTTTGTTTTCCCTCTTAGCCTCACGGTTCTCTCTTAGTGACAATATTGTTTAAACGGGCCCGGCGGTTCAATTCCAATACCAAAGAGAGTTTCCTTATATCCGCCTCAATTGAACCCTCTTCCACAGAGGAATTTGCAAAGATCAAACACTATCAACCTCCAATCTACATCTGTGTCAACCCCTCGGGCGGTGTCTACCTTCCGCGAAATGCAACTCCTACATGGATCACCAAGACAAAAAAAAAAAAAAAAAGCGAGACCTATTCGTATCCTTTTTGTTCTGATATGCGTATTTTATTCCTTAAATATTGAGGAAATAACATAAACTGATATGGGAGTGAATAATCATTTCTTGTTCAATTAAAACGGTTTATCTTGTTCACGTTTCATATATTGTTCATCTTCAATTTCTTTCTTTTTTTATCGACTGTTCGCTGTATTACTTTAACTGGCCAAAACGTCTTGGAAGGTCTTAAGGTAAAATACTCTTTTTTTAATAAATTTGTATAATAATTATAAAATAATACCCACGCGTAAAAGGTTAAGTATCGCGATTTGACCTGTGGAATAACGATGTAATCAAACCGTTTCTGCCGAACAGGAAAAATGACATTTTTTATAAGAAAACATTCCAGCTTTAAGATACTATTGAGTAAAACAAAATGGCCTCACACTGCTTGTTATGTTTGTTATTTTCATGACACGCGACCCTAAATTAAAGTCTTGTGTAAAGTGAGTCCCCATTGCTGTCTACCTGAATGTAAAATGGAGTTGTAAAGTTAATAACTAGAGGTAATAAGGAATAAATAATAAGTTCTCTCAATGTATATTTCTATCCATATAAATAAAGATGAAATTCTGTTTGTTTGTTTGCTTGTTTGTTCCTTATAGAAATCCATACCGTTAGTCATAAATTTTCCAAATTTCGCTCAGCGATTCTTTCATACCAAGTACGAACACCTATACATATTAAAATTGCATAACTTCAGCCAATCTCTGGGTATATTCTTTATTGTTATATGTAACGTTACGTTCTTTTTTGTTATAAAAATTCTTATGATCTCCTTTACATTGGAGACGAATCGAAATTCCCTGGATGAAACCGGGATATACACCTAGTTTTAAAATACAATTGGAAAATGCAAATATATCGATAAAATATTTGAAAATTATAACGTCAACATGACAACAAGAAGAATTTATATATATACACACACATATGCATATTGTTTTTGAGAAGCATAGAAAAATGATAACACTTTTTTTTTTTGTCTGTACTTTTTCAATGGAAAGATCAAGAAATTTCCAGTACGAAAATACTATATTCGCTAAAAAGCTATTTTAGAAAAATTATATTTAATGGCTAATTATAAACTTTTTATAATTATTATAAACTTGGGGTTATAGCTCGGATGTTCGGAGTTGGAACGTGTATTTCCATTATCGCTATAAAAACTGGATTTTAAATTTTTCACATTATACTTCCTCTTACTACAGTTATAAAGGTAGTAAAATGTGAAAACTGGAAGGTATTGTGTACATTTAATTTTGTAGTTCTATATCAGTCTTATTCCTTATCATCAGTTGTCTAGTATCTGAAAAATAATAAGTAAGTCGTAAATAGGCAAAATTCGAATTCCCAAAGTTTAAAATTTTAATAAAAATATCAGGTCTCTGCAAGGGCGATAGCATACTATTGATTTATCAAGGGAAGTCTGACTGCAGCAAATGTAGGATCCGACTATGATAATTGTTAAACCATGTGAAAGGTACACAGGATTTAGGTCCAAACTGTGATATTTATACGACCGTATGAAAACTCTCTTAATCTATTCTTAATGGATTCCATGATAAGGTGGTAGGTCAACAAGAAGGCAGTTAACAGCCACCATAAATCATATTTACATTTATGCAAGGTTCATCAGATATAAATTTTTTTTTTTAGTCGTTCTGTAATAGTGGGCTCGACAGCCCTGATGAAGACCTGAATTTCTGGTCGAAACGTTGACACAATATATATTATTAAATTTAAACAATATATGTTTTTAAATTAACGAAACCGATTTTGGCCATAGACCTGATTTCGGGCCGGAACCGATACTTATTTACCTGTGTATATATAATACATGTAAGTGTGTAATATGTATAGTTTTGCAATAATACCAATGAAAGCTTATAAAATTAGCATTAATTTACCTCAATTATTCATACTATACGTGGGCTTGGTGTAGAAGAGTGATATAAGTGGTCCCCGCGGGATGTTAGACCATACCCCCTTAACTAGTCAGCACTAAAAGTTGAAATATGAGACAGAATGTGATAATACCGATAAAGATTTGTATTCTAAATTAAAAAAAAAAAAAGTTGAAATAATATAGAAATAACAGGCTGATAATAATTTAAGTCTAAGTGTTTAGAATATATATTCTTATTTAGTGTTAATTTTATTCTTTTAGAAATCAAATTTCATTATTAATAAATAAGGAGATAATTAAAAGCACCAAAAGGTTCTTTACACTCAAGGTAACGTAAAAATAATATTCTTTACGCTCAACGTAAAGAATTCTGTATGAAAAGAATGGTTTCATTACATGTTAAGACTTGATGTAATTTACGCGGCACATCCTTGTTTGTCACTATCAAATATTTGTCTCCACACCCGACTTAACTTTTTCGATCAAATCAAGATACCCAAAGTATGAGAAAAATCTATGTTTTATCGAAATACCATACAACTATAATTCACTAAAATAACAGATATTTCACACTATTAAATCCAAGGGTATTTGTTAAAGGCCATAAAAGAGATCAAGCTAACAAGCTGAAACCGTGTAGTCCTACTTCCTTCTCGGAGATATCAGACACAAACGCTAGTTTCGGCTTGGCCGAAACCGAAACTGAGGCCGAAACCAGGTTTTTCGATCGAAACTAAAACTTCGGTCGGTCAAAAACATATAGTGTTGTTTTATTTGACCTCACCCCCAACCATTTCCATTAGATAAACTTCTGCGGTCAACCATCTTCCTCAATTATGGATTTTTTTTCTCGTTTATTTCCTACTCTACCCCAGTCGGTCATTAGCGTTACCTTGTTTAATTATATTCGATTATATTAGGATATTTCTTTTAGGAATCTGCTATCAGATAACATTTAGGTATTTTTTTTCACTAAATTCGCTCTTATGTCTAAATATATGAAGCGCGCCAGCTATAATGGCACCGGGTCAAAATACACAACTACAATGTGCTAAAAATTTGTATTGTGTTGTGCTAAAGGGATAAAGAAGAATAAATAATAGGTATATGGATTTTTTTTTATAATTTTCTTGTTAGAAATAATTGTTCAAAGGACAATGAGTCCAATTGGTCCGACTAGCTTCATTAATAAACCCTCCTAAAAGGATTTGAGGAGGGGAGTTATGACAGGGATGAGATACTGTTGGTTCCTAATGAATTCCTCCCCGCACTCGAGCATTCAGGACCCGCTGGAATCCGAGCATTCGCGATTGAGGGCATTCTCTTTGTGAGCCTCTACCCCTCTCTCACTACCTTACTCTACTTGGGCTCGGATAATTCTTTTGTCAAACTGAGACGACAAAGCGCCTTTCGATTCGTTTGCTAACGGTAGTGTTTTACAATGTTATGTTGTTTGATTTAAAACAACTTCTCAAGTTCTGGTGTAAGAGGAAAAATTCTCAATAATAAAAGCTGATTAGAAAAAAAAAAAAAGAACATATGATTTAACAAATGAGTGACTTGTCACCCAAACACTTTTAACAAAATAAATATTGCTGCAAAAATAAATATTATATTATTCTTGGCACTAGAAATCATGTACAGGAACACCGACGATGGATCTAGCATTAGTGGATACCATCCCACCAAGAGCCTTCCCACTATTCGTTACACCTAATTTTTTAGTCTTCACGTATTTTTTTCCTTTTTTCCTAGTATCTACCTTTCGTTAATTATATATATAGATTATTTTGGTATTTATGAATGCAGCACTATCCCTGTTTTTATTTAATACACAAGTATCCTTATCATTAATTACAAATTTTATACATTTTATGTAAATACTAAATGTGATTTATGACCTATAAAATGTAATGTAAAATGTAATATAAGGGTGTCCCTTATATATGTGATTTATTTTTTTTTTAGATATCGAAATGCATACCTCCTATTTCTTTTTAAACTACCCAGACTTACTTAAATACAAAATTTCATCTTCCTACGTCAACGATAACCCGTGCCGACAGAACTCTGAAGATTTTGAAAATTGCTGTTTTTAACCCTTCCAATTATATAGCTAATCAATTGAAATATTAAATTCTTTATAAAATATTTATTAAAAAAAGATAAAATTACTGATCAGGCAGGATATTTTCTTTTCTTTATTCTCTTTTTTACAGTCTGGACACAGATTTCTATGCTCCTGAACACAGCGTAGCAAAAATTGCTTTTGGTCTTCTTTTGGAGTGATAAAACCATGCAAATCTTGCATAAGTTTTTCCAGCTCTTTCAGCCGCATCATTAACTGCTCTTAAAGAAAACACTTTCCTTTTCGCCCCTGAATAGTCAGCATCTTTATCCCATGTAGAAACGGGTCCCTGAAGGAAATTCTTATCAAAGTTTAATCGAGAAAATAAATTTGTGCTGTTAACAGACACAAAATCACTTAATGATTTTCCTGCAACAATAAATAAGGCAGTATTATTAACTATTTGTTAAAATCAGTATAAAAATAATACTATTTATTGTATTAAGCCACTATAAACAGCACAAATCTTGATTTGGTGCCTTCACCGCCAGAACATATCCAAGCCATGATTTTTCATATAAAACTGCAATGAATCGTCGCAATGAAATGTCGTTTCCAGTTGTCTTTAAACTTTTTGAATAGTGGGGTATAAGGGCTACTTGTGACTTGGTGGTTTTTTGTTGAGGTGGATGCTAAGGGTTCCTCAAGGCTTTCATCAGAGCTGGTAAGTTGATCGCGATGTCCTTGCGTTGAGTGCATAGTAACAGATGACGTTAAACCTCCGATACATATTTGCTCACATATTTTTATCTCTTCATTCAATTTCCTTTGTCTTGCTCATTCTTCTTTTTCAGCTAACTTTTTGTCTACACCCGCTAAACACCCTGGGCGCCCTATGTAAAAATATTATATCTTCTTCAATTTTCATCTGTTCCAAAGCATCAGCGTGTGCTATATCAAATAAATTATCTAAATTGTTCTTAAAGTCCTCCTCGCGGCGCTTGTAAATATCTTGTATTTTTTTAGATTTTTTTTTACAACTCCCTCCAAGCATGGTGAAGATCCACAAGTTTTTTTTCACAGTTAGGTACGAGTATAGCTCTGGTAGGGATTCTAGCTTTTTCCCAAAATATAATACACTCCTGAATGACGAGATTAGCACTTTCACTAACAGTCAATTTAACTTTAAAAAGTACGGCAAGAACATGACGATTAGACGGTAACTTTGCGCCTGTTATTTGATAATTTACGTCGCCAACTCCATGGTTTAAACGTAAAATAATACGTGTTAATCGCCAGAATAATTGAGAAAAAAGGACAAATGTCGTGAAAACGCACTGCTACTGCAGCGCAACATCTGTGAACATAATTCGATGCAAGTCGGCACGGGTAACCGTGCTCCAAATAAGGTAAAAATTTATTTTCTGGTGTTTTAGAAGCAAATGAACAAAACTAACACCTATGCGTTAGAAATTTAAAACTTTAAAAATAAGGGACACCCTAATGACCACCCTAGCATGTTCTGTTTATTGTGTATTAGAAATTTATTCTAAAGGGACATCAATCCCAGGATAGTGAAATTATTTTTCATATCAAAATTTAATATTCCCGTATAATACCCACATTTTTTACGCCAACGAAAATTCCCGTATGATTCCCGCAATTCCACACGCTAGACACTTTGTCATATGCCCTCATAGGATGCTACGTTTAGGAAGTCTAAGTTCCTTTTAATGCGATGAAAAAAAAGTAGAACCAATTTTTAATGTTTTTCTACGTATTTGGGATGAGGAGTAAGTGTTATGGGATTTGGAATGAAAATCAAATTATGCATTATAGAAAATCATTGTTTCAAATTTTGCTTTAGGGGCCTCGAAAGGTAATAAATGAAAAGGAAGAATTTCAAAAATAAAAGATTTAAATTTCACCTTGGTTTGACCTACAAACTTAGAATGATTGCGAACTTCGATAAATCGGTATGACTGATACTTGAATAGAGAATTCGGTTTGGAGTTAGTGATAAAAATTTACTGACTGTACTGGCCACTGGATCGCTTTGCCTCAATAGACATTATTCGAGCGAGTAGATCCAGCAGTGGTTTTAGGGGCTCATTGTCATTCAGAAGACGACACATTCTCGCTCCTCCCCTCCCCCACCCTACTACATCCCTCCTCCCTACCCCCACCCCCATTGGTATCCGCTATTCTAGAAATCCAAGGAAATTCAAACACAATTTCCTCGAACCCACGACTTGATTTAGGGTTTTCAAATGGCCCTAATTAGATTCGAAATTCATGACTAACCAGTACTTTGTGGAGTTGAATTATCTGCTGTTAGGAAACACCGGGGATAAATTTTTATTACATATTTTTATATAATTTTATTATTTTATTAACATTGTATTATTTAGAGGTGAATAAGGGGTGTCATGGGGTGTGAGTGTGTGGGTGTATGTATGCTTTCTTTCATAGAAATAATATTAATGCTTAAAATTAAAACTTTTTCGGAAATAAACGAAAATAATTAATTAGATTTTATTTTTTGAACAGGGATAAAAATATCAAGTATGATTATTTTCAGATGTGATTAAACCCATTAATTACTCATAGATAAAAAAAAAAAATCTTAGCTTATGTTAGCTAGAAAATACTATCATTGATTTGAAAATATAGAATGAGTTAAAAACTGTAGAATATACTAATAAAAATCTATTAGGGACAGGAAGTTCCATACTACAGTAATGAACTTTTTATTACATAGAAGGATTAAGAGAAAAGCCAATTTTTTTTATTGCACCAGTTAAATCGTATTGGTGGAAGTTGGGGTAAATTTCTGAAGTTATGAATGGAAAATGAACCCTGGCAGTAACTTTTCTATGATCCTGTTTTTTTTTTGTTGTTTTTTTATTCTCCCTCTCCGTCCCGCCTTCCTTCTTCCCATCCATCCCGAATTTAGAACTTACGACTTGTTAGTCCGATTAAAAAAAAAAAAATATATATATACATATATAAATAAATAAAGCCTCTTTCAGTTATTTATGCCTATTTCCAACTTTTATAAACACAGGATCGAGGGATTCATAAAGCATTTTGTATGATGAAATATATCGACATGATTAACTTTCAATAAACTCTCATGACCATAAATGAGGGCTGGAAAGCGTCGTCCAGGTGTCATCATGCATGAATAAAATAGAATAGTTTAGTTTTTAAAGGGAGCATGTCCAATATTTTACATGTTGAGATTTTGACGACATTTGGATCTACTACCGTAGAGTTTACTATTGTAGAAGCTGGACCTCTTCAATTTGCTCCAGCGCAAAGTTGCAAGATCAATGAAATCAATGTCTTAAAAATATATGACATAAAGAAAGTTCTTCAGTACATTCCTGATGAATTAAAATGTTTTTTTTACTAGCTCTTGATAATATGGCCGACAAACAACCGGAAGTTCATATCTTAAAGAAATAAGAGATAAAATGGACGTAAAAATCATTAAACTGACTCTAAATTTCCTTTCAGTTTTTCTGAAGTCAATATTATTGGTTATATATGGTATCCCGATAGTTCTGAGGTTAATTGTATTTTATGTTAAGTTTCTCATGTTTAGTTTCATAGTTAAAGTATTATCGTAAAAGTGTATTTATTAATTTAAATATTTACTCAAAGCTAGAGTGCATGAATCTAGATTTTCGTAAGAATTTTTAATAATCTGTATTGAACTTCTATCCTTGTAAAATATAGGCTTATTATATTGGATATGGCTTATAACCTTACATTATGGCTTATATCCTGTGAAATGTTGACTTATATCCTTCTAAAATGCTGTCTATACCTATGGTTTGTAATGCATTAAGCGCTGCTCTATATTAGATTACCTTAGAGCCGGATAAACAGGGGCTGGAGCCTATCTGAGACAACGAAAATCCGGGTTATCTAGAAGAATGAGGGGAAAAAACAAATTATCATCTATGCTTTCTACTACTTCTGTGTGGGCCATTACCTCAACTGGTTAATCAACAGAGTCTGAATCCTGTTTAATTTCATTTGATCTGTATCACATATTCTCCGTATCACTGCAATAATTTCATCGTCTGCGATCGAATTTGTCACTTTGGAATCAGTTGTCAACGTCTTCATCGTAACAGCCATCGACATTCAAAAAAGAAATATGGTAAAATCCTCTTCCACACTTCTTCAATATTTTTTTCTGGCAAAACTATATTCATGACGTTATCCAAAGTTTCTCTTCTAGCCTGTAATGTACCTTCAAAGGTTGGGGTGTTGAAAACCTCTTTAGCCTGCATATAAGTATTAAATAACATATTTGGTTTCAATAAATTGCAAAAAATAAATAATATTTATTATTACAATTTATAATATTTAATGTTCTCTATTATTTGTGATGAATTCCAATTTTATTTTCTACGACATTTTAATTACTTAATTATTAGTTATATTGAAATAGAAGGAGGCTTCTTTAACAATATTAAAAGGAAATATAAATGAATAAGTAAACTTTGAGGTGCGGAATTTCGATAAGGCATCTACTCTATTTAGAGGTCGGCTGTTAGATCCTACACTTTCCGGTCATCCAATAACCTGAGGATTGGTCCTCCGGGAAATTCCATGGACTCATTGAGTAGGTCTGGAATGGTATATTTTATGAACTAGTCACCCTCCAATTCAAATGTTTTTGTCAACTTTCAAATATCATAAGTATATAAATTCTAAAATATACATATAATATCATAAATGCACAAAGTCATTTACTTATAATATACATACAAGGTGTTCCAGATATTTACTAAAAAAACAATATCGATAAATCCATATTTAATAAAATAAACGCCTGTAAAGACAATGAAGGTAATCTTGTCACTAATAGGATGCTGATACTGGAGCAGTGGTGACACTACTTCGATAATAATAATAAATAATAATTATAATAATGACGCGGCGGAAGAAGGAAGAGAGGAAATAGAGGTGGCTGCTGGAGAATTTGAGCCCCCTGATATGGACGACGTCTACGAAACTGTCGAAGATTTAAAAAACAATAAAGCACCTGGCCCAGATGGACTCCCTGCGGAGTTATTCAAATATGGAGGAGAAGAATTAGTAAAATGCCTCTATAATATAGTTATGGATGTATGGGAGAAGGAAGAAATTCCTTGTGAATGGTACAAAACTGTTATACACCCGATTCACAAGAAAGGGGACGTGCTTGACTGTCATAATTACCGTGGCATATCCCTTTCACAATGTGGTTATAAGGTCTTCTCTCGGATACTTTATAAAAAGCTTCTTCCCTTTGCCGAGCAGAACATAGGAAAGTACCAGACAGGCTTTATGCGAGGCAGATCTACAATAGTTCAAATATTCACTATCAGAACCATTCTGGAAAGGTGCAAGGAATATAACATCGGCACACACCACTTGTTCATAGACTTTCGAATGGCCTATGACAGCATAAAGAGAAATGAGCTATATCAGGAGCTCTTGGAAATGGGAATACCGCCGAAGCTGATACGTCTGGTCAGGGCAACTATGAAGAAGGTACAATGTACAGTGCGTTTTGAGGGTGACCTGACTGACAGCTTTGAAACCCACAAGGGACTCAGGCAGGTTGATTGCCTCGCATGCCTTCTCTTTAATTTGGCCCTCGAAAGCGCCGTGCGAAAATCTGGAATCCAAGTTGGAGGGACCCTATTCAATAGATCTTCTATGATTTTGGCGTTCGCCGATGACATAGATATTATTGGAAGAACCTCTGGAGAGTTAAGCAACGCGTTTAGTAGTCTTCAGATAGCAGCGGCTGGAGTGGGCTTAGAGGTTAATGAATCCAAAACCAAATACATGCATACAGGCCCACGACTGAATGTGCATGAACAATCGCATTTTGTGGCTGGAATCTTTTCTTTTGAAAGGGTAAGAGAATTTTGCTATGTTGGATCGCAAGTGAAAAAGGATTATAAAAGCCGAGATCCATCGAAGAATTATGTCCGCAAATAAATGCTACTTCGGATTACAAAAGCATTTTAAGAACAGGGCTATTTCTCGGAAAACAAAGGTGCAACTGTACAAGACCTTGGTAAGACCAGTTCTCACCTATGCCTCCGAATGCTGGACTTTACCTAGCTCGCAGGAAGCTCTCCTCTTAAGGTTTGAGAGGAAAATACTGAGAAAAATCTTTGGCCCAGTGTGTGCTGATGGAGTCTGGAGAATAAGAACGAATGCTGAGCTAACCGGACTCTACAAGAGCCCAGATGTTGTAAGGATTATAAAAGTGGGACGGCTTCGATGGGCAGGCCACGTAATGAGAATGTCCCAGGATCAGATTCCTAGAAAAGTCCTGGAGGAGACGATTCATGGGACCAGAAGAGTTGGAAGACCTAGGCTCCTATGGATGGATGGAGTGACAGCGGATGCCATGTCCATCGTGGGGATCCGCAATTGGAGAGCGGCGGCTACCGACAGAGAACGCTGGCGGACCATGTTACAGGAGGCCTTGACTCTACAAGAATTGTAGCGCCAAGAAAGAAAGAAGAAGAAGAAGATAAATCCATATCATTCTTCCTACCAAAAACATTCCTATAAAACAATGTCTTATTTCTTATAAATACATTGTCCTCATGAAACTCACACTGTCGCATCAAAGAAAGAGGTACATTGAAACATTTGCGAATCGATGCTTGCTGCATGCTGCAATGCTGAATTGGTTGCAATAATTTATTTTTGAAAAAAAAAATGAATTTCGGTGTATTTTTACTTTCACTTACCTATATATGAAATATATAGTAAGTGGAAGTATTGCGATCGTGAAAAATTTCGACTTCCGGTTTTCAACGGAAATACACGTTTTGGGGTCCCCTGAGTCCAATTAACCAAGTCCCGCGAAATGGTCTGTGTGTGTGTGTGTGTGTCTGTGTGTGTGTGTGTGTGTGTGTGTGTGAACAGACTAGCTCAAAAACTATAAACCGTGCGAACCTGAGATTGGGTATTTAGTGTATGTATATGCCCGCGATGTGACAGCAAAAATTTCATCAAAATTGCTCAAAGGGAGGGGGAACTTTGTTTAATAACTTTTTAAGTTTTTTTCGATTTTCTCAAAAACGGCTCTAACGATTTTGATTAAACTGAGTATTTGATCTATTTATATTCCCGAGATATGACTGTAAAAATTTCATCAAAATTGATCAACCGGAGGGGGGACTTTACTTAATAAATTTTGTATCATTTTCAAGTGTTTTTTTTTATTTACTCAAAAACGGCTTTCACGATTTTGATCAAACTGGGTATTTGATGTATGTATATGCCAAAGATGCGATAGCCAACATTTCATCAAAATTGATCAACCGGAGGGGGGACTTTACTTAATAAATTTTGTATCATTTTCACGTGTTTTTTTTATTTACTCACAAACGGTTTTAACGATTTTGATTAAACTGGGTATTTGATGTATTTATATGCCCGAGATATGACTGTATAAATTTCATCAAAATTGATCTACGGGAGGGGGGACTTTACTTAATAAATTTTGTATCATTTTCACGGGGTTTTTTTATTTACTCAAAAACGATTAACAAAAATAAGATATGAATGTAGAAAAATGTGTGACTTTGGGAAATGATATTTAGCAAAACACATCAATTTGTAATCCAAGTAAGTTGGTAAGTGAAAGTTGTGTGTTGCCAGCACGCACCAGATTTTTTTATTTTATTTTTTTATAGTGGATGTATGAGTTCCTTAAGTAATAGTTTCGTTTTGAAAATAACTTCGATTGAATAAATCATGATCTTAACAACTATTACAGATCATAAAAAAAAATATATATATATTCGAAGTAATAAATATTTCGGTATATTTGGGAAAAGATTGGCTTTTTGAGCTTAAAATTGTAGATTAATGAAGATTGTGCTGCATCAAAAAAGGATAAAAACCTTGAATTTCCTAAATACTGCAACGTTAATCAAAACAAAAATACAAAAAACTCAAGCCTTGTTGTTGGAACAAACTATTCGAGTACCATCTACGCTTCTTCTTCAGACTATATATAAGGATATAAGGAGCGATGGACAGCAGAGATAGCCTTGTTCTGAAGCTCAAGTCATATGGTTATTTTTGTGTTACTGAATAGTTACAAAGTGATACCGTTTTTAACCTGTTTAATTATTTATGTTTTCATAGTTTGTGTCGAATTCTAAGTTGTTTTTTCTTTAAACAAAATTAGCTCAACCCACAATAGTGAAACAATATTTTGAATATAATTTTTATGAAAAAAATAAATTTGCTATGCCGTCGCTAATGTTGGTCTAAGTAGTAAATTATGTTACATTTGTCATTTTAACATGATGCATCTGTTAACAATTTTAATGATGTTTAAAATAAGCTTATGCAATTGCAAGGGAGAAGTAAACTATTTGTAACAATAATTCTTTACCTTTGTAAAAATATTACATTCTGTTATAAATCGTGGACCACGGTAATTGTATTAAATCAGAACATTCACTACATTGAAGTTTTAGCCCCTTCATTGGCCAAGCCGTTAGACCCGCTGAGTTGTTCGGCTATGCGTTACTGTGTTTCTAGTAAACTTGAGCTGCAACTGAC